>CM052708.1:86638625-86668339 GCA_028551405.1 Uromys caudimaculatus | reverse complement strand
TTCTAATTTTGTTAATTTGGATTCTGTCTCTGTGCCCTCTGGTTAGTTTGGCTAGGGGTTTATCTATCTTGTTGATTTTCTCAAAGAACCAACTCCTGGTTTTGTTGATTCTCTGTATAGTTCTTTTTGTTTCTACTTGGTTGATACAGCCCATCCAGTATAAATGTGGGAATAAATTAAAGATTATCTAGATGAATAACTATGATAGCATATAATACCACAGTTTCACCAGAGATAGAATCCTCTTCAAAAAGAATAGAACTAGAAGAAAGTCTTCCTTTTTAGGCTTGCTTTCATTTAGAACATGAACTTGTGCTCTACAGAGAAAATTGTACCTTAGATTTGAAATAAAATACTAGTTACATGAAGAAGTAGATGTATATATCTTTATGGAGCCATTAGAGATTCTAAGTTGAGTAAAACCTAGTCGTCTTTCTCTGATGACTATCTTCTTCATTTTTCTACAACTGCCTTGTGTTTGCAGCCTTTCTTGCAAATGTTTCTGTCCTCCAACACCATACTACACACAACTCCATCTAAGGATGTCATATATACTACTAACTCAGCCTAGTACACTTCAAAGATAGTTCTGTACTTATCTTTGAAGAATCTTGACTGGTTAACAAAAGTTCTTTCTTCTTTGTTGGCCTTTACTAAAGCAGCTAAAGAGAGCATCAGTCTCCCAGAACGCCTTGCATCAAAGATAGTCCTATGACACCTTGTGTGGCAACATATTAGGTATTCATAGAGACATGTGAAAACATGTTTATTCTCCTGATTTAAAACATTCCAGGCACTTGGTTCAGTGTACTAACTGTATACTCACATAGCCTTATGCTCTTAGGGTCTTATCTCACACTGCACCCTCTGTTTAATGCTTCGCAGTTTCAGTTTCAAAATGTCTAGTACCTTTATTTTACATTAGTTTTATAAGCAAAGTCTAAGTGTACAGTGGAGCTTGGTGATATACGGGCTATTCTCCCACTGACATTCAGCAAACAAAGCAGACAGTGCAGATATCTAACACCTGTTCTGGTGGCCTGGTACATGTGCTTTCAGCTGTCAGGGGCACCAGAGGGCAATCAGACAGAGGGGCCAAGTCCTGGACTACAGCAGCAACAACAAAAGAATGGAAGCTTGGCTAAAGGACAGTGCCTGGGGCATGATAGAGTGCCAGCTTGCCATTATGTTCCTGAATCCCATTCTATGCTTCCTCTACAGAAGTATTAATTCACTGTCTTTAACAGGACAGAAACACAAGTGCTCAGACAGTGAAGTATTTTTTTTTACCAGAAAATCGTTACAATATATAAGCATATTCTTTGATATTGCAAAGTAATACAGAGTCACATGAATCTTAAATGAGTTTATATTCTCCCATCTTGAGAAAAGCTATGACATTTCAAAGCAAATATGAATTAAATTAAAGATTGTAGAATTCCACAGAAAGGAAATATCTTCTCCAATGTCTTAAGATGAACTATTATTAGTGAAAAAGAAAAATTCTAAGTTATTTCCCTTTTAATTGAGGATACCACAAAAGACTAAATAGGCAATCATCTTTAATTATATACAGAGAATCAACTCACTTTCAATTTCTTGTTAAACCTCAATATAATACAGAAAATGTCAGAGAAGACATGAAAATGCCATCATACAAATTTAGATTTAAAATGAAATTCAGACATTTACAAAATCAACTTTTTACAAAAACTGCTCCATGAGAAGTGACTCTGATTATGTGAGACTTTATGTTCTGATTGGTTAGAAATAGTTCTGGTGTAGCCACAATCTGTAAAACACTTTTTCGTCTCAGCCCCAGTAATAATTCCACCATCAAAACCTAACTGCAATCTTATATTTGCCAAAAATGAATGGTTCTGCTTTCAGTTCTGTTGACTGAGGAAGAATCTACTTTTTAGTGTAAATGTAGATGAACTAATAAATGAAATGTCTGAAAAGAAGGCAAAAAAAAAAAAGCATGATTGACTAAGATAGCATTTAAGTTGTTCTTTATTACCCTATATTAATTTATGAAGCTAAATATCTGTTTGGTTTTTTTGTTTTTGATTTTGTTTTTTTTACAAATTCTAACTTTATAATGCTACCAAGTACCACTGCTACTTTTGGAATTACAAAATCTGTTTTTAAAGGTTTTATGTTTCTAATATCTTAATATCACTCTTTCCTACCCTTTCATTTGGCGAACTCAAACTTCCAAGTCCAACTTGGCAAAGCAATGAGTTTATTGAGACCATTTCAGGAGTATACATAAGGGGTTGCTCAGCACTGGTTTTCAATCTGTGAGTAGCAATCCCATTGGGGATTGAAGGACCCTTTCACAAGTGTCTCCAAAGATGATCAGAAAACACAGGTATTTACATTATGATTTGCAACAATAGCAAAATTACAAGTATGAAGTAACAACAAAAATAATTTTATGGTTGTGGTCACCACAACATGAGCAATGTATTAAATGGTTATGGCACTATGAAGATTGAGAACCACCGGCTTACAGAAACGTGCCTAACTCAAAGAGAGCTACATCAATGAAAATCTCTCCCGAACTTAAGTGATAATTCATAAAAATTTCATCTCTGGAACTTTCTGGAAGACTTGAAGACAGGTCAATGATTCAGATAGTCTCCTCTCCCCAGCAACAGTTTACTGCTTGTACAATCTTAGGGATAGGACCTTGTAAACATTCAAGCTTCAGAGATTTCCTGAAACTTGTAACTTATGTTTTCTTCCTGAGTCTCAAGAAGCTTCCTTCAATGTGGTGGTTTAAATAATAATGCCCCCATAGATTTATATATTTGAATGTTCAGTCACCAGAGAGAAGGATTTGGAGGTGTGCCTTTGAAGTATGTCATAGAGGTGGGCTTTGAGGTTTCAAAGCCCAAACAAGGTTCAGTAGCTGTTGTAGTTAGAGTTTCTATTACTGCAATGAAATACTGTGACAAAAAATCAAGTTGGAGAGAAGGGGACTTATTTGACTTACACTTCCCCAGCACTGTTTATCATGGAAGGAAGTCAGGACAGGAACTCAAACAGGGCAAGAACCTGGAGGCAGCAGCTGATGCAGAGGCCATGGTGGGATGCTGCTTAGTGCCTTGATTCCCGTGGCTTGCTCAGGCTGCTTTCTTATAGCATCCATTACCACCAACCCAGGAATGGCACCACCCAGAATAAGCTGTGCCCTCCCCTATCAATCACTAATTAAGAAAATGTCCTACAATCTTATGAAGTCAAATTCTTAATTGAGGCTCCTTCCTCTCAGGTGACTTTAGCTTGTGTCAAGTTGACAAAAAAAAAAAAAAATTGTCCAGCCAAGTGACTCTTCCTTCCTTCTCTCTGCATATTCACATGTACAATGCTCAGCGACTTCACCGGCATCATGTCTACTAGCACGTTATCATGGTTCCTACCATTATGATTATGGTCTAAACTTCTGAAACTACAAGCAGGCCCCAATTAAGCACTTTATTTTATAAGGGTTGCAACAATCCTAGTATCTCATCATGGCAACAGGACAATGACCAATTCAGAAGTTGGTATCAGAAGTGGGATTTGTTGTGATGGGCTTGAACATGCTGCTTGTTGGCAGAATATGGTCTTTGGAACTTTGGAATAGAAAAGTGGTTCATTACTTAAAGTAAGGCATAAAGGACCATCCAAGCACAAACAATGCTTAGGGTTATTTAAATTGTGGAGACTCAGCTCAAGAAGTTTCATAGGGGAAGAGTATTAGTAAGTAGGCTAGAGACCCTTCTTGTGGTATTTTAGCAAATAATGTGGCTGCTTTTTGCCCTTGTCCTAAAAATTTTCCAGAGTCTAAATTACTTTTAGTTAATGAAATTGGCAGAGGATATTTCAAGACATCGTACTGTTGACTGCAACATGTAATTATGAGTGCTCATTCTTATGCAGGCTTACAATGAAAAGAAAAAAGAAAGACAAGGAGAAACACTACAGTCTGAAAAGAAAAAGAGCACCAAGTGGTAAGACAGAACGAAGTCAAGTATTCAAGGGTATTAAAGTTTTTTTTTTCTATTGTTGTTGTTTTTTTTTTTTTTTTAAGAAAAAGCATGATGCTAATGGAATAAAGGTAGTAGTGATTTCAAGGCAAGACACTACCCAGCTATGCTCTGATTAAAGAAAGCTTAACCAACAAAGGAAACCCTGAACAACAGAAACAAAAGCTGATGCAAGTGCAGTTGGACAAAGAGGCCATGTTCTATCCACAGCAAACAGCAGAAATCAGCAGCTTTGACCAGGTGATTCTGATTTTGAAATCAAGTATGCAAGAAAAGGGTTGTGTTATCTCCCTCTGTAGATAAGGAAAGCCACTGAGGCCAAGTGTGTGCCATGGGTGTCCAGACATGGAGGCCCAGATAGGGCATCACATGAAGCTGTGAAGGAGAAGTCTAGATTGTATTGGAGACCCCAAGATGTTGGGGATACCAGAGCCCTGGAATACTTGCCTCAGAGAATTGTTAACAGGGTGTTAAAACAGCACAAGAAAGAAAAATTTGTTGTTGCAGTCAATAAAGCTCACAGGAGTTGGAGATCTGAAGAGTACTTTGACATAAGATATGGAGATACAGAGATTGAGATTTCCCTTCTGATTTTAGCTCTTGTTTGGTCCAGTATTTTCTCCGTTTTCTCCCTTTTGGAATGGTAACGTATATTCTAAGCCATTGTACTTTGGAATAATGTGGTCTCCTTTTTATTTTGATATTACACGGGCTTACAGTTAAGAGATTGCCTTGGACTATTAGACTGTGGTAGACTATGGGACTTTTGAAGTTGGACTGAATGCATTGTGGTGTGGCTTTAAGACTGTAGGGGTTAAGGACTGGACTGTGGTGGTTTGAATAAGAATTTCCCTCATAGGCTCATATATGTGAATGCTTAGTCATCAGCAAGTAGCATTACTTGAGATTGATTAGGTGTGGCCTTGCTAAAGAAGGTATGGCCTTGTTGGAAGAATTGGTTACTATGAATGAGCTTTGAGATCTCAAAAACCCAAGCTAGGTTAGTGTCTCTCTGTTCTTGCTGCCTACAGATTCAGAGGTAGAACTCTCAAGTACTTCTCCAGCACCATGTTTGTCTACATGACACTATGATAAGAATGTATTGAACTTCTGAAACTGCAAGCAAGCCTTAACTAAATGTTTTCTTTTATAAAAGTTGCCATAGTCATGGTGTCTCTACACAGCAATATAACACTGACCAAGACACTCCAGAATTGAGTGTTTCGGTTTGTAGGAAATTATTACATATCACCACTCAAAAAATGTTTGGCAAATACAAGTATGAACTAATTGTTAAATGTATTTCCCAAGGGGATCGGGAGAAACCAAGGTTCAGATCTTTATAGAATAGGAAAAAAAATACCTCTCCATTATTTCTTAAGTAACAATAACCTTTAAAAAGCACTATTTTGGGGACTGGAGAAATGGCTCACCGGTTAAGAGCACTGACTGCTCTTCCGAAGGTCCTGAGTTCAATTCCCAACAACCACATGGTGGTTCACAACCATCTGTAATAGGACCTGTGTGTCTAAAGACAGCTATAGTGTACCCATATAATTAAAATAAACTTTTTTTGAAAAATGTCTTATTCTTTAAGTACTTTCAGTGACAAATCATATGCTGTGAACTGCCTTATGAAACCAGCAAGGATAATTTTTACCTAAATCCAGAATGCACAAAACTAAATTTCTATGGAGGTAAAGGATGTCTTTCTCTAAGAACAGTGCTGTTTCCATCTCACAGGACCCTGACTGCCACCTTAGCACAGCCTCTCATGATCCAAATACTCAGAATGAGACACAGCCTTGAAGACACTCAACACCATCAATTTGTTATGATTGTTCAACTGATATAGGTAAGCTCACAAACCAGGAACTCCATGAAGAGCTGAAACCTGAGGGGGATCAGGAGCTTTATTCCTTCCTCCCTGATTCACAGTCTGCCCCTTGACCTAGCTCATCCCCTCTGTATACATACATCATCTCTCCTTCCTTCACCTCAGCTGGGCTGCAGACGCTTTTTCTCCAGTATCCTATTCTCAGCCTCTGCATTTGACTCCTTTCAAAAACCACATGGCCCGTTTTGTTTCTACATTTTCCCAATGGGAACCATCCCAGATCTCACCTTTCCACTCCAAAGAGGTTCCATTCCTTTTCTTAGCACTTCTAATTTACTGGTCCCCATCATCTCCAGCTCAGACAACAAGGATTTCCTTTCAACCAAGATCCATGTCTCCTTGCCTAATATCTAGAAGCCAAATTAAGTTCAAGAGAAACATAGCTGATGACTTTCAATCACTGTGCTACTTTCATCCTTTAAACTCCTGATCAGGCACAAGCCAGGTAATTGAGAAAGGCCTTTGGCCATATGAGAGCCCTATATAACCCATAAAACCACACCAAGGTGCTTCAGAATCCCAAATTAACAGTCAGAAATAATAACATGCAGGTGAAATCACAAGTCATGAAAATATATTCTTTGAAGAAAGTTATACTTGCCAAAAATATAAAAAATAATAAACACACTAAAAAACATTGACAAGCCAGGTATTGTGTTATGTTAGCAAATACCTATAATCCCACTTGAAGAAAAAGAAACAAATTACCAATGAGAACTTCAATAATCAAAAGATATGCAAATTTTCCACATCTCACACATTTGATATTTACAGAAAAACAATGTTTTTAGGAACAAAATGTCTCTTTTCATTAATTGTGGGCATTTTATAAGCATAGGCATTAAAAGACATAAACTGGCATATGGCAGGGCAGGTACATTTTGTGGGGTGATATACACATAAATAATTTCTACTTTGTCTACTTTAATAACTCCCAAGCCTCTTTCCTGTTCATTTCATTCTCAAATTTCCCTGCAAAGGAAGTCAATTATTACCAACCCAACTGTACAAGTGACAAAATCAAAATGGACTTGAGTCTAAGTGACTTTATGTCACTGTTACAAGGAGATGTCTTTCTCAGTGTCTTAATCCTCTAGGATATGAGAAACTTGAAATTGCATTAATACAAACTTCCCTAGATATGCAAAGTATTTTTAATATATAATAAAACATTCTTCCATCCTAGTATGGGCAGTAGGGACAGAAGACAGAGACTAACAATAAGAATATGTATTTTCTGGCTCTCATTTCTCAGGCGTTCCGAATGCAGCAGGAAGTCCCGGCTGACCCCATACACTGACAAACAATATTCCTGTTCAGTGGATTTGGTCCAGAAAATGTGTGAGTATAAAGAACTAAAACAGGAACTCTGTGAGAAAAACAAGCTTAGAAATCTAATCACATACTTCATCCACTCCCCAAAGCAGATGTTAGCAGCTGGGGTAAAGTTGGTTGCAGTCCTATTCAGGAAAGCAAAGTCAGAAACTCTATGTAAATGTCCTAAGGCATCAGTGCCTATGTTTAAAGTGGCTTGGTTGAGAGAAGACATTGTTAAGCTTTGGTTTTGGTGTTGTTGTTGTTGTTGTTGTTTTGACTCTGATAAAGTTGGAAATATTAACATGAATGAAGGTGAAGGTGCAAAGATCACCAAGATTATTTCACTAAAGGACTCACTCTTAATCTAAGTATGTGCTGAGGCTTGGCTCTGTTCTGACTCAAAAAGACATTAAATAAATCTAGATGAATATGTTTCATAAACAAGAATGTCAGGCTCAGGACAAACCAGTGGTCCATATACAAGCATCATTGGTACTTCTCAGCCTCCAAATGCCTGCTTAGCTATGTGGTGGTTAACCCACACCTCTGCATCTGGGGAGGTTCTCCGGTCCATTCTCTCCTAAACTCCCTTAGCAGAGCTTCCATGATGTCTTGATCATAGTTCTGACAAATCACATCACATAATGATGTCTATATACCTTTATCTTCCTCAAACTTAGGGCATCATAAGAAGAAGAATTTTACTCATATGTGTTTCTAACATGGATAAGCACAGGGTCACCACATGTGATAAAGTTTTAGCCCATATTAGCTGAATGAATGACTAAAGGACTGAATGTATTCATCTTGATGGTTAAAAACAAATACTCAAAATCTGCTTTATTCATTAATTAATGAACATGGAGATTGGATTGGTGTAGATTAAATCATCAAGCCTGACTGAGTGTTTTACTCTGCAAAAATTATACACATTTTTAGATTTATTAATATTTTTCTAGAAATGAAAATGCTAATTATTTATAGAACAAGTGATCAAATCCCACCTTCTAATTTTCCTACTGACGTCTTTCTTAATGGTATTAGTGAAGACAATCCCCAAAGAACCAAGGTACTCAATCCAAACTTCATCAATCCAAAATCCATGTAAGAAAGATTAATTAGATCCTACACTGCTTCTACTAAGAATCCTTTCAGACTGAGAGAGCATTCATCCCATGAAATGTGTGTCCTCAGCTCAGTGTTATCCAGAGATGCACAGACATTGTGTAGGTGGAAAACAGAAATCGGTCTATAGCCCAATGTGGTGATACATGCCTTTAATCCCAGCACTCAGGAAGCAAAAGCAAATGAATCTCTGGGTTACAGGTCAGCCAGAGTTACAGAAAGAGTTCCAAGACAGCCAGGGCTACAAAGAAAACTCTGACTCAAAAAAATCAACATCATCAAAACAATAATTTACAGAATACTGTGTATTCAGTAAATGACATTAGTCTTGGCAGGAAATTATGTTTTTCCCTACTAATTTAATGGCTCTTATTAGAGTATAATACAAAGAAGTGAGTTTCCTTACAGCATTTTCATACATGACTCATTTTCTGCTCCTCTGAGCAAATGTTGTGTTTCATTTTTCTTACTTTTTAAAGATTTATTTTCATTTCCTGTTTGAGCAGCCACCTGCATATATGCATGTGCACCTGGTGTATGCAGTGGCCAGAATTAAAAATGGTTGGGAGCCTCCAAGTGGGTGCTAAGAACTAACCCAGGTACCCTGCAGGAGCAGCAAACATTCTACTTCCCTGAGCCACCTCTTCAGCCCTATGCTTCATTTTCCTTTACGGTTCAATAAAATTCTATTTTCCTTATACATTCATTGACTGATGCATGTCTAGGCTGATTCCGTTTCTTAGCTGCTGTGAGTAGTGTATCAATAAACATGGATGTGCAATCGTCTCTGTGGCATAGTCCTTTGAGTATAATCCCAGGAATAATACAGCTGAATCATTGTATTTCTATTGTTTTTAGGGGTTTTGATTTTGTTTTTGAGAAATCTCCATTTTCATTTCTATATTGGTTATACCAATTTACACTCCCACCAGCAGTGAATAGGATTTCTCTTTCCCCACACCATTCCCTATGTTTGTTGGTGAAAGTTTTTCTAGAACTGCTGTGACATGGAATGTCAAAGTACGTTTAATTTGAATTTTTCTGAGAGCTAAAGATATTGAGCAGTTTTTAAATTGTTTATGAGTTGCTCATATTTCTTCTTCTGAGAATTCTGTCTAGATCATTAGCTTATTTGTTTGCTAGGATGTTTATGGGAGTTTTAGTGGTTAATTTTTATAGTTCTTTATGCATTTTTTTTTTTTTTTTTGAAACAGAGTTTCTCTGTATAACCCTGGCTGTCCTGAAACTCACTCTGTTGACCAGGCTGGCCTCGAACTCAGATTCACCTGCCTCTGCCTCCCAAGTGTTGGGATTAAAGGCATGTGCCACCACTGCCCGGCTTTCTTTATACTTTTTAGATATTATTTACCTGTCTGAAATATAGCTGGCAAAGATTTTCTACACTCTGCTGATAGCTTCTTTAGCCCATATTATAATATGTAATTATAATATAATATGTAATAAATATAGTATGTAATTATACTTAAATATAATTACACTTACCATCTTTGGGTTATTTCCTTTACATTAGAGTCCTTTTAAGAAAGCTGTGTTCACGCCAATGTCATGAAGCAGTTTCTCTCTTTCCTCCAGCTATTCCATCATTTCAAGTTCTATATTCAGATCCTTGATCTCCTATGAATTGGTTTTGGTGTAGGATGAGAGTTAACTATATAATTCCAATGTTCCGTACTTGGATACCTAATTTTCTCAGCACCATTTATTAAAAAATAATCAAGTTTTGTTTTTCAAATGTAGAGTTTTGACACCTTTGGCAAATATTATGAGGCTATGGCTACGTGGATTTATTTCTGAGTTTCCTGTTCTATTCCTTTGATCTACATGTCTATTTTTATGCCAGCATCAAGTTGCCTTTATCACTATAGCACTATAGTATAAATTGAAGGAAGGTACTGCAAGAACTTAAGCATACTGCTCATTGTTTTCTAATTAGGATTGCTTTAGGTCTTTTGCACTTCCATAGAATATAGCACTTATATCTCTGGCTCTGCAGAAAATGTTATTGGAATTTTGTTGGGAGGTTGTGATGAATTTATAGATCATTCTCAGTAATACAACAATCTTCACATTATTAATCCAAGTAATCTATAAGCATGTCTTCAATTTTTTTCATTAGTACCTTAGAGTTCTCTTTGTAAATGTCTTTTACCTCCTTGGGTTTACTCTGGTATTTCTATGGCTGTTGTGAATAGAATATTTCTCCTAATTACTTATACATTATTGATATATAGAAAACTCATGCATTTTATCATTAAATGTTTATTTATGTTGGGAAGAGATCACATACACCTCAGCATATGTGTGGAGGTCAAAGGACAACCTGTGGAAATCAATTCTCTTTCCGCTATATAGGTTCTGAGGATCCAAATGGGTCATAGGCATTGGGGCAGGCAACAATGCATACTGAGTCGTCTCATCAGCCCAAGCTGCTAACTTTTGTACATTGATTTTGTATATGGAAAGTTTAGTGAGAAATGTATCATGTCTAGGAATTTTCTTATAGATTGTATAGGACATTTTACATATTGAACCATGTGATCTGCAAATAAGAATAATTGTATTTATTCTTTTCTTATTTTTTATGTTATTTCTTCCTCTTGTCTTATTTCTCCAGTTAAGACTTTGAGTTCTACATTGAATAAAATTGGGAAGAACTGGGCACTCTTTTCTCATTCTACAGTCTAGGAAATATTGTCTCAAAATACCCTTTTAATACAATGATATCTATAAGTCTTTTTCTATATGGTCTTTGTTACATTTAATTACTATAACCCTTCTAGCCTTACTTCCTTCAAACTTTTGTAGTGAAGGCATGTTGGACTCTATCCAACACTTTTTCCATTTACTGAGATAATAGTGTGATTTTTGTCCATAAGTCTATCAATATTTATTTGCATATGTTCATCCTAGAGTGCAACCAACTTGGTCATGAAGTATAAAATTATGGAGTATTCTTAATGTATTTCTGAATTCGGTTTGCAAATATTTTGTCAAGAATTTTTGCATATATATTCAACAGAGTAATTGGTCTATAGTTTCCTTTATAGTGTCTTAATATGGTTTGAAATATCAGAATACTTTGTAGTAATCATTTGGTAGTGTCCTTTCTCTATCTATTTTGTGGAAAAGCAAGAAGTCTTTCTTAAGAGATTGGTATAATTTATCATAGAACATATCTAATTCTAAGCCTTACTTTGAGGGGAGATTGTTGCTTACTGCTTCAATAGCAATGATTGCTTATTATAGATCTATTTAAGTTGTTTATGTATTCTTTTGACCTACAATTTATTTTTAAATTATTTCTTTTATTTTTTGAAATTATTATATAATTACATTTTCCTACAAATTCTCCAATATGCCCCTCCTTGCTTATTTTCAAATTCGTGATACTTTTATGATTGTTGCTACATATGTATGAAAATTCCTTAATATATAAATACAGCCTGCTCCTTCTGTATAATGTTACTTATATGTATGTTTTCAGTATTGATCATTTAATATGTAATAACTACTTCCTATGATTATATATCCTTTATTTAATCTTTGCTGGTCAACTATGTTTAGGAATATATCCATATATAAATTTGGAGATGTATTTCCCAAGTATTACCTAAATAGTCCTCACCTTCTGTAACAATTATATTTTAAAGACTTCTAAAGAATATCCAGATAACAGATAATAATAATAACAGATGGAAAATGCATTGTCTTCTCAGTGGTCTATGGACACTTATGTAAACTGATGCCATTATAAGCCACAAGACAACTCATAACACACACACACACACACACACACACACACAAAAAAAAAAAAAAAAAAAAAAAAAAAAAAAAAAAAAAAAAAAAAAAAAAAAAAAAAAAAAAAAAAAAAAAAAAAAACAGAATCAATTCTTTGTATTTTATCCACCTGTAGTGGAAATGTTTTGTTTTATTTTACCTACAATTTTATTCATTCTCTCTCTGACTCTCTCTCTCTCTCTCTCTCTCTCTCTCTCTCTCTCTCTCTCTCTCTCAAGAAATTTCTGGCTTCTTTGGAGATTCCGTCTTGTCATGTGATGTTTTTCTGGATGTCTTATGAAAAGATGCTTTTGCTGAAGCAGACATGCAGAAGAATGTTGAATGTTTTGCTGAGAACCAAGAACACTGTGTGTATTGGTACACCCTACTATTCTTTGCTGATAATCATTAGGTTTTACCGAGACTGGTCTTCACTGATGATTCTGTATGGTATTGGTTCACCTTGCCATTCTTTGCTGGTCATCATTTGTCATGACTTCATAGAGAAAAACACACCAAAGAACTTCTGGTGGTATTCTGGAAGCTTCTTGCTGCTTCCACAGACTTGAACCAATTGGCAGGGCCTCACAGTTTCTTCTGGATTGAACTGCTGCTACTGATTCATGTTTGTTAACTGATCGAGCTGCCACCACTGATTCCTGTGAACTGAACTGCTGATATCCTGACAATGCAGATTGAATTCGCTCCAATGAACTATTTCTAAATAGGTCCATACTCTTCTTTGCCCTGTTAACTTTTCTTTTCTACTACCTCTGGTGTGTGGTGGGCTAGAAGGGAAGTTAAAGGATTTAAGAACACTTATTAAAAGTAGCCGTTGGGGAGAAAGGAGAGGACTTTGGGCCTGAGGGTGCTAGAGGCCCCAGTAAAGGGGAATGTCAAGGTGGGAATATGGGAATGGGTGGGCGGGTAGGTGGGAGAAGGAATTCCCTCACAGAGGCAGGGAGGGGGAGGGGATAGGGGGTTTCCAAAGAGGAGACCCAGAAAAGGGGAAACATTGGAAATGTAAATAAAGTATCAAAAATAAATTAAAAAAAAAAAAACTAGCAAAAAAAAAAAGTAGCCGTTGACACTAAGAGTTTGTCAGTCTTTTTTTCTCTTTTGAAAGGACTGATTTTTTTTCCTCCCTTGAGGTTTTATGTTGATTTTCAGGCTCTATTTTTATTAATTCCTGCCCTGATCTTTATTATTTCTTCTTACGTATTGATTGCATTGGGTTTGGGTTTGAATTCTTGGTTTCATGTTTTGTTTGTTTGGTGTGTGTGTGTGTGTGTGTGTGTGTGTGTGTGTGTGTGTGATTATTTATTTAAGATCTGTCTTTTTAATGTAAGAACTCATGAACTGCCTTAGATGTACTGGGGAGGTTCTAGTAAGCTGTGCAATCATTTTCAATTTGTACTAGAAACTTTGTTTTCTCTTTTATTTCATTAATGCCCCAGTGTTCATTCAAAATTACACTTTTTGGTCTAACAGTATTTGTGTGATTTTATGTGGGTTATCTTGCTATTTGTTTCTAGTTTTACCATACTACAGGTAGATAAAATATAAGAAATTGTTTCTTTTGTTGGTATTTGTTAGGATTTGTTTGGTAGCCTATCATAGGATCATAAATATCCTTAGACCACTGAGAAGACATTGCATCTTCTGTCTATTGTATGAGATATTCTATAGGTGTCTTTTAAATATAGTTGTTCTATATGTAGCTCTAACATTTGTTTTTTGATTTTTAATAGAAAAGTAATCTAAAGAAGAGCGTAGGATACTGAAATTTACCATCATTGCATCACAACCTATCTGAACTTTCACTATCTTTAGTGTTTGTTTCATACAACTGCGAGTCTCAACCTTCAGTAATATTTATGTTGTTATATCCTTCCTCATGAATTGTTACCTTTACTAATATGTAGCAGACTTCCTTGTTTCATATGAGTAGCTTTGGTTTGATGTCTAATTTATCAGATAGCAGAATATTTCTGTTTCCTTGTTTATGTTCCTTTTTTGGCAAGTTTGTTTATCTTTGACCCACAAGGACTAGGTGTTTTTGCAGGTGAAGTATATTTCTTAAAGACAACAAAGAGTTGGTTTTCATCAGTCTAAATCTTTTAATTGGTGAATTCAGATGAGGTTGTTTTTGAAAGGGGTTTTCTCTTTCCTCAGGGCCTTTTTGTTTTGTTTTGTTTTGTTTTCTTTTTGTTTTGTTTTATTTATTTATTTATTTATTTATTTATTTATTTATTTATTTATTTGATTAGATTATTTGTAGTTCTTTGTTTATTCCCATTAATTTTGTTGGTTTATTATGTTGGATGTCTTCTTAGTTATTCTTCATTTATCTATTCCTGTCATGATTTGTATTTTTTTCTGGTACATTTGATGAGACTGCTTCATTTTTTCTGTGTATTGTTAAAACCTTTTCTATAATGTCACCTTGAATGGCATGAATATCCTTAATTTGTGCTTATTTGATATCTTCTTCTTGCTTCATTATTTTTAGGAGATAACTGTGGTGAACATAGCTATCTTGGTTGACAGTCATTACCTTCGGGGGTTTAAATAAATCATTCACTATTTTCCTTTGCTGTCAAAAGTTCTGATATATTTATATTTTTGTCTTTGCATGTGACTTGTTTTTCATTACAGCTTTAAGACTGTTTCTTTGCTTTGTACTTTCAATATATCAATTATAATAGATTACAGAGAAGTTTTTCTCTATTAACATTAATTTGGCCTTTTAAAATACATCATGTATTTAAATGTTCATTTCTTTTTCTAGGCTTAAGAAATTTGCTGATATGTTTTATTTAAAGAAATTGTCTGAGCTTAAGGTTTATCTCAACTCCATCCCCAGTCCCCCTGTTAGTTTGAGGTTTGATCTTTTGAACTTATCTCAGAGTTCTTGAGCATTGTGGTTGTGTTGATTGTTTTTATTTACCTTTATCTGTAAATGGATCCTTCTGCTTGATCCTGTACATTGATAGTAATTTTAACTCTTTTTAAAGTCACCTTATTGATTCTTTCATCTCCAGAATTTCTACTTTTTCATAGCTTCAATTTCCTTGCTGAAGTTTTCCTTCATGTATTTTCAATTTTCCCTCCAACTTACTGACCTTTGTGTCTATGTTGGTGACTCTTATGCCTAGGTCCTTAATTGATTCCTTTCCCTCATTCACCTGCCCATTTTAGGGCTCTAAATGGTTATTGGTGCTTTAAAAAAGACTCACAAATCTTCTACGACCATCTCAATTACCTCATGGTCTTTGGCCTCCAATGTTTAGGAGTCATGGTTATGTGGCTGTTGTAGCAGTAGGCTTGTAGCTCTTGTTCGTGCTTTGTGCATCTGTTGGGATGGAGGTATTCTGCAGTTTTTATTCCATTCCCTACTTTTCCACTCATTTTTTCTTTTGTCTTATTTTACACGAGTTCTCCTGGTTAGTTGTCTTCACCTGTATTTATGCCCCATGCTGCTCTTCATAAGGGAAGCTGACTATGGTGGTAGATATAATTATCTGACAGTAAGACACTTGTGTGCTTCACTTACTCCCTTGATATGGTTCAGGGGTAAAAAGGGTACAAGAGTACAGGTTAGAAAAAATGGAGTTTATAGTAGCTCAGAGCTAAGGGTATTGCCTTAGTTAAAGTTTCTATTGCCAGGCTGAAACACCATGACCAAAAAGCAAGTTGGGAGAGGACAGGGTTTATTTGGCATATACTTTCATATTACTATTCATCATTGAAGGAAGTCAGGACAGGAACTCAAACAGGGCAAGAACCTGGAAGCAGGAGTGAATACAGAGGCTATTGAGGGATACTGTTTACTGGCTTGCTCCTTATAACTTGATCACCCTGCATTTTTATAGAACCATGAACCACCAGCCCAAAGAGTCACCATTCACAATGGGAATGGTCCTCTCTCATCAATCACCAATTAAGAACAGGTCCTCCATCTGGGTATTATGGAGGTATTTTCTTAATTGAGTTTCCTCCACTTCAGATAATTCTAGCTGTGTCACGCTGATAAAACTAGCCAACACAGGTATCAATATTCAAACAGTGAAATTAGGAGGGAATAGGAAAAGGGAAATGTAGGGAGCAGTTCTGATGCTAAGGTCCTATTCCCCAATTGGTTCTTGGTCTGTCAGTAAAGAAAGCCATGAGACAATTGCTAGGAGGAAAGTAGAGGCTGGACTTCCAGGTCCCTGGAGGAGACATGGAGACACAAGGAGGAGAGTGGAGTTTGCCGTGCTTTATAGAGAGAGCCAGGCAACCATGTGAGGTCTTGGGAGGAGCTGGGGCCTGTGGCCACCACTACTCCAGGCAGGTGGTCAGAGCTGTTTGGCAGGGGCTAGATGAGATTAGCCACTGAAGTTTAGGGCAGCTGGGAGAGATGGAGATAAGAAATTGATAAGGGCATGCTTTTCCAGGCAGGAGAGAGGAGCGCTTAGCAATTGTGCCAAGAAGGCAAGTTGAAAAGGAAAAACTGTCTGTGTCTTTTATCCACAAATTCAAGGGAAGCTGGGAGGGGGCTGGTAGAGAGGTCACTTCCCTGGAGCTAAATGCAGGTAGAGCAAAAACTACATGTAACAGAGAAAAGAGGGTATGAAGTAATACAAGAATATGAATTAGGGATATGAAAAGTATCCCTAATTCATAAAAATGTTATAGAATTGGTTGAGAGGAAAAGTGTAGTCATAAAGCCTATTTTGCCAACATACAAATTAAAATAACTGAAGTGTAAAACTATAAGCAAAAAAAATGTTTAAAGAAAATTAAAAGGAACACCAAAGAGTACACAAGGAGGGACCCATGGTTCTGGCCACATATGTGGCAGAAGATGGCCTTGTTGGACATCAGTGGGAGGAGTGGCTGTTAGACCTGAGGGGGTTCGATGCCCCAGTGTAGGGGAATGCCAAGGCCAGAAGGCGGGAGTGGGTAGGTGGGTAGGGGGGCACCCTCATAGAGGCAGGGGAGGGGGGGTGGGATAGGAGTTTTCCAGAGGAGAGACCTGGAAAGGGGATAACCTTTGAAATGTAAATAAAGAAAATATCCAATAAAAAACTAAAAGGAACAAAAAATGAACAATAAGAAGAAACAGTATTATGGCTTGAGATAGCCTTAGTCTGCAGTTGCAAATATGGTTCTTTCCTTGGACTACCTTTTCTATCAGTCTGTACTGTCAGCTGGTATTGGAGTAGGAGCTGTTGGTGTCAGTAACTCAAGTGAGTAAGCCAGTGTGTCCTTGCAAGTGAGATGTAGTTCACTTAGCTGATTCTATTCTTTTCCCCCATTATTAACCAGTCTGGGGCCCCTTGCCTGTAAATGACAACTTTGGTTGAAGAGACCATGCTTTTCTCAGAGCTAAGGCTCTGATAAGGGCTGTGTGGAAGACCCACCCATCTATGTTTATCTTTATTGCACCTGTCAACACACTTCCTGCAATCCATGCAGAGAATGGGGAGCGGGTACTGAGAATGTCTCACCTTCGAGCTCTCATACCCATCTCTACTTCTGTCCTCCCAGGCAGCTGCTATGTTCTAGCACTATCTATCCACGTATCAGAGCTGGCATTTGGGTTTATGAGACTGCACCATCTCTGTCCATCTCTCACAAACCCAAAGCCAAAGCATATACTTTCCGGCCACCTACAGCTGAGGTCAGCATGGCATGAGCAGTGAGTTACAACTAGGATGCTGGCTTGATGGTTATTTTCCAGAGACAACTCCTCCTGGGCTCTTTCTCTTTTGTTCTTTTGGTCTTTCTCTGATAGGAATAGGATCTATTCCTTTTTATCTTAATTTTAAAATCTGATCTCAGGTGTCATATCTAACCTGCCATCTTATCCAGAACTCCCAAAACTCACTGCTAATTTATCTTTACCCTGTAAACGCAGTACTGTAATAAACTAAAAATAATCATCAAAGAATAGAAAGGCCAAAAAAAAAAAATGTGTTCCTCTTCTTAACCTCAAAACTATATCCAAAGTCTAGAGTCATAAACAGACTAATTATTCTTGTACAGACATGTTCAATAAGTTATTTTCAAGTATAATAAGTCAATGAATATCCTAAATAAGCAAGAATTAAAGCATAATTCAGACAGGCATGGTACATGCAGAATATTTTTTCCATCTCTGATTTCCCTCTTCTTTCCTGCTCCACCACCTTCCTACTAAGTAAAATTTTTATGGTCCTTCATAAATAAAAATATAAATCATCAAAACAAATATCCCTACCTTCTCATAAAACTAAATGTTTGCTACATTCATAGTCAGTCTTACCTTTCATCTCATTTGAAAGTAAGAAATATCTAAAGCCAAAATGCTCTATTCTACTATAACAATTATTCATCCCCCCCCATGGGACATTTTATGAAAAACTTCTGGATTATATGTTTATTCTAGTTTCTATAAAAGACAGGCAAAGAAATCTTACCCCATCGAAAACCAGATCTATTAATGTCACAATTATCTTCTCTTCACAATTAAGCTTTCAACACATACATGAGGGCTTCTGCATCTACCAGTCATTGAAAATAATTTTATTGTGGCTATATCACATGAGTAGCTTTCATTTCTTACTACCTTGGATTTCCAATTGTTCTATAGATGAGGGACTAGGAGTTGCAGCACTCTGTGTTTGAGTAAACCACAAGTTACCCATGGCCAACCTGCTTTAACAAGGCTGGTCTTGTCTATTGTGTAGCATAGGAGTTTCCTCTTCTACCTTTGTTTCTCTCACAACACTCCCTTTGTTTTCCTTGGTTCATTGGTTTCTCAGGCATCTTCATTTTATTCTTCTTTCCTATCACCTTCTACTTCACATAAAAGAGGTGCTCTTCTCTATCCTGGGTCTTCATATATTACTATGTCCTCTCCCAATGGTGAATTTCTGTCATTTCTTTGGCTTAACTGGCACATATCCACAGAAAATCAACAAATACATAGCAGCAACTCAGACCTCTCTATCCTGGGTCTTCATCTCCTGTGTTCTCTTCCAATGGAGAATTTCTGTTATTCCTTTAGCTTAATTAGCACACATGCACTGGCAATTTACAAATACATAGCAGCAACTCAGACTTCTCCCCCATGATCCACATTTAGCAATCTGGACATACAGGATCTCCATGTGGAAAGTTTACTAGTTTCCCAAACTTGAAAGTACAAAACAACTCTCTTCCATCCACTCTCTTTGCACAGGCTGATACATGCATAAATGCATGTGTGCATATGTGTGCTCAAACATGCATGCATGTTACATACATATACATGTGCAAATATATATACACACACATACACATGCACACACATGGACATAGACACACACATATCAATTTTTCTGAGTGTTTTCATCTAAAATCAACATAGGTTTAGAATATTCTTAGAAATCTGAACCATCCAATTCTCTCTCCCATAAGGAAAAATTAGAGGAAAACAGGGACATGGGTGGTAGGAAAAGCTGCATTTTCTAATGTTCTGACTCTATAACAAATATCTACACTCTCGGAATGAGCACACCCCTATACTAATGTATGCTAAGATATATACACCATATACAGAGGAAAGTGGAAGGAGAGGGATAGAAAGAGTGGAGAGAGAGAGAGAGAGAGAGAGAGAGAGAGAGAGAGAGAGAGAGAGAGAGAGACTGAAACGGAAACTAAGACAGTGAAAGAGATATACAGAACAGAAAGAGATGAGAGAGCATCAGAGAGACACAGACAAGGTTAGTAAAGAGGAAGGACCAATTGTAAAGAGAGTTCCCAGCGTCTGGAAGCATCCTCCTGCAACATGAACACATTTTTGGACCATGAGCTGCATGAGCTCTGACACCCATTAAAAAGCAAGAGAAGTAAGGGAAATATTGCCTTCTAGAAAAAAACTCAATATTTCTCTCTACTGCTCTTTAGTTCTAAGGAACACTATGGGCAGACAGATTTTAAGCACATCATTGTCTAACTTCAAAGTGAGAGCAAAATTATCTAATTCTCATGTCACCATACAGAAGAGGTAAAATGTATCCTCCCCTTCAACCCTTGCAAGATGACTAGACTTACACGAGAGGCATACCAAGGGCCACAGTAGGAAATTAAAGTTGAATAAGAATATTTCAGGGTGACTAATTAATGAACAAAGAGAGCTTGAGGTCATGAACAAGAAGGTCTACTGTTCTGTGTGCACACATTTTGAGGATGTGTTCTAAACTTTTCTTATGCTCTAAAGCAACCTCTGGGTTCACTTCCCAAATAAACTGAGCTATGTAAAGCTGGCTAATCAATCCACATTCACACTCCTTGAGTTTCTGTGGACATTAACAATACACAACTGCTGCCACCTCAGAGAGAAATCCCTTCTTCGTTGGTGTATGTTTATGCAAACCAGATAATTTTATTTAACTCTCTATTGTTCTCCTGTTCTCAGTATCTCCACCCCTTGCACCAGCTTTCTCCAGCCCACAGGTTCTTATGGAAACACGTTATATACTCACAGGTTAGGGAAAGAGTTTGTACTGAGTTTCTGATACAGGTTGTAATAATAATACCTGTAGACTGGTTGATCATTAAGACTAGAGAACCATATTGTTGCCTCTTTCTTTGACACCTGTAGCATGCAGAATATAACAGCTCAACCATCTAATCTGTGAAAAAGGACCACATGTGTGCTGTTTGGAGGACGATTCTCCTCAGACTGGGTCCATTTATGTACATATTAGAAGACCATTAGAACATTAGAGGAAAAGAGTAAGAACTGTTACGTTAATTGTAGTAACAATACATCATATCTATAATATCCTTTATAAACCACACAGTATTTTCAAATCAACTATATAATTTATTTTCTGAAGCTCTGTTCTGTTCACTGCTTTGCCTTGTGTAGACCAGGTAAAGGTGACAAACCGCATGGGATTCAGCCCAATGCTTACTGGTTACAGTCCTCACTATTCCCCCTTCCACCTTGTCTACATGTGCAAATATGAATTCACCCAAGTCTGCTCCATTGTTTTGAAATAGAGAAAACTCATTCTCTTTGTCTCACCTCTTCAGTTTTCCCTAATAGCTTCATTAGCAAGCAATCTACTCATAAGTAGACTTTTCCAGCCTGCCAAAGTTTAGTATTCACATTACACTAAGATTTGCCTGTAAAACTGGGCAATCTCTATTTAATGTGCTCATTCATGTTGAGTGAGAGAGGAAAGGAGTATCTGTCAATGTGTCAACAGCACTATAAGTCACTTAGGTCACAGCTACTTAAACCCTCAAATCTATTAATTAACCATTCTCTAGCAGTGTGCCCAGGGACTCTTTAGTAAATGTGTGTGTGTGTGTGTGTGTGTGTGTGTGTGTGTGTGTGTGTGTGTGTGTGTCCTGCAGACTACATTGTCAAAGTTTGGTATTTTAGGGCTGGAAGTTACTTTGGTCCTTTATATCCACCCAGCCCCTCATCTCATCTATATCCAAGGTAAGCTATGAGGAATGTTTACATTTCTTTTCTCTTCCCCTACCTTCTTCACTAGCTTTGAACCAAACCACGAGTCTTGTCTTGAGATTTGGATTTCACACACATTCTTCATTTGAGTGCCTCTGGGACTCTTCACATACTGGGACTCTTCCTGTTTTCCTGGCCCATTGTTAGGTAACAACCTGGCACTAGCATGTCTGTTGGTTAAAGAAAATCCCAGGCTAACCAAGGTCTAAAAACTAGAGTCCAGAGCTATTTTCTCCACTTAGATTCACAGTCATTTCCTCCCTTCCTCTTCTTGGCATACTGCTCAGAGATACTTCCTACAGATTCTCCTGGGTGGTATACTAAGGGGTTAAGAGGATAGCAATGCATGGAATAGGAGCTAAGTTCATGAAAGTATATTGTCATCTATGGCTCTCTCGCTTTTCTATTTCTGAGCCCATAAATGTGTTTATTCTCATCCCTTAAGCATGGGACACAAATGAGCTCTGTCTGCTCTGCATCAGAAAAGATTTATTTTGCTATAACCTGATTTGACAAGGACATTTAGAAATCATCAAACAGGAAAAATTAGAGAAGTAACATTTTAAAAACCAATTAATTATCAAGGTACTACCTTGCAATGCCCCACTGTGCTTCTTCTCTCCATGTCAGTACAGCAGGCCTGGGAGACCAGAGAGCAGGGATCACTGGTGAAATCTTTCTACAGGAGGCAGGGGCCACTGTCATACTTTAGAAGCTATAGAGGCTAAGGGAAGAATTAAACAGATGCCCTTAAAAAGTAACAGAAGTAAGCTAGGGAGATGTGACTTAAGTTCTGACCCCTGACACCCACATAAATGCTGAGTACTGAAGTGCATCCATAACCCTAGTGCCAGCAAGCAAAAACAGGAAGATCCCTGGAGCTCACAGGACAGCAAATATAGCCAAAATAGTGAGCTCCTGGTTAAGTGACAAATGTTGTCTCAGAAATAAGATGGAGGTGAAATTCAGGAAAACATCCTTCTGTCAGTCATTGGCTTCCACACATGGGCATACACATAATTATACCACATGTACAAAAGAAGGAGAGATGAAAGACAGGTAGCAGAAACATGGAGAATGGACAAAAGGGAAGGAGAGAGTCCAGCACATGGAAGAACCTCTAAACAACATGGGGGCATCATGCCAGGCCATGTGCTAGATTAGTGATTGATGAGCATCCTTAAGGGGAAGCCAGGGTTTGTGAGGAAGGAGATAAGATGCCATGAGGGCTCCTAATGTGGCTGGAACCTGAGAGGGTTGCCTGACAGCAAAATGGCCCCGCATGAAGGAAGGGAGAACTCAAGCAAACACCTGCTCCCACCAGGATAGCCTAGCAGGGATGCTATTAGGTAGACTCAGAGCTGGTGGTTCAGATGACAAAGCATGTCACAGTGCTGGCTTTAAATTATTGATATAACATAAGTGCTTGTTCTTAGAATACTCTTCATGGGCCATATTCTGGAAATAGAGCCTTCCCGGGGGCTTTTGGGTAAGGAACTAGCAAGTGAATACCACCCTTTGTCAGGGACCTTAAAGAGGCTACACCAATAAAGCCTATGCATCAGAGAAATGAAGAAATAGTGTTCTCCAGAATGTTGAATTTACTATCCAGCAGGCCTGTGGGTGGCCTCTCTAAGAAGATAAAATTGGACAATATTGGGCCTGTCGTTATCTGTTTGAACCAGAAAATGAGCTTTGACCCAAGCTCAAAGCACCATCTCCCTGCCATAAACCCCAACAGCCACCACAGCTCTGAAAAAAAGGCAAGAAATCTCACATCCAACCTCAGGAAAACTTAATTGCCTGCTTATTGCTATTACTGTGATTAATGAGGGTGAACCTGCAATGCCTCATAAAAAGAAAAGAGTGGGCAGCTACTTTCTAGAACATAGGAGCCAGGAGCTCCAACTCCCTTCTGGCTAAACATCAGCGCATTACCCAATTACCCACTACCACCAACATAGACAGATAATATCTCTCTCTCTCTCTCTCTCTCTCTCTCTCTCTCTCTCTCTCTCTCTCACGCACGTGCGCGCACACACACACACACACACACACACACACACTCGTTTTCTCATTTTCTTCTCAGGGGTCTATCCCTCTTTCCCTGTAATCCTCGTGTCCAGCCCAGCTGACTTCCCTGACATCAAGCTCTTGGAGGTCTGTCTACTCAAGCAGCTGCAGGTGACAGACGGGTCAGCCCATTTCAGCAAAAGCACACTGTAGAAGCTGGGCTTGAATCCATTCTGATTCAATTTATCCTCTGCTTCCACCAGATTTTATAGTGCATTTACTTTCCTGGCCCTGAAAAAGCATCCTTGTGAAAATATACATCACAGTATTAGGCCTGAGCAGGGGCACTCTCTAATGCCATCCCCTGCAAAGGCATAAATGGAAGGATATGGCATAAGTCCTATTTATCTGTTGGTGATTTGTTCCCACTGAAAGGCGGAGACAATCTTGCTGCTTCCATTTCTACCCTTTCTCTTTCTAAGGATAGTAATTAGCTTAATGCTCTGAAACTCCAGCATGAAATAGCTGGAGATACTTCCAGGCGACATCTTGAAGCTTCAGTCATAGGAATCATTGCCTGTCTACTTGTTAAGGGCAGTCTGGGGAATGTGGGGGAAACATCAAGTACATAACAAAGCTGAAGACTCAAGCAGGAGAAATTCTGTATTAGGAACACAAGCTGGGAGCAGAGAAAAAACAGCATGAGAGCCAGTTTACATCATGCAGCTAGCCTTACCCCAGCAGGGTAGACAAGGCTAGCACTATGCTGAGCCCAGATAGGCAAGCCCAAGGTTGCCTTAAAAAATGTGAGTGAATAAAGTTAAAATCTATAGTTCTCCATAAGAAAGTCAAAGAGGATTACATTAAAACCATATACTGCGCGGACTAAGATAGTTTTCAGGTACTTTAATTGTAAAATTATTAAATGAACTGGATCTCCTTTCCAGATATAGTCAGAGTATATCTTTGGTCTTGAGGATATCTGTAATAAGTCTCTGGACTGTCCAGCATTAAGGTTAAGCATTTATACAATACTGCTCCCATGGAGATGATTGATGGGGGCCAAGAAGGCCAGCATGAGCATGGACCCTGGAGAGGGGACTCTTAGAGAGGGATGGCTCTAGCTCCAGGTGGGCAACTGCTCTTCTGAGCATGGACCCTGGAGAGGGGACTCTTAGAGAGGGATGGCTTTAGCTCCAGGTGGGCAACTGCTGTTCTGAGACGAGACAGAGCAGTGTTAAGGAACCCCTGTTGCTCCAGTGTATAGGTTATGTTAACAGTCAGAAGTGAGCAGCTGGGCTAAGACTAGAGCCAAACCAATAAAC
Organism: Uromys caudimaculatus; assembly: GCA_028551405.1. Taxonomy (NCBI): domain Eukaryota; kingdom Metazoa; phylum Chordata; class Mammalia; order Rodentia; family Muridae; genus Uromys; species Uromys caudimaculatus. The sequence goes on along the minus strand of CM052708.1, from coordinate 86,643,334 downwards.
TGGGCATCCTCTGGGAGAGAAGACAGAGTGAATGACCTCAAGAAGATCGCAGGATGAGTGAACGAAAAAAAGCCCAGTGTTTCTCAATCAATGAATAGAAAATGAATAAAAGGAAAGAAAACGCAGTATGTTCACTCATTGGACTAGTAGCCAGCCAGCACTAACATAGATGGGGCTGACATTATGCTGAATGAAATAAATGCCAGCCAAATAAAGACAGATACTGCATGTGATTGTGAAAAAGTGGAACGAAGAATGTGAGCTCACTGTGGTGGGAAATGGTGGTTATAAGAGTCTGGGTGAGATGAGAGCTTAGCTGCTCACAGGTCATAAGGTTTGGAAGAAGAAAGCCTAGGTTCTGTGGCTCATTGGACAGAAAAATGACTATGGCCATTAATAAAGTATTTCCAAATAACTGAGCAAATTTCAAGTATCTTACCAGGAAAAGATGGGTCATATGTGTGCTGACCATCTAAACTTAATTGCATCACACTGAAGGCATCTCAAACATTTCTTTTCAACTCACACATGTATATAAAAATAATCTTTGAATCATAAGGAATATTAATTATCTTTAAAATGAGTAATAGTTATATAATACCAAACAATTAACATAGTAAATAATGACAAATAGCATAGAGGATGGATATTCTCATGAAGGCCTGGGACTTGTGTTTGAAAGGCTGTCTTTGTCTAATCATGGTTGAGTCACTAGAGAACAGGCAAGGTGCTGAAGAGTTACTAGGATGCAGTGGGGAAAGAAATTGTGAGAAAGGTCTGTCCATCCAGTAGTGATGTTTCTGGCACCGAGCAGTGAGATAATACTTATCTGGATCTCACATCTCTCCTCTACCTCCTGCCACACTTAATAATCACTACTGCCAAAATCACAATAAAACTTCCTCTCTGTTCAGCCCATACTGAACTGACTGCATCTATGAGATAATGTCTACCTCCTTCCTGAAAAAAGATGCTCCAATTTTTCCCATTTTAAACATAGGACATTGAGACAGACATTGAAAAATTTAACCTCCCTTAAAGAATACTAGAAAGCAACAGAGCTGAGGTGTAAAACCAGAAATTCTGATCTCAGAGCCCAACTCACATGCTATGTTATGTCTCAAAAATTGTCCTAAGAATAAAGAAAAGGGGAGAATGTTGGGTGAGTAGCACAGGCCCAGGCTGACTCTAAGACTGTCTAGATTAAGTTCACTGATGGTGCTTGCCCTGAGATGTGCAGCCTTGTTTTGATGAGTTGGAAGTAAACTTACTAATGTGAAGTACACTGTAAAACACCAGAGCAAATACGTTTTATTGCATTCTGAGTTTTATCACATTTTTGTGTTAGTTTAAAGGCATATTTATTCTAAGCCAAAGGCCATGACTGGTGGTGGGAATCTCAAACTTGTGCTGTTTGACAGATGGTACCATTAACGTTCATGTTCAGTCTGCAAACAGAAACTTGGGTAGAAGATCCAAAGACAGCCACGGAGTCATGCAGAACAAGCTGTAGAAAGACTCCTCATTATTGCAAGGATAACCTAAAACCCAACAAGCTTGAGATATCTCCTGCGGAACTTGAGGGAAGGAAAATCCTGTTTCTCAGTTGGAGAACTGCTTGCTATTCATGAGGTCTCTTCATCTCCTCACATAAAAGCATAGAAACTTGGCAGGCTATTGCTGTAAAGTGGAAAAGACACGTGTCTCCAGGTCCTGGCCAGTATCATAGTCCCTCTGCTCATGTTTGTTTCTCTATTACCAAAACCAACTTTGGGAGGCAAGGGTTTATTTCATATTACAGATTACTGCCCATCATTGAGAGGAAGAGGAGTCAGAACTCAAGCAGAAAGAAACCTGGAGACAGGAACTGAAGCAGAGGCCATGGAAGAATGTGGCTTACTAACTTGCTCCAGTTTCATCATCAGCTACCCTTCTTTGTAGCTCAGGCTAACCTACTCAGAGATGCATTTTCCTACAGTTGGCTATGTCTTCCTACACAAATTACTGATCAAAAAAATGTCCCACAGAGCAATATGATAAAATTTCTCAATTGAAGATATATTTTCCGGGTATGTCAACTTGACAACCATATTAGTCATCACTATGGCTTCAATAGGTATTTTAACTTAAACACACACACATCCACAGATTTGAAGCTAAAGCCCACTTTTCAAAGAGAGCATTTGGTGTTTATCTTTCTGGGTCTGAGTTACCCCACCCAGTACAATATTTGTCAGTTCTATACACCTACCTACAAAATTCATTTTTGTTTTGTAACTGAATGAAATTCTTTTGTGTATAGTTATTCATTATTCATTCACCAGGTGAAAGACGATATGGCTGTTTACATGTTATAACTATTGAGAAGAACAGCAATGAAAGAGTTAAGCTGGCCCCTCTGTAGCAGTATATAGAATCCTTTTGGCATATGCCTAGAAGTTGAAAACAAATTTTTGATGGCTGAATCCTGAACATATCCGCCTTTGTTTCCTTTTAAGATCCTGATACTTAAGAAGAAGGAAGATCAAAGTGTGGATGTTTCAATCCTACATAGAAGGGGGAACAAAATAATCACAGGAGGCAGAGGAAGGGAGGAACCTGGGAGGGAAAAAGGAGGGGGAGGGAAAAAGAGGGGCAGGATCAGGTACTGGATGGGACAGGAGAGAAGTACAGAGGGTCAGGAAATTGAATAGAAATATGTAGCAGTGGGGGGTGGGGAATAGGGGGTAACCACTAGAAAGTCCCAGATGCCAGGGAAGCAAGAGGTTCCAACGGGGATGACTCAGTCAAAATACGCAAAATAGGAGAGATAGAACCTGTAGAGACCACCTCCAGTAGATAGACACAGCCCCCAGTTGAGGGATGGGGCCACGCAACCATCTCTAAATTGTTAACCCAGAAATGTTCCTGTCCAAAGGAAAGACAGGGACAAAAACTGAACAGAGACTGAAGGAAAGGCCATCCAGAGACCACCCCACCTAGGGATCCATCCCACTTGCAGACACCAAAACCTGACACTATTGCTGATGCCAAGAAGCACTTGCTGACAGGAGCCTGGCATGGCTGTTTCTGAGAGGTTCTACCAACACCTGATCAATATAGAGTCAAATACTCACAGCCAACCATCAGACTTAACCATGGGAACCTCAATGGAAGATCTAGGAGAAGGACTGAAGGAACTGAAAGAGATTGCAACCCCATAGGAAAAACAACATCAACTCACCAGACTCCCCCAGAGCTCCCAAAGAGTATACATGGAGGGATCCATGGCTCCAGATACATATGTGGCAGAGGATGGCCTTATTTGACATCAATGGGAGGGGAGGCCCTTGGTCCTGTCAAGGATTGATGCCCCAGCATAGGGGAATGCTAAAGGGGTGAGGCTGGAGTGGGTGAGTGGGTGGAGGCACACTCTCACAAAGGCAAAGGGGAAGGGAAGAGGGAGATTGGGGTGGAGGAGTTGCAGAGGGGTAACAAGAGAGTGGGATATCATTTGAAATATAAACGAATAAAATGATTAATAAAAAAGAAAAGGAGAAAAAGGATCTTGATACTTTTACAAAATCATCACTGAAGAAAAACACCATTTAATGCAGTGATTAAGAGGTCAAAATAGTGTCTCTAACTGCACTCTGACATCAATTTATTGAGTGATGGCTGTGTACCATTCACTTATACAAACATCAACAATAAAAGACTGAAAAGACCTTGGCCTAACCATTTAGTGTTCCTGGATTAGTGAAGAAGACAGGGATTGAAACCTCATTTATCTTAAGGTCTGAGCACGTGCTGTGTATAAACCACGGTGTTGAAATACATTGTAATCACAAAGGCATTGTCTATCCCTTCAGATAAATGTGAGCTCAATGTAAAGTTCTACACAAGTTGCTTCATCTTTCTAAGCATCAATCTCTTTACTATAAATCTGGGACATCAACACCTTCTGTAAAAGCTGAGTAGTTGAGGGAACATGCATAGACCCTATGCAGGGTAAACTCTTTATAGGCTCGCCAATGCTGAAGTGTCTAGATAAGCCTTATGCTAGATACTCCTGTGAGGACTTTTTTTTTTTTTTTTTTTTTTTTTTTTTGATGAACCAGTGTTTAATTGGGTAGAATTTGAGTAAAAACTGATTTCCCTCCACAGTGGCAATAAGGTTTGCCCAATTAGTTAGGACCCTGAACAGAACAAAACGACACCCCCCTCCCCAAACAAAGAATCCTCCAGCCTTTCAGCTTCAATGCAACATCAGCTCTTTCTGGGTCTCTAGCTTGCCAGACCATATGTAGATTTTGGACTGTCCAGACTCCATCATCCTGTGAGCCAATTGCATTCACATCTTATTGGTTTCCATTCCATGGAGAATAGTAATTAATGCAAATACACCATGCAATGCCTGGAACTCTATGTGCTGCCTTGTGGGGCGCGCGCACCTCTCGCCGGCAAGAAGACACGCGGACACACGGCAGGCTTCTTCTACAATTCAGCTTTATTGTTGCCGTAGATAGTGGGAGAACCGCGCGGGACCCAATATGGCGGTGTTATATAGCTCCGAGGCAGCGTGTCCCCTATTGGTTGGCGTGCCCCGGGAGTGGGCGGTGATTAGACGTGTACACCCATAATGCATTTCGGGGTTTTCGCGGGCTATCCGCAAGTTTCCTCAGAACGACAGCGCCATCTAGTGATGGCGAATATTCTAACCGCTCCTT
>CM052708.1:86622053-86632724 GCA_028551405.1 Uromys caudimaculatus | reverse complement strand
GTGTACATTCTCTTTCTCTAACACACACATACACACACACACACACACACACACACACACACACACACAAAACAAAACAAAAAAAACAGGTTATCACCGTGTACCTTAGCCCAGGCTGGCCTCAAACTCGAAAATTCCTGATTCTGCTTCCCAAATGCTGGGATCCTGGACAGGTAGTGAAATGCTTTGCTCAGTGCTTATCTTTGAACTGAGCCACGTGTTTCTTCAACTAAGAAATTGCACTTAGAGAGGAAGCTCCTTCCATTGCCATCAAGATTTCTCTGAAGTATCCCCTAGTATTAAGACAGAGATAATCACAACCTGCATGAGGCTATTATTATTACTATTATTAATTTTTTTACAATCCAGTCATCATCCCCCTCCAGTCATCATCCACTCAACTGCCCTCCAACAGTTCCTCATCCCATTCTTCCTCCCCCCCCCCATCTCCAAGAGGATGTCCCCATCCCTCCACCCCAGCCAGGCCTCCCCATTCCCTGGGGCTTTAGGTGCATCTTCTCCCACTGAGGCCAGACCAGGCAGTTTTCTTGATGTATATGTGTCAGGGGCCTTGGACCAGCTAGGGCATGCTGCCTGGGTTGAGGTCTCAGGTTAGTTGAGCCTGCTGGTCTTCCTATGGGGTCACCCTCCTTCTTCCAGCCTTTCTTTAATTCAACCACAGGAGTCCCAGACTTCAGTCCATTGGTTGAGTGTAAGTATCTGTGTCTATCTCAGTCAGCTGCTGATAGGGACTCTCAGAGGACAACCAGCAATACTAGGCTTCTGCCTGTAAGCACGCCATAGCACCAGTAATAGTATCAGGCCATGGAGCCTCCCCTTGAGACGGCTCCTAAGTTGGGCCAGTCACTGGACCTCCTTTCCCTCAGTCTCTTCGACATTTTTGTCCATGAAGTTCTTTTAGACAGGAAGAATTCTGAGTTAGAGTTTTTGACTGTGAGATGGCAACCCCATCCCTCCTCAGGGGCAGAGGGAGGGAGGGGCCTGCATGAGAGAGGGGAAGGGGAGGGGAAAAGGGGAACATTATCAGGTATTAGGTGGGACAAGAGAGAAGCCCTGAGGGCCAACAGAATGAATAGAAATATGCAAGCTCAGGGATGGGAGGTGGGAGGACCCTCTAGAAAGCACCAGAAACCTGAGAGATAAGAAGTTCTCAGGACTCAAAGGGAGGGACCTTAGATGAAATGCCCAACAGTGGGGAGAGGGAACATGTAGAGTCCATCGCCAGTAAAAAGGCGGCATCAAGATGAAGCTCCCTAACATCAGAGACAAGGGCCTGTTAGCAGAGACAGGGTCCAGTCAGTATCTCTGAGCCAACTGACTGGATGCCTGTGTGAGATGATGAGAAGGAATCCTTTGTGCCTCAGATGTCTGTGGTGCAGCCTCCTCTCCAACTTAGTTCTCTCATTGATTCCAATCTTCAAACCCACCTCTAGGTCCGCTCCTGTATTCCAAAAACTGTAGGATCTTCCACTGTATAAGCGAAGGATGCCAATAACTACCTATAACAAAATTCATAAGCAATCTAAGTGCTCACGAAGAAGGAAACAAACTCACATGTCATGGTAAAATTTATAGTACTGGCTACATGACTATTAAATAGACCTTTATATGTAGTGACTTTGCACATCTATCTGAAACATATTTAGTAATAAGAAAAACATAACTCGCCAAAATACATAGGTATTTTGAAGTATCTTCATAAATTTATTTTAAAACTACTAGAAAGGAATACATCATTTGGGGAAAATGAGATGAAATGGGTGCAGGACTGTATTTCTTTACTTGGTACAACTGGGATTGAAGTTGGGATAATGGATGTTTTTATCTTTGGCTTTACTTATGTGGTTTTCTTATAATATATTTTACTTAAAAATAGCTAAAAGAGAAGATTTTTAATGTTCCTCCTACAAAGAAGTGGTAAATGATGAGATGACGGATATGTTAAATATCATGATTTTATTATAATATCCACGTGTATCAAATTGTCACAAAATTCCCAATAAAGATGTACAGTTACTATCTCAATTAAAATTAATTTAAAAGGAATAAAGAGTGTATGAGTAAAACCAACATAGTGACAAAGTAATAATATATATTTCTGTCTTTTTAATTTTTTGTCCTTGGACCAATTAAACAAGTACATCAAGTAGGTGAAAATTATGTTTATTCCCAGACTTGATCATTGTTGTATCCCTTTTGCCTAGGATCATTAATCTGGAATATTAAAAGTATTCAGTGTATTTCCCTCTCTTTTTTTTTCCTTTTCTCAGCACTAGTAACTGAACTCAAGACTCAATAGATGGTAAGAAAGTGTTCCACTACAGAGCAATACTTATAGATTCCATACATTTCTAAAGCACATGAAATGATTCCATACATTCTGTCTGTCACACTCTGGACTAATGTCCCCGGTATAATTTGGTTTTGCCTCGTTTCTTGGACCCCATCACTGTAAATGTGCACCAACCACCTCTACCTCTTCAGCAAAACTGTGTATCTACTTTGATTTCATCACTATAGCTGTGTAACCACCATCCTTGATCCCATCACAGTAACTCTGAACTCATATTACTCTTGCACCTGCATTTTAATCTTTCTTTTATGGTAACCAGTCCACTAAGTAAAAGCCTGGCCTTGCTCTTATGGTCAGCTACAAGAGGGGCATAATCCCTTTGATACTCACGAGTCAGCAGAAACACGGACACCTGGTGGAGTATCAATTGTTCTTGCAGCAGAACCAGCTCCAAGGTTACTCATCAAGTGGTTGCCCTTGTCTGGACTTCAGGCAAGCTTCCCAGACCACTTTCATGGCTACTGTTTGGCTGCTTCCTTCCCTGTGGGCATCTTATTTGATTATTATGGTGCTCATTCCCCCAGGTTATGCAGCTGGGTTATGTGTTCAGAGGTTCTCCGCCACAGATCAGCTCCATGTCCCTCCCAGGCTTACCTGCTCTATTGTAGTAGTTGGGATGAAAGGTGGTATTCCTAAGATGCATTGATAACACACAGTGATATCCACCTTTTTGATTTCCTTTACCGTTAAGCAAATATTCCTAGGATATAATACCTTTTCTAAAGTATTTTTATTATTACTATCATCATTATTACTATTATTATTAGCCTGTTTACCTGAAATTAAAACACATATCTAAGACTCTTCCGTCTGACAGTCACTTTGGGGGCTGGGAAGACAGATGCCCTAGTCAACAAAGTGCTTACCATACAAGCATAGAAATCTGAGTTCACATCCTCAACACCCTTACAAAAAAGTGACCACTGTGGCCCATGTCTGTAGTTCTAGCATAGTGGAGGCAGATACAGAAAGATACCTAAGGCTCATTGGCCTGCCAGTCTAGATTAATGAATTAGCTCTAGGATAAGGGAGAGACACTGACTCAAAAAGTAAGGTGGATGGTAAGCAAGAAAGACACCTGAGTTTGACATTTGGTCTCTCTATGCACATGAATGCAGGTAGAGACACAAACATACACACACACACAAATACACACATATACACATATATACATACATGCATTCTCACATATCTACACACACAAATACTCTCACATATGTACATACATGTATACACATGCACATACAAAAATCACTTTGACTGTGATTCTTTAGGTATAGCCAGAAATCTGTGAGATTGTGAACCTGGCTCTGGCTGTGGTCAATAAGGTGATCCCAATCCATCACAAACTGAATCAACCACCACAGAGAAAGCACATCACTGGAAAGTGCTAGGAAAGACTTCAAGCATGTCACCTAAGACTAAAGTTCCTGTTACTGAGTCAATAGAAATCACTTAAGTGTGTCTGGTACTAATAGCTCTTAAAATGCTGCCCTAAATTATTTTGTCTAATAAATTTTATATTTAGCAGGAGGTAGCCACCTTTTCACAGAGAAAAATTAAAGCTATGGTATTTATAAATGTAGTTTTGGTTAAAATAAGAAAGATTACATTACAAGTAGGTTAGGAACCCTGAAACACCAGAATCTCACTCAGTGTACTTTTCAGGGAGCAATGTCTGACTACAAAGTATTACAAAAAAAAAAGCATGTTTTATCCCCCAGGGCCTAGATCCTAAGTTATAAAGAGCCTGGTTGTTCCACAACGGCCACCGAATCTCTCTCATAAATCTAAAGGAAATGATTAACAATTCTATCAATAAACTTCCACCTCAAAACCCATTGCTGAATCACAGGTCTCCTTATTATGCTAAGGGATGCACACTGTCCAGAAAACAAATAAAGACCTAAAGAACTTGGTATGAGCTTCTGTAAACTGACCCCGGCGTCTTTCTCAAATATTCTAGTAAGCACATTTTCATTAATTGTTCCAGAAAAAAAAAAAAAAAATGTTCATTCTAAGTAGATAGCAAAGGGAAAATATAAAAGACTGGGCTGTCTTCACAGAAGCAGAAACCGAAAGCATCTTTCACTTTAATTCTTAGGAGGAAGGGTGCCTAAAAGTCCAGCCCAAAAGACCAAATAGATCTTTGCTTGCTTTGAACACTGTCACCAGCCTTATGGCTCTACAAATGTTCTAGAATCTGACTAATCCAGATATCAGGTTCTAAGAGTGGACTGATGTGATCAATAGTTGATGGACTCCCACTGATCAAAGTATTCCTATCCATAGATAAGTAAACTCAGAACAAGAGCCATACACCCTAACATGAGCCCTGCTGGCAGATCCATTTTGCATTTCTTTGGTTCATTATCTGTGTGTTCAGCACCTATATTCTCATCACAGAGTTAGTTCTGTTAAAACAGACAGAAACAGAACTTGTGACTGACCACAAATAACATTTCTCTTCATTTCTTCCCATTAACACTGAATACCTAATCCCAAGGTCGAATCTCATTCACTGAGAAATATGTCTTATTAGAAACCATCAAGTTATACAGTACTCAAGGTCATCCAGGGTTAAAATCTTGAATAAAGTTATAAAATGTGTAACTCTAAAAATACCTTAGATTTCACTGACAATAAGGTGTTCTTCTCAAATGTCAGCTCGAAGAAATGTTAAAGAAAAAATTGTATTTGCTCTTGTTTAAATCACAAACAATATACAAACTGTCTTCTTGCTGACACACTTTATTTTTTTATAGCAAATTCTCCCCTTTAATTAAAAATTGAATCCTTCCTCATGTAATATGTCCTGACTACAGTTCCCCTCCTTCTACTCCTCCCAGTTTCCCCCACCTTCCCTCGGCTCCATTCCACTCCCTTTCTATCTCTCATTAGAAAAGAACACACATCTAAGAGGTAACAACAAAACAAAATAAAATATAGTGAGAAAAAGCAAAAACCTCACATCAAAGTTGGACAAGGTAAGCCAACAGAAGGAAAACAGGACCATTTTGCCAAGGACTAGCCTTGGAGAGGAGTTCTGAGGAAGGGGTATCTGGGACTGGTGAAAACCAACAAACAACTTGAGGTCAAATCATGGGACCAACCTCAAGGCCTGTGTTCTGCTCTAGCCAGCTTTCCAGATTGATACCTCTCTCTCTCTCTCTCTCTCTCTCTCTCTCTCTCTCTCTCTCTCTCTCTCTCTCTCTCTTTCCCTTTTTCTCTTTCTCTCTCTCTCTTTCTCTCTCAGTTTTGCTTTCTGTGGAGATCTCCAGACAGCTCTCTTTCTGACAGTTCTCCAAGCAGTTGTCCCTTGCTATCCTAAAAAAATTTCTCTGGATAGCTCTTCTCTTGTAGCTCCTAAACCCAGTCTTTTATTTTATGTATCAATCCAGTCATTTACTCCGGGTTCCCTTTTGATTATACTATGAATCAGCATCCCTGGATCACAGCCTCTTGATTCTTAGGAGACAGCAAGCAAATTTTTTAACTTTGCAAAAGAATTGAGAGACATCTGCCTTTGTTAAGCACAAACAATAAGCCAGCTGGTGAGACCCCCCCCACCCTGAAATTACCATTTTGACCCTGCCTGGGCCTAAATTTGCTCTGTCCCAGGCTTACTCAGGAGTTTGCCTGCCCTAGTAAACTTAAACAAAACACTTGGCTGGGTACTGTCTCCCGTGATCACCACTCCCTAAATCTCCTTATCTCCTTCCTTAGTCTTTCTGAGAAGTTGCCTCGCTGTTAAGCTGCTTTTGTTCCTTCAGATTTGTGCAGCCTCTCCTATAATTCACATTGCATCCTTATATTTCTGCATAGTTGAGAAATTGTATATTTTTTAAAGATTTATTTTATTTATATGAGTACACTCTAGTTGTCTTCAGACACACCAGAAGAGGGCATCAGATCCTACTACAGATGGGGAACAGAGCTAAACAGAGAATTCTCAACTGAGGAAATTTGCAGGGCTGAGAAGCACCTAAAGAAATGCTCAACATCCTTAGTCATCAGGGAAATGCAAATCAAAACAAGTCTGAGATTCCACCTCACACCAGTCAGAATGGCTAAGATCAAAAACTCAGGTGACAGGAGATGCTGGCAAGGATGTGGAGAAAGAGAAACACTCCTCCATTGCTGGTGGGATTGCAAACTGGGAAAACACTCTGGAAATCAGTCTGGTGGTTCTCAGAAAATTGGACATAGTACTATCTGAGAACTCAGCTATACCACTCTAGGCATATACCCAAAATATGCTCCAACTTGTAATAAGGACACATGCTCCACTATGTTCATAGTAGCCATATTTATAATAGCCAGAAGCTGGAAACAACCTTGATGTCCCTCAACAGAGGAATGGATACAGAAAATGTGGTACATTTACACAATGGCATACTACTAATCTATTAAAAACAATGACTTTATGAAATTCACAGGCAAATGGATGGAACTTGAAAATATCATCCTGAGTGAGGTAACCAAGTCATAAAAAAACACACATGGTATGTACTCACTGATAAGTGGATATTAGCCCAAAAGTTTGGAATACCCAAGATACAATTCACAGACCATATGAAACTCAAGAAAAAGGAAGACCAAAGTGTGGATTCTTCAGTGCTCCTTAGATGGGGGAACAAAATACTTACAGGAGGAAATATGGAGACAAAGTGTGGAGCAGAGACTGAAGAAAAGGCCATCCAGAGACTGCACCACCTTGGGATCCATCCCATTTGCAGACACCAAACCCCAATACTATTGCTGATGCAAAGAACTGCTTGTAGATAGAAGCCCAGCAGCGCTGTCCTCTGACAGGCTGTGTCAGCACTTGACCAAGACAGATGTGGATGCTCGCAGCCAACCACTGGAGTGAGCCCAGGAACCCCAATGGAAGAGCTGGGGAAGGACTGAAGGAGCTGAAGGGGTTGCAACACCATAGGAAGAACAATATCACAACTGGACCCTCAGAGCCCGGGAATGGCTTGTTGGACATCAGTGGGAGGAGCAGCCCTTGGGCCTGAGGGGGTTCAATGCCCCAATGTAGGGGAATGCCAGGGAGGGAAGATGGGAGTGAGTGAGTGAGTGAGTGGGGGAGCACCCTCATAGAGGCCAGGGGAGAGGGAATTTGATAGGGGGTTTCTGGAGGGGAGATCTAGAAAGGGGATAGCATTTGAAATGTAAATAAAGAAAATATCCAATAAAAGAAAAATATTTCTCATAAAGAAGATAAACAAACAAACAAAAAAAAGATTTATTTTATTTATATGAGTACACTGTAGTTGTCTTCAGACACACCAGAAGAGGGCATCAGATCCCATTACAGATGCTTGTGACCCACCATATCATTGCTGGGATTTGAATGCAGTCAGTACTCTTAACCAATGAGCCATTTCTCCAGCGTGACAAATTATGTATTTTTGAGTTCATGTTTTTAGAGTTCTTTCCCACAGCCTTAAGGACTATCCTGAAGGGCCCAGTGTTTACCATTTTGTTGAGACATTAGCCACAACTTTGCCTCCCAGACTCTGATTATCATGGAGTCATTAACATTAATAGGGAGGACTTCCTTGGAGGAGGAACATGAAAATATGTACATTATTATACAAACAATTCTTATGCCCAACAGCAACCATCAACACTAATGAAGGTCCATGCCCTGATGGCTCTGTTACAGGGACAGGAACTAACTATATCATTCCATCCCTTACACATGGCCAAGCAGGATTATATTCCTATAATCAAAGCAAGAATACGACCTACTAATAGCCATTCAAACTTAAATCATAATTTGGACAGTGGTGGTGTACACCTTTAATCCCAACACTTGGGAAGCAGAGACAAGCAGATATCTGAGTTTGAGAATAGCCTGGTCTAAAGAGAGAGTTCCCAGACAATCATGTTACACAGAGAAACTCGGAAAAACAAGCAAACAAAATAAAATAACAATGCAGTACCATAGGAGGGTCCCAGCCTTTCCTGCCAATGAGGCCAAAAATTAGGTGAGGAAATCAATCTTATCAGGACTCAAGCCAATCCTGCAAGTTGTATCTATAAAGATAATCCTCACCTCAGGAAAACTCTGGTAGAACAGTCACTCCATGCAAGCCAAACTATGGCCTCCATACATTTCTCCTGGGCACCCTCTGGGATGGTAAGATTTTTCCCTATACTGTGAATAATTCCCTTCAAGCTTCTCTTGCTAGTCCTCTTGTCTTCAACCTCCTTAGACTTTCGGTCCCTCGCAGAACATCCAGGGTCTTCTTTTGCACCCATTCTCACCTGTCTTCGCTTTTCATAGAGAAAATGCATGAAGGATATGTTTTGCTGGCCTTTATGCCATCTTAGCTCCCACTGGCATATGTCCCACAAACATACCTCTACTTCACAGTCATGAACTTCCATTTCATGTTTGAATTCCTAAGCAAATGGCAGGTTTGCAATCCAGCATGCTTGCTATCATTTTATCCTAGGTTCTTGGGAGAGGGCCAATCACATACCAATTGCTAAATAACTTTTGAATGAATAAAGGAATGGATTCATAATTACCCAGAAGGATCTAACTGTATAATGTGCATGGAAGAAAGGATAAATGTGTTTTTGATTTCTGAAGACCTATACCACAGTGAGACAAAAATTCACCCATCCTAAAGTCAGAATTTTTTTAATGTGTCAGTGTGTAAGCTGAACATTTCTGGTAAGTTTCTATCTCAGTATCCAATTAGGTTCTATTTGGTAGATTCAAATCTATAAGCATGCCTGATGATAGAAAGAGTAGTAAAAGTAATTTTTTTATCATAATGGTTAGTTTTAATGGGGGACAAGATTACAATTCAGACCTCTGAATCCATACGATATAATAATAATCCAAATTATTTTCAATTATACTCTCAAGCATAGACGGTAAAGTGTTGGGCCATGATAGGCAGTCTGTTTTCTGGTAGAGCTAAGGTTTGAACGCTGCAGGCCCAATAGGTTGTCTCCAGCCTATAAGGGATGGCAGACATTTGCTGGGCTCCTAGAGAACAGCTTCTAACACATGCCTATATGTCTCCATAAGTCTGTAACATTTGGTCATGTAGAAAGGAAACGCCTCTCAAGCTCCTCCTCAGGTAGAGGCGTGGCCACACAGCCTCAAGCCCTCCCCATGTTAATGAGACACCTAGAGGCTTAGTCACGCCCCTTCCCAGTTAATATTTCTACCTCGCCCCTCCCAGAGGTTACTGGGCACGGTTCTATACACACACCATTCTCCATGATGAAAATAAACGCCCTAAAACCCTGGACTGTCCCTATTCATCTTGATCCACCCTGGGAAGCGAGGGATGTGGCCTTTGATTACGGAGCCGCTGTCTAATCTCTCACCGAAGGCATCTCAGCACTTCCAGACTGCTGCCAATCATCCAAGCCGAAGCAGTTAGCCGGTGCCCAAGCTGCCCACCCAATCCCGTTGGGGACCCCAGCGGTGCTCCTTCTAGCTCTTCTGTAGCATCCAGCACCGCCTGCGGTGCCCAGGGCTAGAAAACCCACAGAGACAGGCCCGTGGTCGCCCTTCCCGAGTTGTCCCACCTCTCCAAGGGCTGCCAGCGCAGGAACTTCACCTTCAACCCCGCACCTTTTGTTCCCACAGCAAAGTGCAGGTATGGTTAATAAAAATAACATTTTGTTCTGAAGCAGAAGGCCTGAGGTATTTTTAACCTACCATCAGTATAATCTTAGCAACCCATGCCCAAAGCCCTAGACTTAGATGACATCTGCAGAAATGAGAATAGTATTGATCTATTTATAACTCACAAGATATATGTGAAGTCACACTGCAGTTTATAATGAAATTCATATGTAAACCCACAGCTCAACTAACATGAACAGTTAAAAATTATTTTAACAAAATCTTATTATATATACTTATTCTACATACTTGCTTCCAATCTCCCTTAAATATTGAGAGGGCACATGTACAATTTTTTCCTTGCTATATTGTAACTTATTTTCTTTTTTATTTTATTATTTTTATATTTATTTATTTTACACATCGATTGTAACTTGCCCTCTCCTCTCCTCCCAGTCCCTTCCTCTCACCTCTCCTCCCCATAATGAGTTTTTTGTGAAGCAAAAAGTATTTTTTTTAAATAAAATTCATCTCTCTGAAATGTGATCTTGAAAAAGCCATTTGACCTGTCTGAATTCAGATACTTACCTATTTTTTTAAAAAATTCTTAAGTTGAGATATATAAAAGAAATTTCCACATTATAAAAGATTGGGCACCCATTAGAAACCATTAGAAATTGTTCTTACATTG
>CM052708.1:86583372-86621953 GCA_028551405.1 Uromys caudimaculatus | reverse complement strand
ATGTTACATATTTTTAAACACTTTTGGGCGGGAAATGGCAGAGGGAGGGGAAATTCCACAATGCAGATCAGACATAATCTCTGAGTAGAAGGCCGGACGTCTACTCCCTACCTGGGGGCAATAACACTGGGGAGGAAACAAAGGGAGGCCTGCTGGAACACCTTGATTTGCTAATCCAGCCAAGCCTAAAGGTCAATGCTGTAGATAATCTGATATCAGGCGGAAAGGAATCAAAAGAATGCCTGCTACGAGATAGCTAGCAAGATTAAGTCAAACCTGGGATCAAGCAAACAATGCCAAGGTCAAAAGCCTTTGTCTCCGACAGAAAACATATCAGAATTTCAAGTAGAGAATCATGCAGTTTCAGAATCTGTGGGCTGAAGAAAGTTCTTACTGCATCCACATTGACAAACAGCAAAGCCAGAGAAGGAAAGAGCTGCCTGGAACTTCCCAACAGCCCTCCCCTCCAGATAGATGGCGCTGTCTCTCCTGCCGAGGAAGACTTGATAGTGGTTTTGTTGAAGCAGATTCCATTCCATCAGACTGTGTCATAATAACAAATATTTTCCCATACTTTCCCTGAATTTGCTGCGAAGTTCAACCATGTCTAGAAGCCAGTGAAGCGCAAACACAAGCTAAGTGAATCTGAGCTTATGACTGGGAATGGCACCCACTTGTAATTCAACCAGTGCGCTAAGACGCTGGCTGACACATTTTAATATTAAAGAGAAATGACTGTGTGGAACCTCAGAGGACAGTGTATTCTTGCCCAGAGAAGCGCAAACACTCATCCTAGAATTAAGGACATGTTAAGAGGCAGTCAGAACAGGACCTTAGCCCAGACCAGAACAGACAGGCAGCACACCTTTCCAACTTGGTTATCTCAACACTTTGGCTTGTACCCTCTAGGAAATTTGTGGCAGCTACAACGTTTAAGAAGAGCCACATGTAAGCATAAGAGTTTCAACCTAGAGGAGGCCTTATGATGGCTCCAGGTGTCAATCACAGAGCTGATGGCCATTGTCTAAAAGGCATCAGAAAGAAACTGCTTGCCAACTTGAGACTGTGAGGGACCAGAGAATTTACTCCATGGGAACAGGATTTTGATCCAGAGCCTTCTGCCACCACCAGTAACCGAAAGTCAAAAGCTAGCCCACAGATTTGATTGTTCAGCTGACTTCTGGAACTCTGCATAGAAATGAAGCTTCCATAGACATGCCCAGATCGCCTATATTAGTTGTTTCACACGCAACCTACTGGATCTGAGCAGGAAACCTATGGATCCCCTTCTTCGAAGTATCCTGTAACGAGGCTCCCAGGATCACAGTGCCTGCTAATTGCTTCCTGTATTCCGTGCCTCCCTAATGAAATCAGTCATCAAAGAAATGTGAAGCCCACTCAAATCTGTTGATGTCTCTGCCTTTGAAGAGATTAGAGCTCAAGTCAGACACTAACGATGTAGCTATTATCAAACACACAAGCAGAATGCAAATGATTTGTGTTCGTGTATATATGAGCCACCCCACAGACCCCAGAGAAACAGTCTCCTGTTTGTGCATTTGATTAGCAAAGAAACATCAGGAAGTGTCTATTTAGTTTCAGAAGCAAATCCTCTCATGAGTATAGGAACTAAAATGTCAGTTTTGAAAAATGAAAATTTGTGGAGAACAGCTAGGGGGTCTTCCTTGGTATTTTGCATATGGCTTTAGGAAGAGGTGGTCTCTGTTGACATTCTGCAGTGGTTCCAGTAAAACCCAGACACGACCCACAGCTTCCTTCAAATCCTCCTAATGAATCCCTAGGCAGAAGAGAGCATTAGTAATATAATATTCCCAAAGCAGGCTCCTGCCAAAAACATTGCCTATCTCTTTGGATATAGAAGTAAATTAAAATATCCCTAAGTGCTATACACATTTGTTATTTTTCTGGCTTGCCTGAGAGCATTTATTCTCCTGAATCAGGTGACTTGAGACGAACTGGGATGCTTCCAACAAGCTACTTTTGTCTGGTGCTTCAGATTCAATGAAGCAAACTAAAAAGGAGTGAGAATTTCCCTGAATGAGTTTGGCTAGGAAGACCCTGAGCCGCCAATGCTAGCAGGACATGGTTAGAAAAATGTGGAATGCCTGGGCACTCAGAACACCCTCCTAGGTGCCTGACATACCTTTGCCACAAAAAACCTTGATTCTCCCACAGCTTCTTTCCAGATTGTTTGCCACATGGTTTATTTTGTGCTTTAAAACAAAAAAAAATTTAAGGAGCATTTGTGTTATTGAACCATAGTCTCATTCTATGATAGATGCAGAACATTAGCATAGATTATAAATATTGAAAGCATGTTTTAAAGTTATATAAACTAGATCAGTAAGATGTATCAGGGAGTTGAGGTACTTACAACCAAAATTGACAACCTAAGTTCTATCCCCAGAACCAACGTCAGAAGAGAGATCTGGCTCTCAAAACCTGTTCCCAGACCCCTATCTGCATATGACTAGTAAAAATATAAAATAATAGTTACTTGATATGGTGATTTGGTAGAAATGGCCCCCATAGACCCAAATACTTGAATGTTTGGCCGCCATAGGGAGTAGCACTATAAGGTGGTGTGGCCCTTATTGGTATAGGTGTGACCTAGATCTAGCCTTGTTGGAGGAAGTGTGTTACTATGGACATGGGTCTTGAGGTCATATGTGCTTAAGCTATGCCCATTGTGACACACAGTCACTTCTGCTGCCTATAGACCTCTCAGCTGTTCTCCAGCACCATCTCTGCCTAAACACTGCTATGTTTTCCACCATGACAATAAAGGACTAAACCTCTAAAACTATAAGCCAGCCTCAATTAAATGTTTTCCTTTATAAGAGTTGCCATAGTCACAGTGTCTCTGCGCAGTAATGGAAACCCTAAGACATTCAGGAAGCAGCAGAGAATTATCTCAAAAAGTTAAAAGTAGAGTAACCTACCATGGGCTAAAGGAGCCCCACCCACCTCTGAGTATTTATCCAGAAGAACTGAAATAAAGACTTGCAGGAGGTATTCTGTCCTTATGATTTTCTCATTTGACTCACAATGCTTATCTAAATGTCCACTAATGGATAATTGGAATATGGCATGACATGGTTCTATGCAGCCTTAAGGAAGCAAAGCAACTGATTATGATAGAATCTTAAGGGTATTACCCTAAGTGAAACAAGTCAGCCATACAAGAAAAGTGCTGTGCACTTTCTTAGTGAGAGACCTTAGGAAATAGCCAAACTCATAGAAACATGACAAGGGAATGGTGGAAAACAGGGGCTGGAGCCCAGAACTGGGAGCAGGTACTCAGGTGTATCACACTTTTCTCATACAGGATGAGAAGAGATCTGCAGGTCTCCTGCACACTGCAAGCTTAAAGCCGATCTTCTCTATCAGATTTCCTCCTAATATTCTCTTCTTTGTTTCTATGTTTATTCTTTTGTCTCAACTGCTGTTTCCTTTCTTTGTCTGCTTTCTATCCATGAACTACATTATAAGAGAATTTTCTGCATGGTTTAGCTAATTTCTTTCTTGTCAGCTATATCCAATCTGTTATATATATAGTAAATAAGAGTGGTGAACCTCTACTTTCACCTAGACCTTGTACCCCACCCATGAACACTATTTAAAATCCCTATTCAGTGTTTACAACATCCATTTTAGAGATTACACAGCAGAGAGCTAACCATTCCTTCAATGCTGACCATTCTTTTCTTGCTGGTTCATTGTTATAGCTAGGAAAGTAATGAGATAACATGAAATTATTCATGTATCTCTCTGATAAGTTTTCTTGGAAATATTTATCAGAGGGAAATCGCTGGGTTGAAACATCTACTAATAAACTTGTTTCCAGAGAAGTTAGCAATTTGCAGGAGTGTCAGGTCCTTAGGAGACTATGAAATTCATCTCACTCTTGTCAACATTCAGTGTTGCATTTTAATATTTTGAAACCTGAGAGATGAAAATAGTTTGCGACTTTATTGTGTGTTTTTGTTATTAGAAATTCAGCCATATATTTCTTACATGGATTATCTTGTATTTCTGGTGAGTAGTTCTTTATGTAATGGGATTCTTATATGTAGAGGACATCAAACCTCTGTCATAGTTTCAATCATAAAAAAGTAAAACATTAGTTTTTAATTGGCAGTTCTTTTCTCAGTAGTATGGAATGCGTAGAAAGTACTTAATTTTATGTTATTGCTTTCTTATTCAATTGGTTGGTTTTTTCAAAGTTGTTCTTATAACATTTCTTTTGTAAGTTTGTAAATAACAAAGTATAGAGTCAACTGTTTATAACTGATCAATGTATGTTTGAAATATATACATACATATTTATGTATATATAAGTATACATATAAAATGTTTGTAGTATATATAACATGAAACATATATAGTAGGAAAAAGGCAATCAGGTAAATCAATTTATTCGTTTTGTATGTGTGTGTGTATGTGTGTGTGGTATATGTGTGTGTGTGTCTTATGTGTTCATTTCTGTGTTGTATATGTATGTGTGTGGTGCATATGTGTGTGCGTTGGATATGTGTGTTTTGTGTGTTGTATATGTACATGTACATGTATGTCTGTGTGATGTATTTGTGAGAGAATAGAAGAAAGAAGAACATTAAATTGTTGTAGAAAATATTTAACTTCAATCTGGGACTTCTATCCCACCTTTGATCATTCAGTATCCAGATAAAAGATACACATGACCTTTATATTTATAAGACACCTTTATTACCACTAATGCTGGGAAGATATCTACCCTCTATACTATTAAAATCTATTTCCTATCGATAACCCCATTATTAGTTACTATGTTTTATCTGGGCTGTTCTTAATTCCAATCGGCCAGCCCTCATGGGCATGCTTTCTTGACTCTTAACCTATGTCATCTTTCTTCTCTCCCACCTTCTTCCCCTCCTCCTTGTCCCTCCAACCCACAAGGGGAACCCAAGACCCCACCTATCTCTCTTGTGCCTAGCTATTGGCTTTAGGCATCATTATTTACCAAAGAGGGATAATGTGGGAGACAAGGTTACACAGTGTGGGTAAGTGTAGACCCTCTTGTCTTTGGAAGTCGCCAGACTTTGGGGGCCAGTACTTAACATTACAATACCTATCAACAGATCAAACGTCAACATTGCTTTCTTCCATCCCACTCTGCCTCATTCCCTGAGGCATATTTTCTCACTAAATGTGGAGCTGAGCTAGTGAATAGAAAGTCCCAGCAATTCTTTTGTCTCTGCCTCCATAGTGCTGAAGTTTTAAGCCATATAATCATAACAGGCTTTTTACATGTACGCTTAGATTTGGACTCAGTTCTTGTGTGTGCACAGCACTTGTATCAACTGAGCCATTGTCCCAGATTTTATGTTACTCTTTATGTCTTTTTATTCTATATAAACTAATCATGATTATGAATAAGTTGACATGTATGTCTTTTTTATTATAATGTAATGTTTGATACACATATGTTAAATTTGTTTTTACCTATTCTACATTCTGACTGTAGTCATGATAAAAGGTCTGGCGATTTCTCTATGTACGAATTCCTTCAGATTCTTTTATACTTTCAGTATTTTATTATATTCAAGAAATTATATTATGACCTTACCTAAATCACAAAATTTGGATTTTTAACTGGGGAGTGGATTAATATTTTTATATTTGTTATGAAATCTAACTAAGCATATCCTAATTTTGCAATTTTGATTTACATTATATGCTTTCTAAGTTTTCTGTCATTTCTATTATGTTTTATGTTTTATTTAAAGATTATGGAAATTGTATAGTACAGTGTTTAAAAGGTAGAATTTCTGATATTAATACATTAGCAATCAGGATCTTATAAAATAAAAGTAAACTTGAAGTTAATAACAAAAAACAAATAATAACTTTAAAGTTATTACTGATATAACAAAAACTTCGATGCATACATTTTTATTCATTTCATTCTCCTATTTCCAGAAGTTCATAATTTTCTCCTGGGCAATGTGACATCCTGATGAGCAGACAATAGGCTCCAATGCAAACAGGATGTCAGGTATCCATTGTGAATATTTAATTCCCACGTCTTCCTGGCTATATCTATTACTGAATGTGGATCTACATGATTGGTGTATAATATATTTAAAATAAAACTAAGTTCCTAAAACTATTGCTTGAGCTTTTATAATGCAGATTTGTAACCACACTATATAAAGAAAATTTCACTATATGTAGATCATATCCTTAAATTGCTATTCATTGATAATTTCTTTCAGACCTTTTATGTAAAAATATGAGGCTGGAAAAGTTGGATTACATCTTTAAATCACTTATTAAGATAGAATAATAGTAGATGACTATCTTTTAAATAAAGTAGAACACCTTATTGTTGTCTTTTGACATGATGAACAACTTGGCTAGGAATTCTTTTATTTTTGTGTTAAAAGGAAAAAATATCTAAACAGGCAAGTATTTAAGGAAAAACTAAGTCTGATTATAGTTCATTTTCATCAAATCGATTTATTTTGTCATTACATGATTTTTTTCTTAGTTTTTAAAATACCTTCACAACATCTAACTAGTAGTTGCTCTCTTTTATTAGTGTCATCCTGTATTCAAGAACTCTGTTTGCATTCCAGCTAGACCTCTTTTACTTGAAGAACAACTTCTACTGTCTCTCATTCCATTCTCACTCTTATTGATGGATTATAGACTGATGCTTTTGCAGCTTCTGGAAGGTTAGGCTTGGGCTCCAACAGTTGTCTTACTTACTAATCCCTCTATCTTTTTTCCTTTTCCTTTTGAGTCAGATGTTTTCAGTTTATAATTGATAACAAGATGCTTATTTTGTATTAAGTTGTGGTAGTTTGCATGAGAATGGTCACTGAGGCCCATTTGTTTGAATAATTGGTCCTCAGTTGGTGGAATTGTTTGGGAAGGATTAAGACATGAAGCTTTGCAAGAGAAGGTGAGCATGAGAGCAAAATTTGAGGCTTCAAAAGACTTATATCATTCATAACGTGCCTTTCTTCCTCTTGCTTGTGGATTGAGATGTGAGGTCTAAATTGTTCCTATCACCAACACTTTACACCTCCATCATGAACTCTAAACCTCTGAAAACATAAGCCCAATAAAACTTGTTTTTTTATAAGTTGCTTGGATCATGGTGTAAGGGATGGGAAAGTTTCTGTCTTAGTAAGGGTTTCTATTACTTTACCAAAACACCATGACCAAAGCAACATGAGAAGGAAAGGGTTTATTGGGATTATACTTTCACATTGTAGTCCACCATTGAGGAAACCAAGGACAGGAACTTAAACAGAGCAGGAACCTGAAGGCAAAAACTGATGTAGAGGCCATGGAGTAGTGCTGAGTACTGGCTGGCTCACCTGACTCTCAGCTGCTTTCTTATACAATCCAGAACCACAACCTAAGGATGACCTCACCCACTATGTGTTGAGCCCTCCTACATCACCCTGGAGCACAACAGTTGCTCAAAAACATGCACTGACCCCTGAGTTCCATTGTCGAGACCAAGACTGCCCAGTGGAGCTCTGCTGCACCTAGGACATCCAGATTAGGCCTGTCTTCTTGATACCTATTACACCAGGGACATCAAGGGACAGCCAGAGGGCTAAAGGTCAGTGTGAGAACACAATCAACAATAACCAAGTCAATAGGGCATCTTTACAGCAAAGCTACCCCACTACAGTAAGCCTCAGACATCTTACCACAACCAAAGCACAAGAAAATGACCTTAAGTCCAACCTTGTACAAATGATAGATGTTGTTAAAGAAGAAACTACTGAATCTCATAAAGAAAAACAAGAAAATACACTTAAACAGATGAAGAAAATTAATTAAACTGTTCAAAACCTGAAAATTGAAATAGAAACAATAAAGAAAACACAATCAGAGGGAATCCTGGAAAAGGAAAACCTAGGGAAGAAACCAAGAACAAAAGGCACAAGTATCACCAACAGGATACCAGAGATGGAAGAGGGAATCTCAGGCATAAAAGATACTATAGAAGAAATTGCAAAAAAGATACTATAGAAGAATAGGCAAAGACAATGTTAAATATAAAAAAATTCATGACACAAAACATCCAGGAAATCTATGATACTATAAAAAGATTTAACTTCAGAATAATAGAATAGAAAAAGGTGAAGAGTCCCAGTTCCAAGAACCAGAAAATATTTTCAATAAAATCATTGAAGAAAATTTCCCCAAACTAAAGAAAGAGATGCCTATAAAGAATAACAAAAAACTTATAGAACACCAATTACATTGGAGCAGAAAAGAAAATCCTTCTACCACATAATAATCAAAACATTAAATTTACAGAACAAATAAAGAATATTAAAGACTGCAAGAGAAAGGGAGCAAGTAACATACAAAGGTACACCTACCAGTATTACACCTGACTTTTCAACAGAGCCTCTGAAAACCAGATGGGCCTAAACAGTTAACTTAAAGCCTCTAGGAAACTGGAGTTACCAAGCTAGACTACTATAACCAGCAAAACTCTATTAACATAGATGGAGAAAACAAGATACTCTAAGACAGAACAAAATTTAAGCAACATCCACCCACAAATGCAGCCCTACAGAAACACATGAAGGAATTCTCCAACCAATGGCGGTCAACTACACACAGAAAATAAATAATTCCAAACCAGCAAAAACAAAATAAGAAAATAACACAAGCACACACACACACACACACACACACACACACACCACCAACAACAACAATAACAACAATAACCACAACATCAAAATAATAAGAATCAACAATCATTGGTCATTAATATCTCTCATCATCAATAGACTCAACTCACCAATAAAATGACATGGGCTAAGAGACTGGATATGTAAACAGGATCTATTATTCTGCTGCATACCAGAAACACACCTCAGCAACAAAGATAGAGATTACCTCAGAGTAAAGGGCTGGAAATTTTTTTCCAAGTAATAGGACCCAAGAAACAAGCTGGAGTAGCCATTCTAATATCTAATAAAATAGACTTCAACCAAATGTAGTCAAAAGAAATGGGGAAGGACACTACATACTCATCAAAGGAATAATCCACTAACATAACATCTCAATTCTGAACAACTATGCTGCAAATGCAAGAGCACCCAAACTCATAAAAGAAACACTACTAAAGCTTAAGCTCCACATCAAATACAAGAGTCTCTGCTGTCATAGAGCCTTATTGGGTGGAAAGGATATAAATAAAGCCAGAGACACAGTTAATAAGTGCACTAAATAATCATTTGGAAGGCAGTAGTTAGTTTGAGTAAAAGAGGAAAGGAAGTTGATGAAGAAAACACAATGGAAAACTATGAGTTGTAATTGTGAATAAAGACAATATCAAGATAAAGATGAAGATTAAGATGACCTTTGAGAAGATGATTTAGTGAGCATAGTAATACAAGCCATACAAGAGGATTTATGGCTAAAAGGTTTGGGAAATTACAGATTCTGTGTCTATGGAGTGGTGTGGGACTAGAAGGAGAAGAGAGGTAACATAAGTAAACAACAAAGAATCATGGAGGATTGGGGCTTTTATTCTTCAAAATACTAGCAGTTTTTTAAGGGTTTGAACAAAGGACTTAGGTGATAGACTATGTTTTTAAGATAATTGTTTTAAATAACTCAAGTTCATAACTTAAAATGTAGGTTGGGAAGTGGACAAGAATACGTGAGGATGATTTTGATAATCCAGGAAAGCAAAGATGATAAACTTAGAATTTCCAACACAGAAACAGTTACTAATTGGGTCAGAAATATACTTTGAAGGTTGAATCAGTGAAGATTACCTGATGCTTTGATGTAGATGTAAAGTAAAAATGAAAATATAGCCTCAATAAATAAAAAGGAAGAGATTGATGAATTACTATATCTAAGATAGGGAAAGAGGGTAAAGAGGAAATTGTGAGGGAGATGGCAAAGATCAAACATCTGTTTCTAGACATTTATATTGAATTATCAAATAATAAAGTAATAAAATGGATGTACTGGTCTAGAATTTAAAATATCTCTGAATTGGGAGTAGAAATTTGAATTTGTCAGCACACAGAGGACATTTAAAGTCATAGAAATAAATTATCACTTTGTGAAACGCCCCAGAAAACTTTCTCAAAGGAGAATTTACAATAGCCTATCCAAAGCCCCTTCATACACATTCCACCTGGTTTACATGCTCTCCAGGTCTTGGCACCAGGGCCCAGATCAGGTGCGCCTGTTGGCACTGACTATTTGGCAGGTGCATATCACCAGCCATCAGGAAGTCATGGAGATGGCAGATTTGGCTCTGAGTACCTGAACCAATTATCTACACCCCAGTCTTGGCAGGTTCTCCAGAACAAAGGCAGGGGGCTGCCAAGCTCCCACCTTGATAGTAAGAAGACACACCGTGACTTGCCTAATGAGGATGCTGCAATCCAAAACCAGTCTGTCTTATCAGTTTATGACCAAAAGGGAAAATAATACTGAAAACCTATAAAGCACCTTCAAATATGTTCATTATAAGAAGTCAAATGTCCCACCAATAATTAAATACTGATTGCTAAAGATTAAGTATTTTCAAAAAAAAAAAACATAATAAACATGATCTGGGTCGCAAGGGAAATAACAGTGGAAAGCAGAAATGATATAAGAGTAGAAAAGATTGGAGAGGATCCATGTTCTAAAAAACATTACAGTAATGTTGGCTTTACCTACACGGGTTTGTGGGATTCAGTGAGTTCAAGTTCATGTTGGGAAAGGGGAAGAATCCAAAAGCAAGCACTACTGAGGTTCAAAGTCACCCCAGAATGAGTGTCCCCAAGTCTGGCAGCCAGCACTGAAAGCACAGCATAGACCTGGACCTACTGTAGCCTAATGGATATTGGCTCTGGCTTAAGGTGGCATCTGGCAAGGAGCTCCTGACTCAGCCTTTCCCAACTGTCCCTTAAAGTGCCTATGAACAGCCTCAGAAAACCATGAAAATGCAAATCCAAGCCACAGAGAATAAGTTTTAAAGCTACACAAGAAGCTATGCCAGGAGAAGAGAGTAGCACATATAAAACTGAAGAGGCTGGACCCAAAGTTTACCTGCTCTGTTTGGTGACAGGTACAATGGCATCTCTCACACACCATAGGCTTCCCAGACCTTGGAAGGCAAGGCTGCTTTAACTAGACATTTGAGAACCTTTCTGATTCTGAGATATCTACCTTTTGAAGCAGCCTGAACAATGTTTCGTCTCTTCATATCCACCACCCATCAAGATTAAAGGAACAAACTTGTAAGCATTCAGTTCACCTTTCGAGAGATACAACTCTGCATGTGTGTGTGAGTGCACACACACAAACACACACACACACACACACACACACACACACACACACACACACACAAACTCTAGTACTCCAATTCTACTCACATTTCCTTTCCCTCTGTTTTATTTTGCCTTTAGTCGAGCTCGTACCACACTCTACTGTATTAGTTGCATGGTTTTCGTCCTTTCTTCCTTTTTTTATTTTCAGTTAACACATAATTATACCTATTCATAAGGAAGTTTGATATTTTAATACATGCTTACCATGTGGAATGATCCAATCAGTGCAATTAGCACATCTATCACCTCATATACTCATCTTATCTTTGTGGTAAAAACATTCAAAATTCTCTCTTCTAGCTATTTTGACATATATAGTAAATTTTCATCAACCACAGTCACTCTCCTGTGCTACAGAACACGAGAACTTAATGCTCCTGTCTAACTGTAATTTCATATCACCTCCTTCTACCCTCCCTAATGAGACAGTCACCAAGAATCAAGGCCACATGATACTGAGCTTGAAAAGGCATCACTAACAAGATTAGGCACTGAGTGGAACGGTGTTTAGGGACCAGCCTCTAGGTCCTAGGAATCAAGAGCGCTTCCTAGACTAAGTCAGATTATAGCAGGAGATGCACAGCTGGGAATCACCCTGATTACAGCCATGAGACCCCCGGCCAAATATAATTAGTTGCAAGGCTGGACTGAGCATATCCTGATTTGATTTGATTTAGTGATAATCTGATCCATGTCAGAGCCTATGAGTA
The DNA here is from genome assembly GCA_028551405.1 of Uromys caudimaculatus. Classification (NCBI taxonomy): domain Eukaryota; kingdom Metazoa; phylum Chordata; class Mammalia; order Rodentia; family Muridae; genus Uromys; species Uromys caudimaculatus. The sequence continues at coordinate 86,609,853 of CM052708.1, read as the reverse complement.
AGGAATAGATGTAAGAATATCGGAGGACATAGAGGTTGGGCCAAGCCAGACCTTCAGTGGTTCTCTACTGCTAAATGATAAATTACACATTCCCTAGCCTGCCTCAGGGAGCCCTGGAAGATCTGGTTCTGCCTGTCATTCCTAAGGACTCCTATGGACACATGATTCATTACATTGAACCCAGATTCATCCCCAACTAACTTCTGCCCAAAGCACTCAAAGACTCTTTCTCCTCACTGAGAGTGAAAATGAGATGCGTATCATCCTGCTCCATTTCATTCTTGCTACTTGGCACCTACCATATTCTGCATAGTCAGGGCCTTTCACAGAGCCAGCTCACGGAAGCCAGAAATGTGGACTGAAGGATACAGGGAACTGTGTGTGAACTCTTCTAAGCTGTTGAAAATCATCAGCATGACTAGTAAGTGGGGCTAGGGAATTTATTGATACAAAGAATTAAAGGGGCCTTGAGGACTGGGACTTGAACTTTGATTGTTTCTTTCATTGCAGCCTATAAATCTAGATATCTTTCCTAGAAATTTCCATCTTCTCTATCTTCAAGGTAGGAGGATGACAGGTACCACCGGCTGTCACTGAGGAATGCTTATGAAAAGAACCCAGGGCTTGAAGTGTGTGACACTTGGGTGTCATTTTTTAACTCCAAGAGACAGCATCTATGAAAAATATTTTCTGATTTCATTGCCTCTGTGTATAAATAAATAGATATGAGGCAATTTGATTTATTGGGGGAACCATAAGCTTGGATTAACTGACTTGGTTTCAAATTCTAGCTCTACTATTTAGTGAGGAAGTGGGGTAAAAGGCTATAAAATTAAGATCTTGTACTGTATTCCTCAGAGTTGTAAGAATCATTGACAAATCAATGGACCATACCTCATTCTCACCTGGGCTGATACCATGTATTAAATGAATATATATCCCTTCTTCCTGCATCAAGAATCATCCCTTACCCTCCTATGGCATGTTTTATTCTAAAGTCTCAAGATAATTTTTTAAATTGTTTCAAAATTTATCATTTTATTTTATGTGTATGGGGTTTTTGCCTATATGGATGTTTGGGTACCATGCATATGTCTGTTACCCAGGAGGCCAGAGTTTATTGGATCCCTAGGCCTGGAGCTACAGATGGCTGGGAGCTACCTTGTTGGTGCTGGGAACTGAACTCTGCCCTCTAGAAAACCAGTGCTTTCAACCACTGAACCATCTTTCCAGTCCTAGATCATTGTTTAACATGAAAATAAATTCATAGGATGCTACAAACTTCCATAAGAAAGTTGCTTTTATTTATTTACTGTTGAATCAAGAAGATGACTGCTGAAATCCATCCATTGACTACAGCCAAGCATGTTAATTTTCATTCCAAATCCAAAGATATGTGAGATTCTTTGGAGATTAGGGGTGACTTTGTGTCTTTTGTAGGTTGTATGGTACTTCCAAATTTAATGTGTTAGTGAAAGGTGGGGTCTATAGGATCTGATAAAGTCACAGAGACTCCTCCTCATGAATAATCAAGAGGCTGGGTTGGTTGCCAAGGGAGTGACTTTGTAATGCAAAGAAATGTTATCTCTTTAAGTTCTCTTGATAGTTTTCTGTGTTAAAATGCATAAGACCTCTACCCCAGAAGCATCGAAGGTGAGGCTGCTGTGTCACATGTGCATCAATAGGTGGCAAAGTGTACAGAGGCCATGTCTGTGCTTGGTGTTCTGACTATAAAGGTATGAGTAATTAGTAGCCTAGAATTCCCTGAAAAAATGATCCTGAGATGACCGCCACTTAGGCACCACACAAGCCCACTGGGGGGGGGGGGGGGCGTGGAGGGACAGACCATGCTGGAAATGACCCCTGCCCTGTGCCATAATGCACGATCAGGCATACCACTCCTAAGACCATGTCTGAAACAACCCCAGACTCTCTGAGCACCACTGAGAGGAGCAAGTAAGTAATTCTCTAACTTAGCAGGGAAAATACCAACAAACAGATGTCCAATGTCAAACAAAGTAGAAATTGGAGCATTTAGGTTCTACCCCTATCTTCCCTAAGACACTCAAACAATCAAGCATACAATAATTTAATTAACTCCCATTCTCAAGGAGGAAGTTGGGACTCCTTGAACGTTGAAAACTTAATCAGGTTTTAGGTGAGCCTGAAGGTTAGAGTGCCTTAGCAAGTAGTGCATGCACCCTAGAGTTATTTCATGCCCTTCAAACCCAGCCACACAGGGGCTCACTTCCATCTCATACTTGGATCAGACACTGTCCATGCCTCAAATGTTTTCCCACTGTCTTTCTCTCTACATGAAGGACTCCTGGTAGCCCTTCAGTTCCAGCTGTTCAGGAAGCCAAGAACCAGGTCAATCCATTTGTTCTTAGACCACCCCTTCTTTCCCTCCATAGCCCTCATGATAGTCTGTTGCTGCTGTCCTTGAACAAAAGTCTGTCTCCTCTAGTCCATAAAATCTATAAAATGGAGAAAATAATATTTCTGACAATGAGAGCACATTAGCTCTACAATACAGTCCTCCCTTCATCCAAAGTACCTACACTGAGTACATTATTTGCCCATTGATTGCTCAGTAGCCATCTCCTTATCAGATCAGCTGTCTGGGTACCACAGCAATTATGTCCAAATCATCTTTATTTTACTTAACAATGTCCCAGGAGTGCTAGAGTAGTGATATTGGCAATTTTATTAGTATTTTGTTATACTTGTTCTATTAATAATTGTTTCTGTTAATCTCTAATTGTGCCCAACTTATAATTAAACTTTATCTTATATTCATGGAAAACATAGCATATTTAGAAGTAATTACTATTGGTGGATTCAAGCACACACTACACATCTTACAGAAAATTTCCTGTATACCAGAAAAGACAGCTGTAGGTATTTTTGATGAATACATTTAGTGGGTGAGTTAGTTGAGTATTGCTATGGTACAACCTGCTCAGCACACTGGCTTTATCCCCTCAGGTAAGCCATACCCTGATCAAATGTTGTGAGTAATCTCATAGTTTTTATTTTATATGTGAGGAAGCAAAGTCTCAGTGATATAAATGAACCTCCTCCCAGGGTCAAACCTAGGAGGTGTTCATGCCTTGATTAGGTGCCAGGCATATATGAGGCTAGTAAACAAACTCTTGAACAATTTTTCACATTGTTTTTGCAGGAGGACCAAGTTATAGCAGTAAGTCTAACTTGCTTGATCTAGCTAGAGTTCTGTTTGCCACAGAATGGACAACTGGTCCAAGGTCCCCCAGGGCCTCTTTTTGTTACTTGTGAGATGGAGAAAGGTAGACTAATATCGAAGCTTCCAGAGCCTACTAGAATCCTCTTCAGGAAATGGTGAGTACTTCCCAAGCTACATCTTCTATATGGCTCTTCAACCCACTCTCCTGATGATCAATATTCAGGATACATGTGGGGAAATGGCAAAAAAACAAAAATTAGTACTGCTTCTTAAATGCAGGGAATCTCTTCTTCAGATTCTTATGGTGATGGGAACATTCTTTTAGTACAGCCTTCGCTTCAAGACTATGCACTTGACTTGTCTTCTGCCTCTTCTCTTCACCATGCCTCAAGCATTGTGACCTAGAGATACTTGTTCATCTTTTCAAATGACAATAGATATACACAGGAATATTGACCATTGTTTAAATGTCACCAGGATTCAAATTCCACTCATCATCTTTCTAAGTAGTGTACATTTTTAGGTCTGATCTGGCTTCAGTTCACAGTCTTCATATCCTTTATGATATGATTTAGTGATCACAGGTACCAAAACTAGAAACATTGACTAGAAGATATCACTGTCCCTTCTTTCTTCATTTTCTGTATAGAAATGGCCTTAAGCCTCCCATTTTCCTTTAACAGTACTCCCTGAAGAGATTACTCTTCTTTACAGTCAATCTCAATCTGCTGATGCAGGTCTAAATCATATTATACCTAGGCTGCTGTCAGCATCCTTGATTCAGCTTCAATCCATATAATCTGTCATTTGCCCTGACCACATTGCCTGGTATCATTTGGAGGTAAGAGTTGGTCACTGGTACAGATTAAAGACAGTGAGAGAATGACTCAGGAATGTGTTCCTCCTGCATTGGTCAGTACTTTCTTGTATGTACTGGGAACATAACAGAGCAATCCTGGAGAGCAGTAATGTCATGCTTCCTGAAAACATGATTGTTGGCTTTAATCTGGCACTCAGAGCTTAGTTTTACTATGTCTGGTGTAAACTACATTCCCTAGGCCACACCCAATGACTCTAGCTGAGCTGCTTTAGGGCCTGTTCACCACACCTGGCTGCTTCCTACCTCTTTCATACAGTCTGCCTCTACCTGTGAAAACTTCCATCCTTACTTTCCACCTACAGACCCAAATAGGTTTCAAGAATCTAACCCTTGCTTGGCATTCCTTTCAGGCATTTAGACCTTTTCCAGGTCAGCCCCAGCTCTCCGGTGCATGGATGATTCTCACAGCTGATTTAACTTAAGTTTATATCTTCTCAGTGGGTTTTTAACCACATGCCAATCCATTTACTAATTACTTCAAGAAGCTAATAAAATGGCAGCATATTAAGTATAGGAAGTCTGCTTCATTCTCCTTTATATCTCTCAGCCTTGCACAACTGTGAGCCTATGGCATAGACTCACCAAGATTCAGTGATTGGTTGGTGGTGACAAAGGACCAGGCAAGATGCTTTGTTAGAAGCAAAGTGCACAAACCCGCATGTATCACATCCCTGGAAGAAATAGAAACGAAATCCCATTGGCTTGAAGCAAAATCTCCATGTTTCTCTTCATAGTTTCAGTTCTTGCCCCAGTGACATCCCACAGTGGCTTTGACCAGTGAATGTCCTAATTGCAGCACCCACAATGTCCAATCAACTGTCTATTTACCAGGAGCTACTTAAGATTCAAGTGGATGGTGGAACTCTAACACATATTCCCTCCTTTTAAAAAAGAAGAGTTCTCTTTTTAAAAAAAGAGCACTTGAGTCTAGCTGTACTTAATTCTTTTGGAAGAGCCAAGACAAAGCACTAAAACATGAAGTATGATTTTCCTGGTAGAATAAAAACAGTATTATCACAGGTAAAAGAATGTGAAGTTTATTGTCAATAACTCTGTCCATTTGAATGTTTTCCACATTTGTGGACTCTGAGCCAAATTCAGTATGGCTTCTTCTTCTATCTCAAAGTGTTCTATTACAGTCACCAACTCTGCTCTTGAGATACAAATTTTCTCTATTTCCTGGAGAAAAAAAGGAGACTGTCTTTTCCTTTCTTTATTCATTGTCCTTTAATATAACAGAAACTCCAGGGCTCATTGTACTAAAGCCTATCAGAGTCTCTGTAAACATCCCCTAGGCAGACAATGTGCCCAAATGTCACAGCTGGCCTTGATGCCTGAGTGCACAGGGCAGTCTGAAAGCCTGCGTGTGTGGCAGAGGATAGCTGTGTCAGAGAGACATCTGCTGGAACTAGCCTCCCACCACAACTGCATATCACAGCCATCCTCTCGTCCTCTGCCTGGGGATCCACAGGACAGGTACACAGAGGCATAATGCAGCCTGGTGACTTCCATGTTAGTTATGCCTATAGGTCTATCTGGCACCGTGTCCTGCCAGCTCTAAATAAAAACAAAAAGAATGATAACTCATTGGGCATCTCCTGCATGCCCGAATCTCTGCTTGCTCCTTTCCACATACCATTCATTGTAAGACCCTGTTATCACTCTGAAACAGCTGGCAGGCATCTTGTCCAAACAGAGATGGACATAGGAACTTGAATGCTGCTAACATTCTGTGTCAGTAAAAGCGAATGTTCTGGGTATAAGCAGAGTCTCTGTCATTTCTCTGCCAGAGTTTATAGCAGAGGCCATTAATCTATGACATTCTTCATTATTTGATGCTTCTGTCCAAACATACGAAAGCACTATTGTATGGTTAGGAAGGAAGAAGATGTGGCTTTTTGTGCAGCATTTGCCATGATCCAGGCACATTTCATCTACTATCCCATCCCCATATCCTGTAGGATTCTTTATTAAATGCATATCAGTGCACTTGCTAAGGATGTTAATACCTTTATTTAGTAAGTATAGTTAAAGGATGCAAATTATTTTGACCAAGCTAGTTAGGAATTGACCTGAAATCCAAACTAAGTACTCCTTCTTTCTCCATTCCTCCTGAGACATGCCCTTTGAACCTCCCAATGCTCATATGTGAAGCTGTCCCTCAGTCTATATAGAAAGTAATTTCCATAAGCCTTTGCAGATCCCAAAGTCACCAAGAGTCAAAAAGAGAAATGAGCCTGGACTTCCATCTAGAGTAAAACTCTACATCACCTGAGCACGTGTCTTTAAACTGAACTGCACTCCTGGAATCTGTACCTTGTGAAGCATCTTAATAATCAGGAGGTGGAGAATTGAGTTGAGACCATGCTGTGACCATCTAGTTTACAAGAAATAACAGATGAGCTGAATCACAATGAGATGGATTGGTGCAGTCCCTGTCTCCAAAATCAGGATTTAAGTGGCTTCGGCACCTGAAGCAGGTAGACTCCCCACAGGGCTCTCTGATGCTAAAGAGGGTGGGGAAGAGTCACGTAGGGTAGAAAGAGCAACCACAATGAGCCTGGAGCAAGGACAACAATGAAATTCAAGGTCACAAACACAACTGTGTAGAAGAGAAATCCAAGGAAAGGGGAGGCCTGGAGAAGCACATGTATGTATGATAAGAAAAGCCAGACAATCCGTGCACAAGGATGCTTTCAGAACAGATATATTGGCTACAGTTTCTTGAGTCTACTAAGTGAACTCACAATGTACTGTGGTCTCCCTGACTCACTCTGTTCATATTTCTAGAACATGAAAGGGCCTCCCTAGAGTCTCAGAGAATAACAGTAGTACCACAGTCCCTGTATTAGTCAAGGTGCTTCAGAGGAACAGAACTGGTAGAATATATGTTTGTCTGTCTCTCTGTGTGTTTGTGTGTATGTATGTGTGTGTGTGTGAGCGTGTGTGTGTGTGTGTGTGTGTGTGTGTGTCCAGACTGTGATCCAACTAGTCCAGCAATGACTGCTGACCAACAGAAAGTCCAAGAATACAGTAGTTATTCAGTTCACAAGACTGGATGTCTCAGCTGATCATCAGTATACACCAGAATCACAAAGAACTATGCTCTAAAGCCAGGGAAGGAATGAACTTGCCACTGAGAGGTAGAGCAAGCAGCCAAAGACCAAGTGCTTTCTTCTTCCATATCCTTTATAAAAGCTGACACTAGAAGGCATGGCTCAGAATTAAGGCAGGTCTTCCCACTTCAAATGAATTAAGAAAAACCCCTCACAGTTGACCCAGCTGCTTGGATTTTGTTAATTTCACAGGCAGTCAAGTTGACAACCAAGAGTGGCCATCATAAGCTCGTGCTCGTTACCTGCTATGGTTTACATCTGAAATGTCTACACAGACTCATTCTTTAATGAGTGATATCAAATTCTCATATTTTAAAAATTGGATCAGGAGCAAACTCATGTTTGTCATTTTAATGTAAATTCAATTAGGTTATTTGTCATATTACAGTACTTAAGTTTTTATTTTATGCCCCTTAAGATATGTTTTAAAAATACCGACTGCAAATGTGAAGAGGAGAAATCATAGTGCCCACCCAACGCACATTTCAGCAGTGCTTCACTCAGTCATGTAAAAGGTTTAAGAAATGTCATAATGACAAGGGTATGAAATATCGCTAGGCCTTTTCAATGGTGCTCATGACATGGCACTGGGAATATTGTAAGCAGGAGACAAATGGGGCTTTCCTCCACAGGAGAACATCAAATGATGCTGGCAATGTCCTCACACCTGCACTGGAGGAAAGGGAGTCACAGGATGTAACTGTATGCATCTCCTGATGCTTGCTGTCCTAAATATACTGCTTGGCTACCAAACCTTGTATGATGTGCTGGATAGTCAGTATGACGCAATCTAGAGTAATGTTTCTCAACCTGTGGGTTGTAACTCTTTTGGAGTTTGAATGACCCTTTCACAGGAGTTACCTAAGGCCATTGGAATATGCAGATAGTTATATCACAATTCATAACAGTAGCAAAATTACACTTATGAAGTAACAATGAAAATAATTTTATGGTTGGAGTCACCACAAAATGAGGAAATATATTAAATGTCACAACATTAGGAAGGTTGAAAGCCATCTAGAGTTGTCTGAAAGGAAAGAACTGAACTTGAGAAAATGCCTCTATAAGATCTGGCTGTGGGGGACAGGAGTCTTCCAGTTTCCATCTGTAGCTGGGGAGCTCAGCCTAGGCCACAGGACTCCATAGTCAAATAGCATCAGAGGAAAGCTAGCATCCCAGGAGGGTGGACAAGCCTGAGTGTGGAGGTAAGAGGAGCACCTCTGCTCATCACGATCCACACAGAATCCTCACGACATAGGGACTGAGGCTTGGTCTTCTGGTTTCCTTCTGTGGCCTGGGAGCTGATCCTGTGACACAGAGCTCTTTACTCAAATAGTAACAGGAGAGAGCTGGTCTTCCAGGAGTGCTGACACACCTTCGAGCATGGGCAAGACCACTACTCTGTTTAAATTCCTGGATGAAGAGGGACCCTCGCAGAGCCATCAGGACACAGGAACCAAGGGACAGCTGGGGACAAAAATCTTTCTGGTTTCTGTCTGCACCCCAGAGCTGACCCTGTGCCACAGCTCTCCAAACCCAAATTCCTCTCAGAGAGAGCTGGCCTCTAAGGAGTACTGACACAGAGGCTTGCAGGGGGGACAAGCCACAGTCAGACAGAGCAAGACCAGATAACACCAGAGATAACCAGATGGAGAAAGGCAAGGGCAAGAACATAAGGATCAGAAACCAAGGCAACTTGGCATCATCAGAACCCAGTTCTCCTAACACAGCAAGCCCTGGATACCCCAACACACCAGAAAAGCATGATTCAGATTTAAATTCACATCTCATGATGATGATAGAAGATTTTAAGAAGAAAATAAATCACTCCCTTAAAGAAATACAAGAGAACACAGGTAAATAGCTAGAAGCCCTTAAAGAGGAAACACAAAAATCCCTTAAAGAATTACAGGAAAACACAATCAAACAGGCAGAATTACAGGAAAACACAATCAAACAGATGAAGGAAATGAACAAAACCATCCAGGATCTAAAAATGGAAATAGAAACAATAAAGAGAATACAAAAGGAGACAACCCTGGAGTTAGAAACCCTAGGAAAGGGATCAGGAGCCATAGATGCAAGCATCACTAACAGAATATAAGAGATAGAAGAGAGAATCTCAGATGCAGAAGATACCATAGAAAACATTGACACAACAGTCAAAGAAAATGCAAAATGCAAAAAGCTCCTAACCCAAAACATCCAGGAAATCAGGACACAATGAGAAGAGAAAACATAAGGATAGTAGGTATAGAAGAAAGTGAAGTGATTCCCAACTAAAAGGTCCAGTAAATATCTTCAACAAAATTATGGAAGAAAATTTCACTAACCTAAAGAAAGAGATGAATATAAACATTCAAGAAGTCTACAGAACTCCAATTAGATTGAACCAGAAAAAAATCCCTCCTGTCACATTGTAGTCGAAACACCAAATGCACAAAACAAGGAAAATATTAAAAGCAGTAAGGGAAAAAGGTCAAATAACATATAAAGGCAGACCTATCAGAATTACACCAGACTTCCTCACCAGAGACTATGAAAGCTAGAAGATCCTGGACTGATCTCATACAGACCCTAAGAGAACACAAGTGCCAGCTCAGGCTGCTATACCCAGCAAAACTCTCAATTAACATAGATGGTGAAACCAAATTTACACAATATGTTTCCACAAACCCAGCCCTACAAAGGATACTAGATGGAAAACGCCAACACAAAGAGGGAAACTACACCCTAGAAAAAGCAAGAAAGCAACCTTTCAACAAACTCAACTAAGATAGCCACACAAACATAAAAATAACATCGAAAATAACAGGAAGCAACAACTAATATTCCTTAATATCTCTCAATTCCCCAATAAAAAGACATAAACTAACAGACTGGATACATAAACAGGACCCAGCATTTTGCTGCATACAGGAAATGCACCTCAGAGTTAAAGATAAACATTACCTCAGAGTAAACAGCTGGAAAGCAATTTTCCAGGCAAATGGTCCCAAGAAACAGGCTGGAGTACCTAGCCATTCTAATATTGGATAAAATCGACTTTCAACCAAAAGTCATCAAAAAAGATAAGGAAGAACACTTCATACTCATCAAAGAAAAATATCTACCAAGAAGAACTCTCAATTCTGAACATCTATGATCCAAATGCAAGAGCACCCACATTCATAAAAGAAACTTTACTAAAGCTCAAAGCACACATTGCACCTTACACAATAATACTGGGAGACTTCAACACCCCACTATCATCAATGGACAGATCTTGGAAGCACAAACTAAACAAAGACACAGTGAAACTAACAGATGGACCAAATGGATTTAATAGATATCTATAGAACATTTCATCCTAAATCACAAGAATATACCTTCTTCTCAGCACCTCATGGTACCTTCTTCAAAACTGACCATATAATTGGTCACAAAACAAACCTCAACAGATATAAGAAGATTGAAATAATCCCATGCCTCCTATCAGATCACTGCAGATTAAGGCTGGTCTTCCATGGCAACAACAACAACAAAAACCCTACATTCACATGAAAGCTGAACAACACTCTACTCAATGATACTTGGTCAAGGAAAAAATAAAGAAATTAAAGACTTCCTAGAATTTAATGAAAATGAAATTGCAACATACCCAAACTTATGGGACACAATGAAAGCAGTGGTAACAGGAAAACTCATAGCTCTGAGTGTCTCCAAAAGGAAACTGGAGAGAGCATATACTAGCAGCTTAATAGCACACCTGAAAGCTCTAGAACAAAAAGAAGCTAATAAACCCAAGAGGAGTAGAAGGCAGGAAATAATGAAACTCAGGGCTGAAATCAACCAAGTAGAAACAAAAAGAACTATACAAAAAATCAACAAAACCAGGAGCTGGTTTTTTGAGAAAATCAACAAAATAGATAACCCTTAGCCAGACTAACCAGAGAGCGTAGACAGAGTATCCAAATTAACAAAATCAGAAATGAAAAGGGAGATATAACTACAGAATCTGAGGAAATTCAAAAAATTATCAGATCCTACTACAAAAGCCTATAATCAACAAAATTGGAAAATCTGGATGAAATGTACAATTTTCTAGACAGAAACCAAATACCAAAGTTAAGTCAGGATCAGATTAATCATCTAAACAGTCCCATAATCCCTAAAGAAATAGAAGCAATCATTAAAAGTCTCGCAACCAAAAAAAGCCCAGGACCAGATGGGTTTAGTGCAGAATTCTATTACACCTTCAAAGATGACTTAATCCTTATACTCTTCAAACTATTCCACAAAATAGAAACAGAAGGAACACTACCCAATTCATTCTATGAGTCCACAGTTACACTGATACCAAAACCTCACAAAGAACCAACACAGAAAGAAAACTTCAGACCAATTTTCCTTATGAATATCGATGCAAAAATACTCAATAAAATTCCTACAAATCGAATCCAAGAACACATCAAAACAATCATTTACCATGATCAAGTAGGCTTCATGACAGGGATGCAGGGATGGTTCAGTACATAGAAATCCATCAATGTAATCCACTACATAAACAAACTCAAAGAAAAAAAACCACATGGTCATTTCATTAGATGCTGAAAAAGCATTTGACAAAATTTAACATCCCTTCATGATAAAAGTCTCAGAAAGATCAGGAATTCAAGGCCCATACCTAAACATAGTAAAAGCAATATACAGCAAACCAGTAGCCAACATTAAACTAAATGGAGAGAAACTCAAAGCAATCCCACTAAAATCAGGGACTAGACAAGGCTGCCCTCTCTCTCCCTATCTATTCAATATAGTACTTGAAGTTCTAGCTAGAGCAATTAGACAACAAAAGGAGGTCAAAGGGATACAAATTGGTAAGGAAGAAATCAAATTATCACTATTTGCAGATGATATGATCGTATACTTAAGTGACCCAGAAAACTCCACCAGAGAACTGCTACAACTGATAAACAACTTCAGCAAAGTAGCTGGATATAAAATTAATTCAAACCAATCAGTAGCCTTCCTATACTCTAAGGACAAACAGGCTGAGAAAGAAACTAGGGAAATGACACCCTTCACAATAGTCACAAACAATATGAAGTATCTTGGTGTGACTCTAACCAAACAAATGAAATATCTGTATGACAATAGCTTCAAGTCTCTGAAGAAAGAAATCAAGAAGACCTGGGCAGGTGGAAAGATCTCCCATGCTCATGGATTGGCAGGATTACTATAGTAAAAATGGCCATCCTGCTGAGAGCAATCTACAGATTCAATGCAATCCCCATCAAAATTCCAACTCAATTCTTTGTAGACTTATAAAGAGCAATTATCAAATTCATTTGGAATAACAAAAAAAACAAATACAGGATAAAAAAACTATTCTCAAGAATAAAATAACTTCTGGGGGAATTAGCATCCCTGACCTCAAGCTGTTCTACCAAGCAGTAGTGATAAAAACTGCATGGTATTGGTACAGTGACAGGCAGGTAGATCAATGGAATTGAATTGAAGACCCAGAAATGAACCCACACACTTATGGTCACTTGATCTTTGACAAAGGAGCTAAAACCATCCAATGGAAAAAAGACAGCATTTTCAACAAATGGTTCTGGTTCAACTGGCAGTCTACATGTAGAAGAATGCAAATTGATCCATTCTTTTCTCCCTGTACAAAGCTCAAGTCCAAGTGGATCAGGCACCTCCACATAAAACCAGATACACTGAATCTAATAGAAGAGAAAGTAGGGGAAAGTCTCGAACACTTGGGCACTGGGGGAAAGTTCCTGAACAGAACACCAATGGCTTATGCTTTAAGATCAAGAATCGACAAATGGGACCTCATGAAATTGCAAAACTTCTGTAAGGCAAAGGACACTGTCAATAGGACAAAACGGCAACCAACAGATTGGGAGAAGATCTTAACCAATCCTAAGTCCGATAGAGGGCTAATATCCAATATATACAAAGAACTCAAGAAGTTAGACTCCAGAGAACCAAATAACCCTGTCAAAAGATGGGGAACCAGAGCTAAACAGAGAATTGTCAACTGAGGAAACTCGTAGGGCTGAGAAGCACTAAAGAAATGTTCAACATCCTTAGTCACCAGGGAAACGCAAATCAAAACAAGTCTAAGATTCCACCTCACATCAGTCAGAATGGCTAAAATCAAAAACTCAGGTGACAACAGATGCTGGTCAGGATGTGGAGAAAAAGGAACACTCCTCCATTGCTGGTGGGATTGCAACCACTCTGGAAATCATTTTGGTGGACCCTCAGAAAAATGGATATAATACTACCTGAGGACCCAGGTATACCTCTCCTGGGCATATACACAGAAGATGCTCCAACATGTAATAAGAACACATGCTCCACTATGTTTAAAGCAGCCATATTTATAACAGCTAGAAGCTGGAAACAACCCAGATGTCCCTCAACAGAGGAATTGATACAGAAAATGTGGTACATTTACACAATGGAATACTACTCAGCTATTAAAAACAATGACAGCAAATGGATGGAACTTGAAAATATCATCCTGAATAAGGTAACTCAGTCACAAAAGAACAAACATGGTATGTACTCACTAATAAGTGGATATTAGCCCAAAAGTTCGGAATACCCAAGATTCAATTCATATCTACCATTCGACTGAGCAAGAGGTCCCAGATGAAGGATTTGGGGAAGGGACTGAAGGAGCTGAGGGAGTTTGCAGCCCCATGGAGAGAACAACAGTGTCAACTGGCCTGATCCCCCGGTGCTCCTGGAGACTGGACCACCAACCAAAGAATACACATTGAGGTACCCATGATGCTGGCCACATATGTGGCAGTGGAGGGCCTTGTTGGCCATCAGTGGGAGGAGAGGCCGTTGGACCTGAGGGTGTTATATGCCCCAGTATAGGGTAATGCCAGAAAGAGAAGACGGGAGTTGGTGGATGAGTGGGTGAGAGAATACCCTCACAGAGGCAGGGGAGGGGGGATGGGATAGAGAGTTTCCAAAGGGGATACCTGGAAAGTGGAAAACATTTGAAATGTAAATAAAGTATAAAAATATTAAAATAAATTTTTAAAAAGATGTGAAATAAAACAAACAAACAAACAAAAAAGATCTGGCTGTAAGGTACTTTTTTAAATTAGTAATTGATATAGGCCATTGTAGGTAGTGCCATCCCTGGGCTGGTAACCCTGGATTCTATAAGAAACTAGTCTGAGCAAGCTATGTGAGCAAGCCAGTAAGCAGCACCCCTCCATGGCCTCACCATCAGCTCCTAGCTCCAGGTTCCTGCCTTGCTTGAGGTCTGGCCACGATTTCCTTTGAACTGTGATATGGAAGTTTAAGCTGAATAAACCCTTTCCTCCACAAATTGTTTTAGTAATGGTGTTTCATCACAGCAATAGTTACCCTAAGATGGAAATTGGTGCCAGGATAATGGAGTGTTGCTAAGACAGACCTGAGCATATTTGGGGGAGGATTGTGAAACTTTATTTGGGCTAGAAAAGCCACTGTATGTTGAGAGCTCAGTAGGATGTTCTGTAGGAACTTGGAAGGTGAAAAATGTTGAGTGCAGTGCAGACATTGAAGGACTAACTTGTGATATTTCAGAGAGAAGTAAAGACTACAGGGACATTGTGTGAAGAATCTGTAACATCTGGTCATCTAGGGCTGCAGAGTCAATTATAATTAACAAGAGATGAGCACCATTCAAGTGAAAACTTTGCCTTACTGGAACAATTATTGCTGGTTAGCTGGAACTAAAAAATTAATAGTGATTAAGAGACAAGCATTATTGAGATGAAATCTTCTGAGAAGTGTTCCCCAAGAGTTAGCACTGAGATGCTGTGTTACAGAAGAGGCTATATCTGTAACCTTGCTGTGGTAGCCAAACTTGGTACTGTAAGAGTTACCCAGACGGTACTAGTTTTGAAGGCATGAGGGTTCATGGAGAGCAGCTGAGGCTTGGCACTGAGAAGGCCCAGGACAGGCCATTGGTGCAGATGCAGCTCAGTGGAGTTGAGGACCCAGGGTTAAAGGATGCATGCAGAAAAGTTGAGACTTGTCACCATGAAGACAGCCTAAGGGTGCATATTGGTAAAAATGCAGCTCCATTTTAGCAGAAGACCCCACCATTTGGGAGAGTCCACTACCATGTGACAACCACCAAGAAGAGCCTAGAAGACATAGGCTGTGTATCCTGCGCCCAAATGCCTTAGAAGAGCCCAGGAAATTAGGAGAGGATCCAGGACATTAGACATTGAGTTATTTACACCGTTAGAGTTTGACTTTTCTTTGATCTGATTATGATAGTGCCCTGGTTCTTTGTAGCTGCTTGTATTAAGAATAGTAATTACATTCCCTCTAAACTGCTTATACGGGTGTCTACATGTAAGACAATTAGAGACCCTGCCCCTAATTGGTTCTGATTGGTAAATAAAGATGCCAGGAGCCAGTGGCTGGGCAGGACAGACAGAAGTGAGACTTGAGAATTTCCTGGCCTTGGAATAGAGAGGGAAGAAGGAGATCCACCATGCGGGAGAGTGTGAAGGAGAGGAGATGCCATGCCTGATAAAAGTGGAGAACAGGGAGGCATAGCTGCCATGTAGTAGCCAGGAGAGTATGGCCCAGAGGGCTACCCAACTGGGTCCAGGGCAGCCAAGGTAGAGTATAGAATTTAGTAAATTATCGGGATTATCAGCAGGAGGTGGATTAACCTCCTGGAGGTTAGGAAGTGGCCCAGCTAAAGCAGTGTTTAAGGCATATCAAAGTAAAAAGGCTGTGTGTGTGTGTGTGTGTGTGTGTGTGTGTGTGTGTGTGTGTGTGTGTGTGTGCTGTGTGTGTGCTGTGTGTGTGGTACGTGCGTTTCATTTGGGAATGTAAACCATTATGGCGGGTAGCAGGAACCCACACTGCTGAGATTTTTATTAATTATTTAATTCAACAGATCTTCCCTCTTGAAGTAAGAAAGTATTTAATTCATTTTTAATTTTATAGAAGCCCACAGTCAAGAGACTGAATTTTTAGAGAGAGTTTGGTTTTAAAGAGACTTTGGATTTTTAAATAGAGTGAATTTTAACATATTTAAATTTGTAAAGACTGTGGGACTCTTAAAGTTATTTATGAAATCTGACCAGGGAAACAGGTAGGCTACCTCCAGATCTTCGTCACTTCTGCACTTTTCCAAATCCAATCCTCCAGTCTCATTCTTACTTGTGCATCAGACCACCTGCTGAGGCATCCCCCATGCTCTGCCCTCATCTCCAGTGGATCATACAAATTCTCTCTTCTAAATGAATCACCCCCACCCATGACACCATTGCTTTGTCCCAGTCCCCAACTACAGCAGGCACTCCCTGAGAACCAACAGGCTACACTGAATAGAGAAACAAGTAGGATAATTGCAGATCTTCACCTCCCCCTCCATTTCTCCAAGCCAATCCCCTAGTCTCATTGCCAAGTCTATAGCAGAACAGACCTTCTGTTGTGGTCTGTACACACTCTCTTCCCTCATTCTTCGCCCATTCCAAGGTCTAATAAGCAGATCCTGGTAGAACAACGAAAGAAGTTAACTAAATCCAAGAAAACACAGGGAATAAATAATATAAGATCAGCAAAATCAGAAGGGGTGAGCACATGCATGCTCGTGCATGTACAAACACACACACACACACACACACACACACACAGCAACAACAACAACGACAGCAGCAGCAACAACAACAGCAGCAGCAGCAGCAGCAGCAGCAGCAGCAGCAACATAAAAAGAACTAACAGACACTGGTGGTTTTCCCCCCAGGCTCATAGATTTAAATAGCTGGTCAACAAGGAGTGGTACTATTTGAAAGAATTAGGAGGTATGGCCTTGTTGGAAGTATTTCACTAAGGATGGAGTTTGAGGTTTCAAAAATCCCATTCCAAGCCCAAATTCCTCTCTTCCTGCTGCCTACAGATCTGCATGTAAACTCTCAGCTATCTCCGTCATACCATGTCTGTCTGCCTGCTGTCATGCATCCCACATGATAATGTACTAAGCCTATGAAGTTATAAGCAAGCTCCAATTAAATGCTATCTTTTATAAGAGTTACTATGCTCTTGGTGTCTCTTTATAGCCATAGAATACTGACTACGACACATCTTTGATATCTGTCAACATCAATGGTCTCAATTCTTCAATAAAAAGACACAGACTAACAGAAGAGTTAGTGAAATCAATAAAAAGCTAATGGCGATGATAGTGACAATGATAGTGATAATGATTAAAATGATACTAGTGGTGAGAAGAGGGGGAAGAAGAAGAAATAGGAGAGGAAGAAGAAGAAGAAGAAGAAGAAGAAGAAGAAGAAGAAGAAGAAGAAGAAGAAGAAGAAGAAGAAGAAGAAGAAGAAGAAGAAGAAGAAGGAAAAAGAAGAAAGAAAAAGAAGAAGAAATGATGAGCTGACGTCCATTTGTTCATAACTTGCCAATATCTATAATAATTTTATTCCTCATATTAAAGCATTACATAGATTCCAGGGGGGAAAAAAACAAAGTATCTCTTGTTTTAGGGAAACAACCAAACACTTCCTATCCTGGTAAGGCATATTTCTGCTGAGTTAAAACACCATAAACAAAACCAAGTTGGGAATAAAATGGTTAATTTGCTTTACACTTCCACATCACTCTTCACCCATGGAGGAAATCAGGACAAAAAGTGAAGCAGAGCAGGAACCTGAAGGCAGGAGATTCTGCCCTACAAGCTTGCCTACAGCCCTATCTTATGTAGACATTTTTCAATCGAGACTGCCTCATCTCTGATGACTCTAACTTGTGTCAAGTTGACATAAAATTAGCCAGCACAACTGACCCCTTGTCATCTTAAGACACAAACACATCACTTTTCAATTAGAACTGTTTCTTTCTCACTTATCCCAAAGATAGTACATTGAGATTAATATGACAATATGAAACAAATAACTTTAAGTTTTACATTTTATAGTTTTCCCTTTTATTGAAAATAGAACCATTACTTATTTAAACTCACATAAAGTATCACAAACAAAACCCCAGGGACAGGAGAGAAAGTACAGGTTCCCAGATTCCACTCTTGAGAAAGGTAAGGGTCAAGTCAAGACCAACAAAAGGACATACTTTTGAAGTTTTCAGAGCTCATCGATATATTAAAAATTACTAGATAAACACAAACTCTTACAAGGCACCTTGCTCAAAATGAGAAATTAGGACCTCTCTTAAAGATATTTCAAGTTTGTAGGTCCTGTTTATTTGAGTCAACAGAGAATCAAACTGCAACATGTGTTCTTCTACAGGTACCAAAGGCACACTATGGGATTAATTTGGGTACTGGTGGCAGGTGGCTATCATAGTGAAAATGTCCAGTGGATCCCAGGTGCATCTTTTTTAAAGTAAAATTTCCACTAGAGATCACTGAGAAGTGGTACTTGAAGTTGTCATTTTCACCTTCTGGAATGATTTGTCCCAGGCAGGGAAAACTTGGTTCCAACTTCACATGCCTGTATCCGGCTACTAAAGAAGGAAAGGTCCATGCATGAAAACCTAGAGTAGCAACTCAAGACAGAAATAATGGTACTAAGGTCTGAATGGCTAAAGAATCCTCAAAGAAGAGCAAATTGGAACCCTGACTCCATCTTCTGGCATCTTGGGAGTGATTCTTCACTACGCTAGCTGGAAAGGGTGTTATATGACATTTTTAAAGTTGCTTCAACAGTTATAAATCATAGCAGTCTCATGGAAGGCTGCTCAAAGGGCACAAAGAGGAAAGCAGAGTGAGAGGAAGAGATGTTTCTGCTGCTACTGCTGTCATTTGAAAAGCACCAGCAGCTGGGCTAATTACTTCTTGCAGGGAGGCACCAGCAAAAAGATTACTTTTTTTCAACAAGAGTCTTGCTGATGCTTTTCTCTGTTCAAGCCCAGACAAGAAAGACAATCATCTGTTAAAACAAAACAGAGAAAGTAAAATGATCTTCAATTATAGAAGTTTTTCATTAACATACAAATGCCTTCAAGAGATGGGGGTGAGGTCTTGATAGGATTAGAAGAGGCAACTCAGAATGAAAGCAGTCCAGGGAAGAATGGGAGGAGGGTGGAGCTTCTCATCCAGCAGAAGCCAGAGCTAGTGGAACTGCTTCATAGTCAGTCAGAAAGGCAGAAGCTGCCATTCTGAGCCACTAGACTGTGAATCTCTCTATGGGACTTGGACCTGTAGTTTCCATCCCTTGTGCAGTGCTAAAACAAATGAGAAATAATGGATTTGACTTTCTGTTGCAGTGACCACTGATGCCTCCACAAGCTGATGAGTCCAGGAACAATAGAGCAGAGATAAAGAGGGAGAGAGGAAAGAGAAAGGGGGAGGCACAGAGTCTGTTCTTTTAGAACCTAATCTCTGTTAGAACACAGTGGCCTAACATAGCCAGTCCTAGTACAGTGTGTCTTTGTGGGGTCTATAAAGGTTTAATTACCAGGCAACAGGGGTTGAATGGGCCTGTGCTCTATTGTAGTGCAGTCAGCAGGTGAACACAGACTGTTGAAATGAAGTCCACTCAGCTAAAGAGGATTTGGGTGTAGAGATACAAGTACCAAAGCCTCTCTAGAACCTATACAGTGTCTTCAACCATCCCCCACTCCCAGTGTCCAGCGTCCTAGTCTAGAGAAACTGATAAGCTCCTGGAAGCACTCCAACCACAGAAACTACCTTCATCCAGTCTTCCAGGAAGCAATCATAGTTTTATGAAGTGATTTTAAATTCTAAGTAGGAATTTACACTTCTCTTTCCCCCAGAGTACCCTGTATTAGACTCTTCTGCTTTCCCACAAAGCTAACAGAAGATGAAGTGAATCAACAGAGTTTCTGCATGTTAGTTTGGTTGTTTTCATTCAGAGGTAAAGCTAAAGAGATGGATGGCTTCTACATCCCAATGTTCACCCACAGGGAAGAGACTGGCTCAGCAGGTACACCTCCCTGGGCATTGGCTTTGGGTGAAAGACAGCATCAATGGGAAGCCAGTGGACAACCACAGTTGTTTCCTAGCAGGAGGATTCTGGATCCCAGGCACATACCAACTTGTATGATAATCTCAGCAGGAATAAGAGCCAGAGAACATCAAAAAGTAGAGAAATGCTCTATCAAATGGGCTGGTACTCGGGCCAGACATCTAGCAAGCTCAGCAAGTTCCAAGTCTAACAGCCCACAGGTACTAAGATGTGGACAAATGCATGCATTGTCATGTTCTAGTCAGCCAAGTCAATGTGGAACCCACCTACTTTGCACATGGCCAGGCGACCACTAGCCTCAGGTTACAAAGGATGGGCCTTCAAAAGAGGCTACCTGGGACCTCTCTCCTCCTGAGATAGATTGCGGATTTCACTTGGCATTAGCTTCCACTGGAATTTACATCCACTCTTTCATCCATGAGTTTCTGCTATTGGAGACTTACAAACGCCAACTGAAGTGATGCCTTCACATTTATCAGGAAAGGGGGATGTGACTTCAAGCAGGGAGAATGCATCCTGTCACTACAAAGCATGAGTTCCAAGGCCTGTAGACTCTGCCTCCCTTTCTCTCCTTCAATTCTTTTCTCGTGTTTTTTTTCAGTTATGGCCATGGTGGTTGTTATTTCCTCTCCCCTTTGCTTATCTCTCTCCATCTCTGCATACCCAGGTCCTTCTTTTAGGAACCTCTTTTACCTCCTCCCTCAGCTCTGCACAACCCTCTTGCACCTCACTAAGACTGCAGTCTACCATGACCAGGTAGCTCCTCTGAGCTCAGTGCAAAATGGAGGACTCACTTATCTTTAGCGAGGCTCCCTATTTTCTGCCTGATCTGGGGAGCCTGATCCCCAATCTTCTACCTGAGGAACATCACAAAGTCCTTGGTAAATGTCCAAGTTCAACCTCTTCTTTCCCAATAAAAATCTGCCTAGCAAGTACCTGAGATTCCTGGAATATCTCCCCATACAAATGAGGTATCCACAGTGCTTTAAGTTCTAGGCAATGATTTTACATTCACCCTGAACATTTCTTCCCACTTTCCAAGGTTCATAGATAGCCTTTGGTCTAAAAGAGCTATAATACTAAAATGCTCAGCGAAGGCCTTCCTCAGAGATATCCCTACCCCGTACTTCCAGTCTTATGTGCCAAGGTGCATGGACACCCTGAGGGAGGAAATGAAAGATGCAGAACCACAGCTGGTCCCCAACAGGTATGCCACATCCCCTTTCAGCTCTGCCTTTCCATGGCCTCCTAACCTCTCAGATCTTCATGCCCTTCCTGCCTAGCTCTGTCCACCAGGTTCTTATGCTAGCAAAGAACTGGGTAGAAATCTGTAGTTAGACAGTAGTACTACTTTATCTTGTCAAAGTTACACCTCATGTCCACCTTTCCTTCTCCTGGATGATCACTTCTCATGAGGCCACAACTACTTACTTTCTATTTAAAATCCATTCAGGATGTTGTTTGATGGACCACTGATGGAAAATATAAGGGCACTAGCATATGTCTCATGGTGCCCAGATATAGGAGGACAAAGACTTCAATACATCAATCTCTGGCTCCTAATGTCGCCTTGACTATAGTCCCACCCTAGAAACCTTTGGGAACATCACTTTTCTTCACTTCTATAATATATATAACATGTATTTTAAAATATGTAGAGTTCATTAGGGGGTCAAGAAAGATGATGTAGGAATATACCCATAATGACATTCAAAATTTTTTAGATCCTCTCAAAGGATCAATCTCTTCACAATGTGCTATTTCCCATTACTTTATTAACAAAAATGGGGAAGATTCAGGAAGGATTGCCAGGATTGCCTATGACATCATCTTTTTTCTCATATTAAGAACTTCAGAAACCCTACACTTCCAGCTAAGAAGATATCAACATATGTACTTTTCCCTTACAACAGGTGTCCACAGCCTATGACAACAAGGCTTTGGGGTAGCCTCTGAAGCTTCCTGCTTTCACTCAGTTCTGTCTAGACTTCACATACCTTTGCCTGAAGATGCCTTCATTTAGGTCCCAAAGACAGATACCTATTACCCTTTCTGGGAAAAGAGAGGTAAGAAATGTATTATTACTCCAGGGCTCAGATCTTGGTTGTCTTCAAAACAGCTGTCAGTGGCAAAGAATGACATGCAGAGCTCTATGTTGTTAAGAAGGTGTAGAGTTAAAACAAACTAACAAACAGCCAGTCAAGTTACTTAGTTCTGTGCAAAGACCAGCACTGACAGCAATAACATCAACATTTACATTTATACTAAGGTCCACCAGACTGTACCAGCCATTTTTTTTTTCAGCAGAGCACTAATGAGGCTCGTACCCTGCCTGTGAAAATCCTCTGTTTCTCCAGAAAGCACAAGCAGAGCCCTGTAATGCTGAAATCACTTGCAAGAGAATTGTTCTATTTTAAGCCATATAATCCCCACTGTTCTCTGGAACTGCTAGCCAGGACTAAGACTTTTTAAGTTACTTCTGGTGCAGGGGGAGCAATCAATCAAAACAAAAATGTCATATTTGTCCCTACAAATTTACAAAATGCAGGTGAGTTAGAAATTGGCCTTTTGAATGTCTCTCAGAATATATCTGCATCCACAGCACAAGAAAGAAAAATGAAGCCAGATTCTTCTCTTGCTCTTTCACTGCAGAAATAGCTTTGTTTCTTTAGATTATTTTTTTTTCTTTTGTATGTAAGAAATAAAATCATTAACCACCCTGGAGCTCTCCCAGGACCATGTTAATTAATTTGATTTGGGACACTTGCCTTCCATTAGCAGTGGTAAGCTGGGAGACAGCTTCAAATTTCTGAAACTGAAACCCATGCCATGTGCCTTTCATGCAAAGCCTCAAGGTTCACTGGTGAAATTGGGAACCTAGATTGGCCTTGTTCTTTTACTCAGGCAATTAATAATGGCGTGGGAAAAGCAATGCTTGTTTGCTAAGCTTCTGACAGAGCCATCAGCATTGTTAATCTTGTCCAACCTGCTGGGTTAAGGCACTTTTCCACAGAGTATGTGGGCAAGAGCTGAGGGGAAGTTTGCCAACATCCTATTCTCTCTGAGTAGAAAATTCTGGCTGTTTATTTGCATTAAAAGACCAAACTCTCCTCATATGTGTAGAACTTTATAATTTGCACAGTGCTTCTTAGATGTTAGGTCAGTTAGTAGAAATTACTCAATATCTCTCATTGCCTTTCTCCTTTCAAAATATAATAGGCAATAGATATGACCAGCCAATCTATAGGATTGATCAAGTCAATTGTTAAATTCCTAGCTTCTCTTAGTTAAGATTCTTTCTTCTCGGTGTGTCTATCTACTTTGACATTCCTGAAATAGTGATGCTGCTTGCCACAGAAATGTGCTAGCACATGCCTACACACACACACACACACACACACACACACACACACACACGCACATGCACATGCACACGCACATGCACGCATGCACCCACACACACCACTAGTCTTCAACAATAACTTCTAGGCATGCATGATTCCCACCTTAGGTGCCTTGACTTCTCTGTTGCTCAAAGACTGTAGTTTAAAACCTTTAGCTAGGACTTCTGCATTATTTCTTATAAACACAGATGCTTTGTGGTGATAGAATATCATCGGATGAATAACTCATCATTTAGTTATCTCTCCATTTCCTCCTTTGGTATTTACAGCACTAAAATGAACAGGCATGGTTGTGTCATTTGTTTATTCCCTTCAGAGATTGCTGGGAAAGAAGTAAGATGGCTGGCTCCTAGGATATGTGTATTTTCGACTTCCTTGGGAATTAAAAAATTGTTTTCTAAGTTGCTTGAACTAATCTGCATTCCCACTAGCAGTGCAGAATTCTTCACTATAAGTGTTAATCAAACATGTTACCAGTCAATTTTTAGGAAATAGCATTTCATTTTTAAGCATTGATATGTATTTTCTTGATTTTTCTGAGGTTATTGAGGTCTGCTGTTGGAGTTTTATTTTTTGTTCCTCTAGTTATTTCCATTTTATCCCCTCTGTAAAGTGTTACTTCATATATTTTGGCCTATTTTTCTTCTACTCATTTATCTTTTCTGGGGTTTATAAACATACTTTGCATAAAAATCCTTATACAATTTCTCTTGATTTTTTAAAAGGTATATGTATTTTAAATTTTAGAGGAAATTATATTCCATGTTTTAAAATTATAGCCCTACTCAATGTTCAGGGTCTCTGTGTGAAGCCCTGGATTTCTCGGAATTCACTCTGTAGACCAAGCTGGCCTCACACTCACAGAGATCCTCCTGCCTCTGACTTCCATGTGCTAAGATTAAAGGCATTTCCCACCATGCTTGGCCCATGGTAATATTCATATATGTTGTGTTCTAAAATCTTGTTTTTTCTTTCAGACTTTAGTTATATTCTCTGAATTTATTTTTAAACAATTGTAAAAACAGTACACAGTTTATCTTCTCCTTTCTCCACAGATCAGACGTGATTAGCCTATTGTCCTAGAAAGATTAATTTATGCATTGCCTGCTTTCTGTTTAGTGCCATTCATTTGTCATGTGTCATGCTGAAATTAATGTAAAGATCTATTTATATATTTTCTATGTGATATTCTATTCAACTAATTTCCAGCAAATATCACTCTTAATTTTGGGGATTTTTTTTTAAAAGTTGTACAAATTTCAATTTACTTTTCCTCTTCAACATTATCTTAGCTGCCTACATTTCTCTTAAAATTTTACTTTAAAAAGATTTACTTTTAGGTTTTTAATTATGTATCTAGTAAGGATATATGTATACCAGTATACCAGTGATCATAGAGGTCAGAAGAGGGCAGTAGATCCCCTGAATCTGGAGTTAAAGATGTTTGTAAGCAGCCTGACATGAGTTCTGGAAATCAAACTTAGAACCTCTATAAAAAACAGCAGATGTTAACTCCTGAGCCAACTTTCCAGTACTATCTTAAGCAACCTCTCTATATAGGTCTCTATAGAGACATTCTACTATAGAAGCTTCCTAAAATAGATAGATAGATAGATAGATACATAGATAGATAGATAGATAGATAGATAGATAGATAGATAGATAGATAGATAATGTGTATTTATACAAAAAAGTTCTAAACGAAGTTATCTATAACAGAAAAACAATGCATCCTCCAGACAGATAGGCTATTAAACGAAAAGTTTAGTGCCAGGTATGGGTTACCTCTTTTTAAATTGCTGATCAATGAAGTCTCATAGACCAATCTGCCTTTAAAACATTCCAGGATATTGTCATTGTTTTTAGTTATACCCCAGATCTTCCTGGTAAAATCCTATTGCTTGGGGATAGAGAGATGATTCAATGGTTAAGAGCCTTTGTTCTCTCAGGAGACCCATATTTAATTGCTACCACCCATGTGGTGCCTCACAAATGTCTATAACTCCAATTCCAGGAAATGCAACATCCTCTTCTGATTTTTGCCAGTACCAGGAATGCATATGGTACATATAGATACATACAGGCAAAACACTCACACATAAAATGAATCTAAAAAAATAAAATACAAGAACTTATTACTGGAAAGACCCCATAGTTGAGTCACAGGACATAGAGAAATCATGGGGTACCAACTTAGAAGCTTCAGTGCTATTGGCTAACTTTCATGGTGCTAGAAGATTCTATTTATACTGAGGATAGAAATCAACAATCTTACCCAACTATGAACCCTATAAGCTGTAATAACAACTGTCCTGGCAAGATACTCCCACTGATGCAATAGTGACTAGAATGTTATGAGAAAACCCAACAACTTTATTTAAATTATATTAATGTTACAATACAAGATGGAACTCATTTCTTGTATTGCTAATTAGGACAAATACTTATGGATGGCCAGGTCATAGGCCATAGAGACAAACTTAATACTATTTATTCTGATAAATGCACACAGTAATAAACTGATAGGCAGGGATAGTGTACATAGTTTTAATCTTAATACTTGGAAAGTAAAAACACATGGATCTCTTTGAACTCAAGGCCATCCTGGTCTACATAGTGAGTTCTATGACAGCCAGGCTATGTAAAGAGAACTAATGTTTAAAAAAAAAGTAAATAAACCGTCCTTTATATTCATAAATTGGCATCTCTCTCAAACTTTAGCAGTGAGTCTTCTTTTTTATGGTAGAGGGCAATAAAAACAGGGATCCACAATCAATGTACAGAGAATAAGACTCCACAGAGGGCTCAACTTGAAATACACCAGTTTTATCATGCCCCTCTCATCAATGCTTAAGGATTATCAGTGGCAAGGGGAGAAGAACGATTT
>CM052708.1:86554555-86582872 GCA_028551405.1 Uromys caudimaculatus | reverse complement strand
ACCTCACTCAGGATGATATTTTCAAGTTCCATCCATTTGCCTGCAAATTTCATGAAGTCATTGTTTTTAATAGCTGAGTAGTACTCCATTGTGTAAATGTACCACATTTTCTGTATCCATTCCTCTGATGAGGGACATCTGGGCACAACCCCCTTTTAAAAGCTTCTCTTCTCTTCCCTGGTCTTAATAATCACTAAAGATTGCTTCTTTTTCACCTAGAAAAAGCCTTTGAGATTTATCCAACTCATCGTATATGATTTGCTTCTTGAGGTGAGCAGAGTAGCCCAACGAGAAAGCTTGCTTAGAATGTGCAAGTTCATGCTTTGATCCCCAGCAACATAGTGTTGATGATGGTGGTGGTGGTGATGATGATGATGATGATGATGAAGATGAAGATAATGTACTCCATTTTTCTTAATAAGTATTTGACAAATACAGATAATATCATAGTCTGTTTAACCATTCACCATTACATAAATCTGATTGTTCTCTCTTGGGGAATATTGAAAATAAAATTGCTCAGACTTCCTGTAAGGTCAGGACTTCCAGAAGCTGCTTCCAGATGTTCTATTTAAAGATGAGAGTCATTAGAAGAAATATATGGAGTTTCTTTCAAACAAAGAGAGGAAGGGCCTAAGAAAGTGATGAAGGCAGCAATGGGACAGCATACCTGCCAAGAAAGGCAATTAAAAAGCCACAAACATGCACACATGAAAGCCAGGCTGAGCACAATTCTAATCATGCATTATTCCTTCAAGGGGATGGAGGCATAAGCCACATCTAAAACGTCAGCCAGGTGAGCTATGGAAAAGTGACTGGTTGTCCTATCTTTGAGACAAGCCCAGAGACTTCAAAATTCCCATGTTTGGTTTCAGGTTTTCGTGAGCCACTGATTCCTTCAGCTGACACATCAGTCACGGGAAGTTGTCTCTTTCTGTCACTCTACATGACTCAGAGGGCAATTGCCAAGCATTGTCCTGAGAGGGAGCACTATAGAATTAAATATTAATAAATAAAACTCTATGGTGTGGTTGTTCTACCCATCTCAATGGCTTGTGTTCCCAAACAAAAGACACATGCACATACACACACAGCCATTATATTTTAATATGCCTTAATGGGCACAATAGCTGAACCACCAATAGTTCTGAGTAATTATTTATTAATTCTATATTCTATCTTGTCTACTGTGGACTCTGTTGGGCAGCCTTCTGGGCCGTGCTCTCCTGGCTCCTTCACATGGTGGTTATGTTTCTCTGTCCCTCACTCTGCTTAGGTATGGAGTCACTCCTCTTCTCCTCACTCTCCCAGCCTGGAAGATCTCTTCTTCTTCCTCCTCCAAGTCCCAAGTCCAGGAATCCTAAAATCCTGCCTCTCTCTAAGAACCAACTGGGGGCAGGTTCCTAGCTGCTATGTGCAGACATTCTCATGCAAAGAGGATTTTTTGGGGGAGAAGCATAATTAGCATTGGGATGCAAGCATCTACAGAGCACATTCAGCAAAACCATTCTATACTACATGCTGAGCAAACTGTCCTACACTGAGGCCTTATAACCCTAAGGCAAGAGATATCTCTGAGAAACAAATGTGAAGAACAGGAGCACCAGACTTTGGCAAGCTGGAGAGTGAAGGTTCTGGTTAGGCTAGACTCTAGCAGTCAAGGGTATAACTGCCCCATCACTGACTCTGGTCACATGCAAAATAACACCAGAGTACAATAGGCACAAGACTATGGTCAACAGGAAGATGAACCCCCTAACTGATTGTTCAAAACAAAGTTGTCATACATGCAAACAACAAAAACAGAGTCAGAAGATTGTATTTATGTAACTGTGAATCTAAAAATGTATACATTTAAATGTATGTGACATACACACACACACATACACACACATATTTTCTTAAGATCCATAGACTATCTAACAATAACTCCAGTCCAGGCATGAGAAATGTTGTCCAAGTTTATGTTCAGGGTGAACCTAGTAACTCTCATAGGCTGTTGCTCTTGTCCTTGGATGCCTCTCAGAGGCTGAAAGTAAGTTTCTATTGCCGAGGTCCCTGTACACTTAGGATACTGGGTTTAAAGGTTCAAGCTGGTTCTAACCTAAAAGCATCCTTCCTATTGTCTACCTTCCATAGTTCCAGAAAGTACTGTGCAAGCTTCCAAGTGAAAGACTCAATCCATAATCCTTTAATAAAAATACTCTTTTTTTTATTATTTGTGTGTGTGTGTGTGTGTGTGTGTGTGTGTGTGTGTGTGTGTGTGTGTGTGTGTGTTTGTAGAGGTATGTGGATGATATGCCCTTAAAGCTGAGGTACAGGCAGTTGTAAGCCACCTGACATGGGTGCTGGGAACCAAGAACAGGTCATGTTACATGTGCTCTTAACCACAGAGCCATCTCTCTAATGCCTCTATTTTCTTCCTATCTTCTTTTTTCAGTCTTTACTTTTCCACATTCTCTGTTTCATAGGTTTTTTTTCTTACTGTGATAGTAAAAGTATCTTTGTTTGTATCCTGTTTATTTCTTTCTTCCTTGTTATATGTGTATCTAATTTCACTTATGAATCTTTTGTTATTATGGGACAACCTTAACTCTTTTCATTTTATTCTCCTTTCTTCTTTTTGCTCTACATTTGCCCTTCCTCACTATGTTCAGCAGTATATTCACTACATATTATTTTCTACAACATATTTTTGAGGTTTATTCTGCTTCTTAAATTTGTATAAGTTTGCTTCTGAACATTCTCATTATTTTTTCTTTACTTTAAAAAAGTTTTGATCTCTTCCTCTTTTTCTCCTTCCTCCTCTAACATTATTCTCCACTCTTTTAACTTACATTCAATTAAGCTTGCTTCAGGACTTTCCCTTTCTCCGCTTCCTTACTTTATCCCACTTATTTACTGTTTTTACTTACGTAGGCATAATGATTTTGTGTACTTTGTAAATAATACCCTTGAATTATTCAAATGCTCATTTCTTTGCTCTCCTATCTTGTTGCAATCGGGACATGGCACTGTAGTGCTTATTCCAAATATCTCCTGTCTCAAGTCTGTGTAAACATTGCTTCCCCATTTAGTATCTTACTTTTCAATAAAAACTGATCAGCCAATGACTGGGCTGAAGAAAGAATAGAATGAGACTTCCATGAGCCAGGAGAGAGAGGAAGGAGCAAAAGAGGATTTAGCAACAAAAGTAAGAGGAAAAATCCTGGGAGAACACACCTGAAGCCCCAAAGAGCAGGACCAGTGCTAAAATGTAATTAAAATTTCAATGACATCCTTCACAGAACAAGAAAAAATGATCTTAAGTTTCATACAAAACTCATAGGTTCTAAAAGTCCAAAACAATCCATAACAAAAATAACAATACTAGAAATACATAAGTAGTAACCGATCTCAAATTGTATGGCATAGTCATAGTCACAAAACAGAATGTTGCTGCCACAATAGAGACATGAAGACCAGTAGTACAGAACAAAGGACCTAGTAGTAATCCTACACAGCCCTAGTCACCTAACTTTTGACAAAGGTATCCAAAACATACATGGGAAAAACTTATTTCACAAATGGTACTAAGAAAACTAATCTTAACATGTAAAAAGTTAATTCTAGGTCTAGATCCCTCAACAAAACAAAGGTCAATACAAAATAAACTAAAGCTCTAAGTGCATTGCCTGAAATTTGAAGCTGCACAGGTCTGCATAAGTAAAATACTTCAAAATACAAGCATGGCTGAAGATTTTGTGGAGAGGATTGAAATAGCTCAGGGAATCCCCAGAAGAACTGGCATATGGGATTACCTGGGATGTAAAAGCTTCTAAGAAAAGAGACAATTGCCAAAATGGAGAGACAGCTGCAGAAATGAAGAAATATTATTGTCAAATTAGTGTCAGACAGGAGATTAATATTTGGGATATAAAAAAAAAACTGCAGAAATTAAACACCAAAAAGCTCAAATCATCTAATCAATAAATGGGCTAATGACTAAGCAGATAATCAAAATAAGAAAAACAAATGACCAACAAATGTTGTAAAAATAAAAAATTGCTCAGCACCACTGAACACCCATGAAATTCAGATTAAAAGCACTCTGAGACTTTATCTCACTCCCAACAGAACTGCTGTTATGCAGCAAATACTGGCAAGT
Source organism: Uromys caudimaculatus (assembly GCA_028551405.1). NCBI lineage: Eukaryota > Metazoa > Chordata > Mammalia > Rodentia > Muridae > Uromys > Uromys caudimaculatus. The sequence continues at coordinate 86,578,725 of CM052708.1, read as the reverse complement.
ACGTGAAGAAAGAGAAACGCTTCCTCATTGCCAGTATGAATGTAAAGTTTTACAGTCACTATGAGAATCAGTACGGAGACTCATCAAAGAACTAAAAATAGGACTACTATATGATCCACCTGTGCTTTTCGTGGGTAGATAATAGAAAGAATCTAGGTCAACATACCAAAGAGATACGTACATATCTGTATTTATTGCTGTACTGTTATAACAAAAAGTAAATTTAACCATTATCATTGCCTATAAACAGATAAGGAGATTTTTAATGCTACACGTACACAATGAAATTTTATGTAGCCAAGCAGGAAAAAATGGACAAATACAATCAATCAAAACAAGCCCAACACAGAAAGATGTCTCCTATACGCAGATTGTTGGTTTAACTGTGCATGTACAGGTGTCTGTAGGTGTATATATGTGTGTATATATGTGTGTATACGCAGGCCATGAAACTGCAATGGGAATCACGAGAAGGAAAAGAAAAATCGTAATGAAGGAGGAAATAGAGACGGTAATAGAATACCAATAAAGCAAACGGGGATTGGCAGAAGGGTGTAGCAGCTAGAATAGGACTGGGGAAGGATGAGGGCCAGCATGGGGAAGACAATGGATGAGAACAGAGTCATGACGGATGTGAATGAAGATGACATGAGGAGACACAGTACTTTGCATACAAATATAGAAAACAACTTTAAGAGTCATCAAAATGAAAAGAACAAGCAAAATGAACTGCCTTTCTAAAAGTTCACGTTAGCTCCTTTGTCACAGTTTTGCGTGATATTGCCTATAACTTTACACAGTTCTCTGTGCTACAGCACGCATATGTGCCTCATCATGGTGCATGAACACCACTGTTTTGGAACTTGGAATAAAGTGGGAAACCTTACTTTCTGTCTTAGTTAGGATTTCCATTGCTGTGAAGAGACACCATGACAAAGGCAACTCTTATAAAAGAAAACACTTGGGGCTTACAGTTTCAGAGGTTCAGTCTATTATCATCATGGCTAAGATGGCAGAGTGAAGATGGACCTGTGCTGGGGGAGATCAGAGTTCTCCATCTTGATCTGAAGACAGTTAAAAGAGACTGTCTTCTTCGCAGTGGATAAAGAGCATAGGAGGCCTCAAAGCCCACCCCCACCATGACACACTTCCTCCAAAAAGGCCACACTTACTAATAATAGTGCCACTTCCCATGGGCCAAGCATATTCAAACTACCACACTTTCCTTTATGTCATTTTAGTTACCCCCTCCCCTTTTTATTTCTCAGTCCTTGGGGTTCAAGCACTGGATCTCACACATTCTAAGCAAGTCATCTAATAACGAGTTATACCCATAACTCAGGCTGTTATTCAGTATCATTACTGTAAGCATTATAGCTGTAATGTTAGCATGCAGCATTCTAAGTGCTTTGTCAACAACAAAAAGTTTTCTTTTATTTCTCTGCATACACATCTTTCCATTCTTCTAGCTTCCATCTTGATACGCTAAAACTCTGACTGCCATTTTCAGGGAGTTTTGTAAATGATTCTAACTGGCTCACCTCCTGGTATTGAGTTAGGGGTGGACCTACCAGGTCAGAGTTCTCTCTTCATCACCTCCTGTTTCCTGGGCCTCTAACTATACCTATCAGAGAAAAATAGGGAGAATACACTTTCTGCCATCTCTTGGTCCTCAGCACCATGTTGAATCCAAACCTTAGGTCAGTGCCACAAAGCGGAGAGAGGCGCAGCTTCTTTTCCCTACACGCACTTTTATGTGACTGTTTGTTGTATTTGTTTATGGATAAAAAAAAATTTTTTAAATTAGAAAGATTGTCATAAAACACTACATTTCTGGATGCCTAAGAAAATCAAATCTGTCAACCAGGACCTGACCTTGACTCGATCTTGACTCCGAACATCTTCACAGATCAGGAGAAACAACCTGATGTAACACTGAACGTGCAACTCTCCACTTTTCTTCAGGGTCAGCTTCTCCAGCCATAGAGAGATCGTCACTCTGTCTCCTTGAATTAACAAACTCTGAGTTAGCTCAGTAATGAGCAACCACCAGCCTTATCACTGCACTATACAAACGCTTTGCCATAAATTCGTTTATTATATCCTCACCATTAAAAGCCGGCACCATTTAATCCTAATTCTACAGAACAGGTGTTCCTCTCCCTGGTTGAGAGCACAGGAGACTAACTTTCAGAGAGGGACATTTTGGGATGACCCCTGGCATTCTGTTGCCAAGTCCAGTCCAGAGTACTTTACCAGCAGATGAGGCCAGAGACAATCCACAGCAAGGAGACAACCTAGCATGCCCTGCTTCAGTATGTCAAGGTCCTTTTATCAAAAGAATTCCCATGGATTACCCCAGCTGTCATTCATTGCCAACCACATGGAGTACTTACTTTGTCAATCTAATCAAACGCAAAATCCAAACGAAGATATAAATCATACCGAGAAAAACCTGGCTATGACCTTTCTAATTACTACCCATTAAGGTTGAAGCAAATTGCTTTCCTGTCACTGAGATGATTTCATGTTCACCCACCCCTACAAACTCTAAAGATAGGCTAGAAGAAGGCACCATCACACTTTCATATAACCAAGAATAAAAAGCAAAACAAACAAACAAAAATATGTGTCATCATATGTGGTAAATACATTAGTGTGGGTATGTATGGAGAAGAACTACTTAAGTATAATAAAAGTTGTATTTAAGACTCCACAATCCACTCTGTAGTCTCTATTGCCTCTAACAGTGTGACCTCTGACAATGCTGCTGAGTAAAAAGAGAGAACCAGAGCACCTCAGAAATGCCAAGAATAAGCTTCCTTAGGCGTGATCTTCCAAACGCTGTTACTACAAACCCAGCCAAATGACAGGTTTTCCCAAGGGATAGATAATAAATAACCCAATCCCAGCAAGCATACAGTAAGAACAAAGAGAGAGAGAGAGAGAGAGAGAGAGAGAGAGAGAGAGAGAGAGAGAGAGAGAGACTCAGACTGACCAGAGAATATACTGTCCATGGGGGAGACAGCTTCCTTGCACTGAATGAGGAGAGAGACAAGAAGGCAGAAGCAGCAGCATGGGCCAACTAGGACAGACAGTACTGCAGTGGCAAACCACAGTCACAGATTCTGGGATACTCAGTGCACCCTTGTTTCCCTTGAAGATAGCAGGCCAGGGGCCACTTCATCTGGAACATGGTGGCAGTAGTGTGTCTTCCAAGGTCAGGCTCCAGGTCTCATCCCTATAATCTTCAGTTGCTGTGTTGGACAGACCTCAGGTGGGAATTCCAGATGAGAATCCCAGATATGGGGATGAAGGAATTTGCAGGTGTATATACATACCAGATGCTGACTATTCTAACCAGCCTCCACTCCTAAATTCCCTGCTGAGACCTGAGACATCAGGGAGTGAAGAGAACCCTTTTAAGTTCCAGCCCTTTGAACTTCCTGAAGGATGGCATCTGTATTCATTTCTTTTCTCATTGCTGTGATAAAAGGTTACTTGTGGCTTTTTCTTGGAGGGGCTACAGAATCCATCAGCACATCATTGCATGCTGAGACTTACATGTACACAGGTAAGCAACTTTTGCTACTGATCTGAATTAAAATGACAGTAAATTGTGCACATCATCTAATTCTCAAGTGGTCTATCCTGACAATGGATATGGCCTGATTCGATTCACAGCAACTGTTGGACTGAGCATGGGCTCCCAGATGGAGGAGTTGAAGAAGGGACTGAAGGAACTGAGGGAGTTTACAGTCCCATGGGGAGGGAGCAACAGTATCATCTGGTCAGGCCCCCCAGTGCTCCCAGAGACTGGACCACCAACCAAAGAATGCATATGGTGGGACCCATGGTGCTGGCCACATATGTGGCTAAGGGCGGCCTTGTTGGCCATCAGTGGGAGGAGAGGCCCTTGGGTCTGAGACTGTCAGATGCCCCAGTATAGGGGAATGCCAGGGAGGAAAGACGGGGGTGGGTTGGTGGGTGGAGGAATACCCTCATAGAGGCAGGGGGAGCAGGGGTGGGATAGGGGGTTTCCAAAGCGGAGACCTGGAAAGGGGAAAACATTTGAAATGTAAATAAAGTATTAAATTTAAAAAATGGATATGGCAGCTCCTTAATAGCACACAAGTATCATGTCTGACTCCAAAAAGAACATGGCAGCTGTACCAGTAATAAGGGTTAGATATAGTCAGACATTAGACACCACCTGACAGAATGCTGTCCTTCTAGACATCATTTTGAGTTGGGAGATTCATTCCCTGATATATGCCCATCCTATTCAGTTATCAGATGTTCCTTTCATGAAAGGAGCTAAGGCAATCTTGTAAGGATGAAATGTGTTTCAAGGTATAAGAGTTGCCCCTGTGCTGAAGGGATCTCCTCTTGTGAAAATCTCCAGTCCAACTTTCAGCATGTGAGAAAGTAACAGATAGTATTGACCCTGAAACGCCGGAGTAGGCCTTAGGGTATCATCATATAGCTCTGGAACCTCTCCGGTACTGTACTGTACTCTACTGTACAATACTATACAATGTTATACATATTTAATACCTGTCCTTTTAAATTATATTTAATTATTTGTGAAGGGGTGTATATATATATATATATATATATATATATATATATATATATATATATGTGTGTGTGTGTGTGTGTGTGTGTGTGTGTGTGTGTGTGTGTGTGTGTGTGTGTGTGTCGAGGTCAGAGGACAACTTGTGGGAAACAGTTCTTTTCTTCTACCACATAGATTCTAGGGACTGAACCCAGGTCCTCAGCTTCAATATCATATCCCTTTACTTTCTGGGCTACATAGTTTTATGTCAGCTTGACACAAACCTGAGTCATCTCCATTAAAGGGGCCCTAAATTGAGAAACCATCTCCATCAAACTGGCCTGTAGGCAAATCTGTGTGGCATTTTCTTGACCAACGATTGAAAATGGAGGCAGTGCCGCCTCTGGGCAAGTGATGCTGGGCTGTATAAGAGCAATCTGAGCAAGCCATCAGGAGCAAGCTAGTAAGCATCGCCCTCCATGGACTTTAGTTCCTGTTTCAAGGTTCCTGCCTTGACTCCATGATTGACCATAAACTATACGCTAAAATTAATCCTTTCCTCATCATGGGTTCATCGCAGCAATAGAAAGCAAATTGTAACACTCTTGGAGACATCTTGCATTTGTCATTTTTTGCATTCCTAATGTTGGGTTAGTTTATTGTACATCAGTCATCAGAGGGTGAAAATATGAGTCACATTCATCACAGAGTGTGCACAGGAAGGAAAGTCAAACATGATACAAGGATGCAGCCAAAATATAAAAAAATAAAATCAATGGAAAGAAACGTTAGCTCTCAGAGCTATTAGTCTATGCCGTAAAACCAATTCTCAGCGCCAACAACACATACAAATGGTGAGAATCACATTAATCAGCATGAGATTATTCTCCAGAGAAATGCCAAATGGCCTTTTTATATATTTTTTTCTTCTATACAAGAGAGACAGTTTAATATTTTGCCAGACATACCCTACTCAGCCCCCTGGTGAGTGCTCTACAAGACACTAGCTTATCAGAAAGCCAGTATTCACTTGCCCTAGGGATATGAGGGACTGGTTTCTGATGAGCCCCCATGGACCAGAACTGTTTCACCCCTTGAGGGTTCAGTCTATCCGATGCCTTGTCTAGTACTTCTGTTTGGGACACGAGCCGTTAGTCCTTGTACCTCAGCACTGTGCTGAGGTCTTTTACCTGCCTGATCAGGACTGTCCTACTGGGGCTCCTAGCTGCCATCCTCCATGAAGAAGGCACACCTTCTGGATTAGGTATCCACACAGGACCAGGCCCAAGAGCTGCTACTTTGGGGGCTGTCTCTAGAAAAGACTATTGGCTCTCCTACATTGCAGAATTTTCCTGAGGCTGTATTTGGCTTCTGGGCCCAAGTACCAGACTCTTCTGTTCCACAGCGATCCTGCTCACTCATGCTCACCTAGCAGCAAAGCCTCCCATGTTGTGACAACTCTTGCAGAAAGTTCAGCATTCTCACAACAGCCTGAGCAGCCGCCACCAGGATCCATTGTGAAGCCTCTTTTTTTTCTAAGTACTTCCTCCCATGATTCCCCAAACATCACTAAGGAAGGTCAAAGGCACATGGCAGCTCATTCTTCCTAGATTTACTCTGCGGAGCTGTTTGTCTAAGTGGGGCATTTACTTGCAGCATGCCAGTTAATACCTGTGGAGCAGAGTCCCAGCTTACTCAGCTCTGCCACTACAAGAAAGACTCAATGGGCCTCAGGGTCTCACAGGTTGGTAGTTTAAGCACAAATTCCCAAATTTGCAAAAGAACTGTGTTGTTGTTTCAGTTGCTAAAGGGGAGGACAAAACAGGAGAGTGGCAGTCTATTGACTCCTCCTCTTTCAAAAAAAAAGAAAAAAAAAAAATAGGAAGCCTGGGCTGCAAGGATCAAGAGCAGAACCGACAAGGGGCACAGGTGGCAGAAGGTACTATCTACCAGCCAAAGCTGAGCATCAGAGAAGCATCCAACAATAGACACCCTTCTTCTCCCAGGAAGAAGAAAGCAGCAGGTCTGAGCAATGGGAGGAGAGCCTTGGAGCCTTGATTGAGCCCCATTGTGGAGCTGACTGGGAAGATTGCACAGCTGGGCTAAGTGTTGTATTCAGCAAACCACATGATGGGCAGGGCTTTTGTGCCAGGGACACTCCAGTCAGCACGGAGCCTTAGACACTTGAGAAAATTAAAACCTCTCCAATCCCTTTCACAACACACCTGATTTCTGTATTAAATTTTGAGGGTGGATAGGCATTGTGTTGGGTAATTACCAGCCCTGAATGTCACTACAGGCTTGCTCTGATCTCAGACAATGGGCAGAGGCTAGTTCTTCACACACATGCAAACCAGCCCCCAGCCCCGAGAGCCGCTGATAGCAGCTGGATGCTGGATGCTGGCCCCATTAATTTCCAGTCCCAGCCTCACCGTGTATTGGAGGATAGAATTCATAGTTCCTGACCTTAAGTCAATGGACTGAACTGGCAGGTAATCCAACAGGTTTGACAACAGACCTATCTCCAGCAGCAAGCATGCAGCTGCATGAGGAGGAGGAGGGAGGGGGTGAAACTGATCATATATGACAGAATATCTAGGGTGGCCCTGCAGCCCAGAGTCTCAAACCACAGGATGTACCTGGTGCAGTTTCTCATCAAGACTATAGCTCTTTTTGATGGAAAACTGGAGACAGTCTTGGGGGTCTGCAGGGTGGGTCAGTTGTATGACAGTCATCTACCCCTAGCAGTACTAAGACAACAAGAAAGTCATCTGTTCTGTGCTGGGCATGGTATCAAGTTGTTTATACACAAAAGACAGGAATGAGGGAGATGGATAGGAGGAAAATCAGACTGCTGGAGATTAGATAAGGAGCCAGCCTGAGCCTGTAGGTCCCTGCCATTTCTTTTCATTCAGAAACAATGTCCACCAAAGTGAGGTAAGCACACATTGCCAGCTCTTCTCTCCTATCTGTAACATCTGCAATAAAAGTTGCTTCAAGATGGGAGGTCCTCCTCTAATAAGAGAAGAGCCTCTCCACTCTGAGCCTTCTGAACACAGCCAGATTCTGCACTGGATCGGCCGACTCACTTCTTTAATGTTTCCTCGAGGGTGTGTTCTGCTTTCTCACCTTTGTCCCTAGGTGCTCTGGGCTCATAGTAATGGACACCAATTCATTAATTAATGGCCTCCTCCGAAATGAGAATGGCTCTTCCATTCTTCTTTTCTTCTCTTTCTCCCTCTCCTCGGTTTTAATGATCTTATCTAGTCCTCTCTTTTGGCCAGTTATCTGCTTTATGGTCCTACGCGGAAAGAATGCTGTATCTTCCTCTAACCACACACTCAGCCCCAGTGCCTATAAGCAGCTTGAGGCTCTTTTATCATTGCACTTGATTCATAGTCCCTCAGTTCCTGGTCTGCTGCCAAGTTTTGAATAGGCTGCCATTCCTCAACATCCCAAAAGGAATTTCTGGCAACAGTGGGGGTTTAAGAATAAAGTCCTGCACCAACAAGGGGTTCTATGTATGTGTTGGATTGCCAGCCTTGTAAATGATCACCATGTACTCTTCCTTCTTCCATATCCATTTTGTCTAGAACCTGGGTCAACCAGCTATCTCTTTTTTTGCTCAGACCATAACTCCAATGTCACTTCTCCAGAGAAAGTCTTTCCAAATGACCTGAAACACAATGCCAGCAGCTGCTCTATGAAAGCATGATATTTTGGTTTTCCTCTTAGCTTTATCCAATTGCTCACTTTATTTGTATATATCTAATTTATCTCTACTGCTGGAACATCAGTTCTATGAAAGCAAAGGCTTTACCTATCTTGTCCATGGCTACCTCGTTAGAACAAACAACACTATCTGCACAGATAGCTAATCTTCATTCTCTAGTGTCTGAGGAATGGACTTAGAAGAGGCAGACGCTGTGGGACACTCTGTCAGATTCTGTCTTTGGTCGTAGATGTGGAAATGGGGCTACCTCAGAAGGGGAAAGGTCTGGTCATCACTGTAAGCATAACAGTGAATGAGCAGCAGAGCAGATAATCCATGTTCATGCACAGTACTAGGTACAGTGGAGATGCTCTGGGCTAGGGTAGGTAACCCTGGAGCCAAAATAGAAAAAGTCAGGACTAGTTGATCTTTGACCACAAAGATCATTAAATTTTTGTTGTAGGTAAAAAATCATGTGAGGGCCCTCTTCTTGGCTAGTAATGGCCATATCTTCTCTATGGCCTTTCTTCAAATTGCATATTGTGGAGAGTGCCCAGTCTCTCTTCCTATAGCAACTCTGATCCTATTGGGTCAAGCTCCACATTATAGCATCACTAAATCTCTAAACTGTCCATAAAGCATGGCTTCCAAATATGGACACAATATGAATATTAAGGGGTTGAAGTTTCTGCTACAATAGCAGCTATAATGTCCAGGTGTTCCTGCCGTACATTGTACAACCAACAGCTGCCCAGTGGACTGGCCAGTACAGGAGATGAAGCCCAACCATGAAGAGATGACATAGACATAAAATTTTAGCATGTATTAACATCTAAAAGAAATTTCTATATGAATGAGATGATGCAATTTTTATTTTTTCATAAAGAATTAAATCCTGGCTGAGTATTTGATGCTGTAGGATGCAGAACACCATCAATGTTTTCTTAGGGTTGATCAATACTTCGATTTTGTAATCATCAATGCTGAGAATGCCACTTGGCATAATTAGACAGTACAAAATGACAAAATTGAGCTTAGGGGCATTTTAGAAATTGTTGAAGAGTCTGTATTAATACCAGACCAAAATTCATTTAATGATTTTTTTTTATGAAGTCAGCAATTGAAGCAGCAAATTTTTAAAACCAAACATTCACAAACAATACAACCCCAAAATACTTGCATGCTGAAGGATGAGGAAGTAAGTAAGGTTTCCCATTTTCTTTAATTAAGCCATTATGTTCAATGAGAGCAGAAATGTCGGTGTACACAGTACAAACTGTGAAGCTCCTGATGTAATAACAGTCTCAAATCTGAGCCTGTGAGCTGCTGTTCAGAGCTCTTGCATGCAATCATGAGGACCATAACTAGAATTCTAGCATTTATGTAACAAGCTAAGCTTTCTATAAAGGCCTGTAACTAGAGCTCTTAGGGATATGACACCCTCTTCTGACCCAACATGCACAGGTGAGCAAACATCCATATGTGCCAAGGTGCACATATGGAGGTCAGAGGACAACACTCAAGGGGTCAGTTCTATCCTGACACCGTATAGGAGAGATCAGTAAGCCTGTGTCCAAGAACCTCTACCCACTGAGCAGTCTCACCAGACCACAGCCCAACGCTTAATACACTGATTCCTAAACAAATAAAAGCAGTTAGAAACAAACGTCTGACTTCTTAGAATGCATGGCCTTTTCTTCTGTATCAAAAATAATAAGAAATTACAATTTAATGTGCCACTTGCTACGAAGTGAGGCAGGACACACCTTCTGAGCTCAGAAGGAATGCCTGAGGCAGGCTCTGGGTACCAAGGAAGGCTTTCTGGAAAGTAGTTTCTGAGCAGAGACATGTAGCATAGGAAGCAGTTCTCAGATAAAAAGAGATAGAGATATCTGATCAGACAGACATTAGAAACGCGAGGGCAACAAGTCAAAGTGAGAACAGTCTGTGGTTACAAGCTGCTGCAGATGGAGTCTGAAATGGACAGGGAGTGAAATCCATCTGGCAAAGACCCAGAATCCTGCAGTCTCCTGAAGATGCTCGTGTGTTATAGGACACAAACAGCTCTGGAGAATTTCAAGAATGAAGGCATGGTCAGGCTGGTACTGTAGAAAGATCCTTCTGGTTGACATTTGGAAGTTCGAAGACAGGCTCTGAGGCTAAAGGCAATAGGAGGAGGGAAAAAAAAGAGAAAGTGTGCCTAAAGTAGTCCTAACTACTTAGGGAAGGAGGCCGACCAGACACAGCAGACAGGAGTGCCCCCCACACCAAGGTCATGTCCCAGCAGGCCATCAAGAGGTCCAGCTGCTGCAGCCAAGCAGAAGAAAGTGGGACAGGGACTTCCTCAACCCCTTTCAGGGCTACACAACCAATGCAAATAGTTCTCCTTGTACAGGTGTCAGGGGCAGAGTCCTCTCCTCCCTGGATTCCCCCTGAGGGCACCAGCACATTCCTGGGGCATTTGGCCACATTTTGAGTACTAGTAGCCACAGGCATTTGGTAAATCTGCTTTGTGTGCAAGCAAAATTCACATTTCATCTCAGAAGGCTGCTTAATCTACCACGCTGTGTAGCTTGCTTAGCTGCTGCACAGCGGCCTCATTAGTGCATGTCTATACTCACAGGGGAAGAAAAGGCAGAACAGTGCCCCCTGCTGGCAAGCTTTGGGAAAATATGCTAGTTGTAGTAAGCAAGGCTGAGGATGGAGCAGGAGAGGACTGGAGTAGCTGTGGCCTCCAAATCTGCATTTATTCCCTCCCCCCACCCCCACCCCCAGCTCCCTGCCCCTAAAGACCTAAGTCTAGGAGATTCAAAGGGGCCAAACTTCCGGTAAGCTTTGGCCATCTCCTCAAGCAGAAGCAGCATAAGACACAGCAGGCACTGCATTCCAGCAGGACCCTGAGGAGGCCCTTTGTGCTCTGCTTTGTGCAGCTGCTTCAGAAAGTCGGTGGGTCCGTCTCATAGAAAGGCATTGGCAAGATAAAGTCAGTATCTAGGACCAAACTCGTGCAGAAGCAGCCCGTCAGAAGCTCGAGGCTGGCTGGTGTTTCTATGCCTCTGTCTAGTTCCTGCTTTTGGCTCTACCTTCCATCTCTTGACCCTAAAAGGAGACGCTCGTCCCTAACAACTATTGCTTCATCTTCAGCCAAGTCCTATGCAGTGAGCATAGCTACTTTTGCCAAAGACTTCCTTGCTGGGGGCCGGTCAGGTGACAAGAGTTTCTCACAACTGGGTTTGCTCTTCATCTCAAAGGAAGATGGGCATTCATGTCCTGACCCCGCCCCTTCTCACTCTGCCAAGTGTCACATTCAAGAGCCGCTCATTCACAAATGGAATGAGAAATTTTCAAATGTTCTCATTTGTACCAAATTCCTCATTTTAAAAACATATACTAGCTACATTTTATTTCACCTTTCAGTGATCATTTATGGAAAAATGTTATATGCCATTTGTTGCAGGTTTTTTTTTTTTTTTTTTTTTTTTTTTGAGTCATCCTCCCTCTTCCCACCCCAGTTCTGTTGTGTCCAGTCAGATACTGTGGTTTGTGCCATTTATCCCCTTTGAAACACACTGAGATTTTTTTTTCTCTGCAGTTCGCAATATCATCAGCTTTTGAATCCTTGATTCGATTTATCTTTTAGTCAACCAAAAACATCTTAGAGCAGTTTCCAGGCAGCATAAGAAAGAGGCAGACTTTCTAAACCACTGCATTTCTGAAAGTGCCTTTTTACAGCTTCACACATCAACAATAATCTCGCTGAACACAGAACTCTGCGGTCACAACCTTCTTCGTGAAAGTCTCTAGAGACAGCGGTTCTGTTTTTTTGAAATGAAATCTGAGGCTGTTGCCTGCTTTGGAGGTACTCTGTTCTGTTGAGATGCTTTCTGGCTTTTTTGTTAGCTCTTCTGAATCACACTGAATTCTCTCCATCCTCTTCCTGCTCTCAGTTCTCCTCTACCCCACCAAAAGCCATCCCACCCTCCGTCTCTAGGAAGACCTTAGAACTCTGAGGTGAGTAGATGGTAAGATGAGGGAGGTCCTGGGCAAGGCTCACCCAGAAAGTGCTCCCCAATGCATTCAGGAGGACCAAACTTTCCAAGATTATTTCCCATACAACATCAGCACCAAGCATAATAATGCAGCTGTGTGCTCTGTGCTCTCATTTGCTTTCATGGGGGACTTACTACAAACCCATAGGACTTCTACAGCAAGGACAAAAGTTACAGTCATGAGACTGAGGAATAATAAATTGAATCACGAAAAAAAGGCTCCTAAGCTGCATTATATGTTCTCAGATTTCTGTGTTTCAGCGACACATCTCGCAGTCCCCACAGGTACCCACCCTTGACTGAATGTTGCTTCTAGCCTCACATGGGTCCAGATGGTTCTGCATCCTTCATCCAAACTGTGTGATGATGTAAGGGAATCTGTCCATCCCAAGGTAGTCTTCAATTGGAAAGGCATAAGATAGGGAGAGGATCAGATGAGGGCAATATGGTACCAAGGCTTGGGGAAGGGACTCTGGTAAAAAAAATAGCTCTGGGGTAGTGGGAGATTTGAGGGGAGATAGAGAAGCGAAATGTGGAGTTGAAATGGATCTAATCATATTTCACTGTATGCATGCATGAAAATGCTAAAGAACAAGGAAGAAAATTCTACATAAATACAAAATTTTAAAAATTAAAACTAAAGAGTTTCCACGTGTTTTGGCTGCTTCCTGTTATCTCGGGACTTCTCTGTACTTAATGTCCCCAGTCAGGGCAGGCCTCCAACAGAGTCATTTGATCTGTGGGTACATACTTAGGATTTCTTCAAGATCCCTAGTGTCAAAGATAACATTGCCTATTTCAGCTGGCCAACCTCACTCTGTCATAGGTCTCTGACACCTGGCACTCCACCCTGGTCTGGTGATCTCTCACCCCTCATGGGTCTGCATCTTTGGTGAAGAATCTCCCAAGAAGCCCAAAGTTTATCTCATTTTTAAGTGCCTCACACCAATTGCCCTACAGAGCCACTGGGAGCAACCTCAAGAAGCCGCCCATTATAGGTTCCATTGGGCACCTTAGTGAAGGCCCACCCTCCAGTCAGATCCCCATCAGCATGCCCACGCCCTCTTTGCAGAGGAAACCCCTCCCCTCTCAACCTAGTAGTATCAAGGAAGAACTCTGCTCAGCCATGAGGAGCAGACAATATTCTGCTCACTAACAAATTCTATGTGGGCGGAGTTTCCTGGAAATAGGCTCTGAAACAGAGACTTGAAAGAAGTTTATTAGAGGGAGCAGCAGTTCAGAGGAAACACTGGGAAGAAAGGAGAGAGGATTGGGCACAGGGCAGAGTGGGGCTTCTATACAGCAGCAGCAGCAGCAGCCTTAGCTGATAAATAGGCAAGAATTCCCAGGCTGTGTAGTTCTTTTCCAGAGAGAGAGGCCAGTCCTGGTTGCAGGCCACCCCAGGAAGGACCACGACATGGATGCCCCGCCTGCAAAGGGGGATTCCTGGAAAGGACAGTACCAACAGTATAATCAGGACTTCAGCAATGAGGGAATTCAGTTTTGTTCTGCAAAGGAATCACAGGGGTGCAGTATAGTGCCCTGAATGTGCCTTACTGAGTATCAAAAATCACAAAAGGCCCACTTAATACCATTCTCCAGAAATGGGCACACGTGTTTTGCATTGCTCTTTTTTTTTTTTGTGGTTTTGTTTCTTGCCAGGGTGAGGATGGGTATTGGTTAAGCTGCTCTGCTAGCCGTGGTGCCTCCCAGGACAGCTAACACGGTATCCCTGTTCTTCCTGGGTTTACCCTTTACAGTTGACTTTGAACATTTCACATCACTCTACCAGTTTAATCTCCTCAGCTATAAAACATAACAAAACTACCCTATCAACTCTTTTGTCTGTGGTGACATCTGATAGATGCAAAGCAATGTTTTTAAAACCTACTGGAGTTGGATCTTCTTCAACGTACTAACACAGTGTTAATGGAATAGCCAGCCCTCTATTTTATGACAGTCTTCTGAAGCACATTAATGTAATTGCTTAATAAGAGTACAATGCCAGTGTGACTGCTCTGGACTAGGCATGATAGCAGACAGCAATGTCCAATAATGCTGTGGCCTAGGTATTAAGACTTTCTATAAGTTACTATCATTATATACAAAGACAGTACAGCATGATAGACTTCCAACACATCAGAGGTTCTATCCCAGCTTTGACAAAGAGGGTGAGTTATGGTTGATGTTACCACAAGGATGTATTAGAGGTAAGTTACTGCTGAAGAGAGAAGTCTTCACAGCAGATAGATCCACATATACAAGGCCAGAATTATAAGTGATAGATACTTTAAGGAGATGGCTGACAGTTCAAACAGTGTGGATAGGGAAGGGACCACAGACATCAGCACTGCAGGTCATCAGTAAAATACTAAAAAATCAAGGCTTTGTCTGAGACACTATAAGGAACCCCCAGATGGATTTTGAGTAGTTTAAGGATCACTAGTCTGGGTGACCTCCCAGTATACTCTCAAAACCAATGCTTGCAATAATAAATTTCATTAAGCTCAGCCAATAAACCCTTGCACATTAATTGGACCAGTCAACAAATATTTGCTAATTATAATTAAAATGTGATTATTTAAATCACAAAGACTTAGCAAAACACCTCTTGGGAAAGAAAGATAAAGGTGGAAAATGTACTTTCTGTTTCTCAAAGGGCAGTGTCAAATCTCCAGTGGAAGAGGAGAGGACAGGGGGGATGCAGAAGGGAGTTGCAAAGCCCAAGAGGAGAGTCACTGCCGAAAATAGCACAGCTAAAAGCTGGAACACTATGGGGTGAGAAACAAAGGTAACAGATGAGCAAGGTGCCTACGAAGCACTGGACAAGGTTAGCTGGAAAGCTCAAATCCAGAGAGCTGAAGCACATGTCTTCCCATCCCTTGCCTAGCCAGAGAATACTCCTGTCCCATTGCCCCACCAAAGCTAGTCTGTGAATGACTAAACTACACATCTCCAAATGTAGACCAGAGCACATGAGTCCTAAGAAAGGTTAGACAGCACTTCAGGTGAGCATCCAACCTCGGAAGACACAGAGAAAACTCTGGAGCCTAAAGACGAGCCATCAACAAACAAGTTTTGTTGATTATTACAACTTTCATCTCCAAAACATGTTCCCCAAAATAACACATGTTCTGTGTGCACAGTATGATCCAGCCTGTTAACCTTCATGACACAGGCCTGCAAATGCAGTCAGTCAAAAGAAATCTGTCAACATTTTCCATTATCCTGACTGAGTCCTGTCTCTAAACTCTCAGTCCAGTCTGTGCTCAAATTTACCGGACCTCAAAGAAATAGAGCAGATTCTCATGGCAACTCACCAGACATCCCTCCTTCACCTCCTCACTGAAATAACACAAGTACCACTATCTTTGCACAGCACTGTCTATGTGGGAGACAGCTTCATACAGCAAAACTACAGGCAAGGCATCTTACCAACTCCAGTCACATGGGCCTGAATACTTTGTGCTGATCCAACTCCCCAGCCAGAGCACATGTCCCATGGCAGAGCAAGCATCCACAGCATCCCACCTGTGTCCTAGCTCTGTAATCTCTAAGGGAAGCAGACTGGGGATGACAAACTGCTTATAAGCATAGATCCAACAGAAATGACCCTAGAGCTTCGTATCAATACAAGTTTTGTTAAATGTTTTCAAATCCCATTCAATCCGTCACGTGAGTTCATTCTTGCCTAGAATTCCAAAGATGGAGGGAATAAGAGCCAATACAGACCAGGGCTTTTCCTGGGTGCATTCTGATCAGTGCCACTCTGGATCTTTGCATTTTGTAGCTACTTGGAAAAAATCAGCCACTTACAAGGGCCGAGGCTCCTGAGTCATGAGGACAGCAGAGAGGATCAAAGCATGCTGACCCAGAGGCTCCAGACTGAGGTCAGGGCTTCAGGGGGCATTCTGACTTGGTAAAGTGAAAAACATAATAAAAATAAAAATAAATCCAGACACTACAAAGGGCTCCCTGGAAACAAGAGAAGCAACAAGACATGTTCTTAGACAGTCCGCAAGAGCTAATCAAAGGCTAGTGGGCTTCTGAAAAGATCACTGTGTGCCTGTTTCAAAAGCCGTCTTTGAAGGTGTTTTAGAAGTCAAGGACACTTCCAGTGGAAGTCAACTGCAAAGTTACTCAGAGTAAAAAAGAACAGCCACAAAAAGGCCTCTTTGGCCTTCTCAGAGGTAAGCCACATGAGCCGCAAGAGACATGCTGAGGAAAGAAGCCACCTTGTCATCCTGTTAACCTCCAGGGCAAGGGCTGACTTTCCCTGAGGAACAATTCTAGGTCAAAGTTGAGCCCATGGACTTTGTTCCATGACTTATAAATGTGAGAAAACAGAAATGACTAAGCAATAGAATCAATCCCATGATGGACCTGCTCAACCTCTTCAAGAGTGTCATGGGCACACACACACCCGTACACACACACACACACACACACACACACACACACACACACACACTGATCCTCTGCAGCAGAGGTCATCAAACATGCCTCTGGGACATGTCTGTCCTTTCACCTTTTGATAATAAACCAGTTCTGAAGGAAAACAGTCAGAATTAGCATCAAGAACACACAGCCCATGTGTCACAGAGAGCCCACATTGAGAAAGGCCCACAATTGGTCAATATGGTCTAATGTATTGCTGGTGGCATTTTTTTTTCAGTACTGAACATTGAATCTGGAGCCTCAGGCAGGCACAGCAAGTGCTCTATCTCTAAGCTATGTGCTTCTCCTGTTTGTTGTTGTTGCGGTGGTGGTGGTGATGGAGGTGATGGTGGTGATGGAGGTGATGGTGGTGGTGGTGGTGGTGGTGGTGATGGTGGTGGTTAACTTTTAATTTTTAGATGAACTCTCATTAAATTGTCCAGACAGGCCTTGGAGTGGCTCTGGAATCCAGACAGGCTTTGAACTCAGCGATCTTTCTGAGAAGCTCTTGAGTGGCTGGGATTATAGGTCTGAGCTACCAAGCCAAGCTCAAATTCTTAGTCGTAAAAGAGATACCATGTTTTCATTTTGGACTCTTTCCAACCTACCATTTAATCATACTTGGTTACACTACATCTTCCACAGTAAGGTATCTAAACTGTGTATTAGTGACAGGCTTTGTGGTCTGCAAAGCTAAAATGTTTACTAACCAGCCCTGTACAGAAGAAAAAGGCCAAGCTTAGCCTTTTGACACAAGTGTTATGACGCTCACCATGTCCGGAATGACGGTGGAAGGACCGCTGCCTGGCAAGGAGACGTAATCTTGGATTTAGTCCCAATTCAAGCTCTGCTATGCACTCATTCATTCAAACGAGTAAGCCCCATCTTCAAACATCCTATCTTCCTCCTGTCACGACACTGACTTTATCACATCACACAATGTCCCTTGCAGCTACTCTGCTGTCTGCCAGATCAGAGTATTCCCTGTAAAACACTATGAAGACCATCGGCTTTCCTAGTGTAGCTATATGCAGCTGTTAACTGTCATGTTTTATTAAATTTTAAGCTTTTTTAAAATTTTCTGCTATAACCCGTGAAGTGACAGCCAGATGTATGTCATCATCATTTTCACACTGACCAAGCTCTCCTTCCAGCCACTGTGTCCTCCTACACCACTTCAAGGTCATTGAGCACCACCACAGCCCAGGTGTTCTTAACATGCAGCACTATGCGTCCGACACACTTCAGACAGTCAGAAAACCCAGCCTCGAAGTCCCATCTGGTTGATCCACCACTAAGGACAACACTTACTCGAAGAACACTGACCCCAAAACAATTTCTGTGCCTCTTCTTTTCCAGGAGCAGCCATCTCTGGGAAGCAGGAGTGAAGGGAAAAGAAGATGAAGAAGTAAAAACATAAAACACGTACAGAGATTGATGCAGCTGGGTAAGAAATGCCAGCCAGCTCCTTATCATTCTCTCATCTCAAGAGAGACTTTGATGACTTGCAGGACTTCCCATGGCAGGAGAATAATCAACAATCCATCCTCTGCTCCTTGCCATGTCCTGTGCTATTGTAGTTCATGTTAAAGCTACCACTAGGGAATGCTAAGACCACGACTACCATCACTCCCATGTCCACCTACTGATACCCAGTGTGAATCTGAGTGGATGCTAGGGAAGTGGAAATCTCAGCTCTTGTCAAGTTGGGCGAGACATTGGGCATCTAGGGCAATGGAGAAATGCTGATGGCCAGCCTTGTCCTCCAGGAGAAGCTGAAACAGCCGAGGGTATTAAGAAATAGGCTTTCTAGGATGTCATCCTAGCCCCAGGAGGCATACAGGCAAGCTTTCCTAGATCAGGGAGAGGCATAAACTGCATCCAGCAGGGAGTAATTAAGTTGTGATTTATCTTCTCATTATCTCGATCCTCTAGCAGTTTAGGTTTGAAAACATCCATCCAGCTTTAAAAATAAGATGAAGATGACAGCTAATTCTGCTGCTCACACTCAAAACAAAATGAAATGTTTGATATAATTCTCCTTTACGTATTAGAGTGAAAGGGTTTTAAATTTTATTAAGCTATCCACTAACCAATTAATATACCACTTATTAGTAATTTCCTAACATATTAGTGTGAAGGATAATGTTTGAAGTACTATAGGCATTACAGTATTTCCCATTATCTGTGATGGATGTATTCTAAGATATACCCCCACACACATCACCAATGGATTCCTGAAACCATAGATCTTCTATTCAAGATCTTCTGTGTCCCATGTTTTTCCTATACATATATACATATGTTAAAATTTTCCTGGGAAAGCAAACAGATGTATATGCAGTTAGGGTACTAATGACAGACCAAAAGAATTGTATTCAAGTCTAGCTTAGTGAATCAACAAGTTTAATTAGGGTTATTTATAGGACTGAGGAACAGCTATTGGTGGTTGTACAACTGAAGGAAAGACTTTCTCCCCAGCAACTGTTAACTGCCTTCATGTCCTTGAGGAAGGTAGTGGCCTTCTGAGCCATGATAGAAAGTTAATGAGCAAAATCTTGTATAGGGCTTCTTTCACTAATCACAGGTGCTGATAGTTCAAGGAACCAATGTTATCCCAGGAAGACATGTTTCACAATAATAACTATAAGGTTTAATTCATAAATTGAACATAGTACAAGATCACTGGGGTGGCTAATCTTCCTTGTCAGCTTGATTACATCTGGGAACAACTAAGACCAAAGCATCTGGACATGCTTGTGAGGGATTTTCCTAGATCGGATCACTGAGGTGAGAAGACCCATCCTAAATCTAGACCACACCTTCTAGTGGCAACCCACATAAAAAGACTTAGAAGAAGGAAGCTTCTGTCTTTTGCCCAATTAACACCAGTCTTGCTGGTAAGTTCACCTACCCTGTTGCCAAAGCATTCCTTCTATGGTTTAGAACCTGCTGCTTTGGTACTCCAACATAGAACAAAGACCAGCTGAGACATGCAGTCTCATGGACTGAACAATTACTAGATTATCTCAGCTGCCTGACTCTCACCGTGCTTCGAACCATGGTGATTATTGACTAATCCTCTGATACTCTAAGCAAGTTCCCAATTACACGCTTTCTTTTATAGATTGCCTCAGCCATGATGTATCTTCACAGCATTAGAACAGTAACTAAGACAAAAGTAAGAGAGTCATAATGACACACTATAACAAAGTTGCTAGCACCACTACTCTTGAATTTGAATTGATTTTTAAGTAAAACAAGAGTCTCTTGGGGCTGGAAAGATGGTGCAGTAATTAAAAGCACTGGTTACTCTTACAGAGGCCTGAGGTTTGACTCCCAGCACCCACATGGAAGGTAACTACTATCTATGGCTCCTGTTTAGACTTTATGGGCACCAGGCATGCACTTGCTACACAGATGTAGAAGCTGGCCAAGCACCTATTTATTTATTTATTTATTTATTTATAATAATTATTATTAATACAATGCAGCATAAACAATGTAGGACAGAGGAATGAGTTACACCCAAAGGGTGATGGGGAAAAATGTTTAAGGTTTGATCACCTTACAATAGTACATAATTTAAACCATATGTATTACTTTTGAACTTCTTTGTAAATGGTTTTATGAAGAACAAAATTGGGGGTAGGAAGGGACTACTGCTACCATTCACTCCACATACATTGACACATAAAGTTACTATTGCTAAATTCGATTTGTAAATGAGGAAAGAGGGAACGAATTCAATGAACTTATCTACAAATAGATGACTAGGTTACTATGTCAGCCATGGAGATAGGAACCAAAATTTATCTTGACTCAAAAAGCTCTTATTTCTCAGTTCAATACAGTCATTTCATTGCTTGTAGTAATGAGGGATGATCTAGACCTGACAGAGGTAACCTAAACAGATTATGTACCTTATCTTTTAAGTAAGCAAAACTTACTCTGTGCTTAGCTCAGTTGACTTTGCTTTGACTTTGTCTCTAGCACTTGTCAGAGTTTTGTTGTTGCACTGGGGACTGAGTCTGAACTGTATCATAATGTAATTACTGGCTTTTAACTACCCAGTGCTGAAGCCCACTCCGAAACTCTTCAAGCCATGATTGAAAGCTTGATTTCTACTCGTAATTGCCTCACAGCGTGGCAGTGACATAGTGAAGGCTTTTGAGACTCCAGAGTCATCTGAGTGAAATATTGAGCATAATTCCTGCCAGCCACAACCTCATCTGGGACATCTTCACACTGTCTACTGCTCTCCCTAAAGCACAGCTCCATGAAGGGGGATGACAAGACGACCCTGCATGGCTTCCAAGGCTTGATTCATAATGCTGTGTCCAAAGAGGTGGAAACATCTGTCAGAGAACTGTTAATATCATCATTGAATTGCAACAAATAAAACCATAATGGAGTAACAACCCTGAATTTGGAGTTATTGAAGTTTCAAAGAGTTTTCATAAACTTCATCTTCTATATTAAACAGAACAATTTTCAAAAGGAGTTTTGTAGTTCCCCTTAGTGTATCTTGATGGTCCTTCTTTGCTGAAAATATCCAATGTTTCTTGAAGACTGAGTGGGAAATTAGGGCCTTATTGTTTTTTGATACTTTATTTACATTTCAAATGTTTCCCCCATTCCAGGTCTCCACTTTGGAAACCCGCTATCACCTCCCAATGCCCTGCCTCTATGAGAGTATTCCCCCACCCACCAACCCACCAACACACTTACCCACACACACATTCCTGTCTTCCCACCATGGCATTCCCCTATACTGGGGCCTCTAACACCCTCAGGCCCAAGGGCCTCTTCTCCCCCTGATGGCCAACAAGGCCGTCCTCTGCCACATATGTGGCCAGCACCATGGGTCCCTCCATGTGTATTCTTTGGTTGGTGGTCCAGTCTCCAGGAGCACTGGGCCAGTTGACACTGTTGCTCCCTCCATGGGGCTGCAAACTCCCTCAACTCCTTCAGTCCCTTCTCCAACTCCTCCATCTGTGACTTCAGACTCAGTCCAACAGATGCTGTGAAGTGAAACTTGGGTATTCTGAACTTTTGAGCTACTATCTACTTATCAGTGAGTATATACCATGTTCATTCTTTTGTGACTGAGTAGCCTCAGTCAGAATGATATCTTCAAGTTCCATCCATTTGCCTGCAAATTTCATTAAGTCATTGTTTTTAATAGCTGAGTAGTACTCCATTGTGTAAATGTACCACATTTTTGGTATCCATTTCTCTGCTAAGGGACATCTGGGTTGTTTCCAGCTTCTGGCTATTATAAATATGGCTGCTAAGAACATAGTGGAGCATGTGTCTTTATTATATGTTGGAGCATCTTCTGGGTATATGCCCAGGAGTGGAATAGCTGGGTCCTCAGGTAGTATTATGTCCATTTTTCTGAGGGTCCGCCAAACTGATTTCCAGAGTGGTTGTACCAGCTTGCAATCCCACCAGCAATGGAGGAGTGTTCCTCTTTCTCCACATCCTCGCCAGCATCTGCTGTCACTTGAGTTTTTGATCTTAGCCATTCTGACTAGTGTGAGGTGGAATCTCAGAGCTATTTTGATTTGCATTTCCCTGATGACTAAGGATGTTGAATATTTCTTTAGGTGCTTCTCAGCCCTGCGAATTTCCTCAGTTGAGAATTCTCTGTTTAGCTCTGTTCCCCATTTTTTGATAGGGTTATTTCATTCTCTAGAGTCTAATTTATTGAGTTCTTTGTATATATTGGATATTAGCCCACTATGGGATGTAGGATTGGTAAAGATCTTTTCCCAATCTGTTGGTTGCTGTTTTGTCCTATTGACAGTGTCCTTTGCCTTACAGAAGCTTTGCAATTTCACGAGGTCCCATTTGTCAATTCTTGATCTTAGAGCATAAGTCATTGGTGTTCTGTTCAGGAACTTTTCCCCTGTGCCCATGTGTTCTAGAATTTCCCCCACTTTCTCTTCTGTTAGATTCAGTGTATCTGGTTTTATGTGGAGGTCCTTGATCCACTCAGACTTGAGCTTTGTACAGGGACATAGGAATAGACCAATTTGCGTTTTTCTACATGTAGACCTCCAGTTGAACCAGCACCATTTGTTGAAAATGCCATCTTTTTTCCACTGGATGGTTTTAGCTCCTTTGTGGAAAATCAAGTGACCATAGGTGTGTGGGTTCATTTCTGAGTCTTCAATTCTATTACATTGATCTACTTGCCTGTCACTGTACCAATACCATGCAGCTTTTATCACTACTGCTCTGTAGTATAGCTTGAGGTCAGGGATGCTGATTCCCCTGGAAGTTCTTTTGTTGTTGAGAATAGTTTTTGCTATCCTCAGTTTTTTGTTGTTCCAAATGAATTTGAGAATTAATCTTTCTAAGTCTATGAAGAATTGAGTTGGAATTCTGATGGGGATTGCATTGAATCTGTAGATTGCTTTTGGCAGGATGGCCATTTTTACTATATTAATCCTCCCAATCCATGAGCATGGGAGATCTTTCCAACCTCTGAAGTCTTCTTCAATTTCTTTCTTCAGAGACTTGAAGTTCTTGTCATACAGGTCTTTCACTTGCTGGGTTAGAGTCATACCAAGATACTTTATATTGTTTGTGACTATTGTGAAGGGTGTCATTTTCCTAATTTCTTTCTTAGCCTGTTTATCCTTCGAGTATAGGAAGGCTACTGATTTGTTTGAGTTAATTTTATAGCCAGCCACTTTGCTGAAGTTGTTTATGAGCTGCAGCAGTTCTCTTGGTGGAGTTTTTGGTGTCACTTAAGTATACGATCATATCATCTGCAAATAGTGATATTTTGATTTCTTCCTTTCCAATATGTATCCCTTTGACCTTTTGTTGTCTAATTGCTCTAGCTAGAACTTCAATTATTATATTGAATAGATAGGGAGAGAGAGGGAAGCCTTGTCTAATCCCTGATTTTAGTGGGATTGCTTCAGGTTTCTCTCCATTTAGTTTGATGTTGGCTACTGGTTTGCTGTATATTGCTTTTACTACGTTTAGGTATTGGCCTTGAATTCCTGATCTTTCCAAGACTTTTATCATGAAGGGATGTTGAATTTTGTCAAATGCTCTTTCAGCATCCAATGAAATGACTATGTGGGTTTTTTCTTTGAGTTTGTTTATGTAGTGGATTACATTGATGGATTTCCGGGTATTGAACCATCCCTGCATCCCTGGGATGAAGCCTACTTGATCATGATGAATGATTGTTTTGATGTGTTCTTGGATTCAGTTTGCGAGAATTTTATTGAGTATTTTTGCATCGATATTCATAAGGGAAATTGGTCTGAAGTTTTCTTTCTTTGTTGGGTCTTTGTGAGGTTTTGGTATCAGTGTAATTGTGGCCTCATAGAAGGAATTTGGTAGTGTTCCTTCTGTTTCTATTTTGTGGAATAGATTGAAGAGTATT
>CM052708.1:86499700-86554055 GCA_028551405.1 Uromys caudimaculatus | reverse complement strand
TTTTGTTAATTTGGATACTGTCTCTGTGCCCTCTGGTTAGTCTGGCTAAGGGTTTATCTATCTTGTTGATTTTCTCAAAGAAACAACTCCTGGTTTTGTTGATTCTATGTATAGTTCTTTTTGTTTCTATTTGGTTGATTTCAGCCCTGAGTTTGATTATTTCCTGCCTTCTTCTCCTCTTGGGTTTATTAGCTTCTTTTCGTTCTAGAGCTTTCCGGTATATTGTTAAGCTGCTACTGCATACTCTCTCCAGTTTCTTTTTGGAGGCTCTCAAAGCTATGAGTTTTCCTCAATTAGGGCCTTATTAATACAAACAATCTGCAGTGAGAGCTGGTCTTAGAATTCTAGTGACCATAGAATAATTCAGAAAAAGGTGCACCCCCAAATTCACCAGGACTCTCAAGTGCTTGTGTCCATTGGGCTGGTATAAGATATTACTAGACAATTAGTAATTCATAAACTGCTAAAATTTGTTGCCTATCATTCTCAAGTTCAAAATCAAGGTTCTGGCAAATCTGGGATCCAGTGTAGGCTCATTCCTGCATGTCTTCTTATTTCTGCCTCACATGCATGGTAGAAGAAGCAGTGCAGCTCTCACAGTTCTCTTGTAAACTCCTTCACTTTCCAAAGGGCCTCTTTAGAGATTAGAATTTTGGTTTCAACTTAGGAGTGTGAAGGAGAAAGAAATATCAATACCATAGCAACTGATGATGCTAGGTAGTTCGAGGATCCCACTGACACACACTGTTAATCTGCTGACCCAAGCCCCTGTATATGACATTTATCTTATGAGTGTGGTACCCAAAACAAGAAAATGTGAGTTAGAGAAGACTTAGCAAGATCATGAAATGGTACTGAGCAGTCATTGGATATGTGAAGGTATGTTGAGCAGAGGAAATATCTCTGGCCTGCATGATTACCATAGAATAAAGTTCTGAGGTAGTTTAGTGTTTGATTAATGAAGTTGATTTGTTAGAAGGATAGATCTCTTGGTGTTTCATGTATGCAGCCAGGTCATTTTCTGGTGAAGCCCATGGACCTAGCTATAAGGGGCAAAGTCTACATTACAGTAGGATGTGGTTTCATCAACAAAACCAATCATGAGGGAAACCATCAATCCCGTTGCATGTAATACTTAAAACTGAGGAATAAAAGTGGAAATGAGGAGCCAGCAAAGTTTCTCCATGAAAGAAGATAAGTAGAGTAGGCATTGAAGAATAATACCTGGTCTCTGTTAGACCCAACATGGCCACTGATCAGATGTCCACAAGAGAGCTATGAACCCATAAGACTTTATTTACTAAAATGTGTTATTGGCAGGATTTTGCACACTGACAGTGCTTTGTATACCTGAGATAAAAGGTGAGTGAGAAGTCTAGAAAAATCTCAGAGTTGCCTTCAACGAGAATTAGGACTCCACTTTCCTGATTGAGAATATGGTGATGAGCATCATCCCAAACAGTTTCTCTGGATTCTTAGTTCACTTCTTTCCCATGCTAAACAAATTCTTCATGCTATCAATCTGCTGAATTCATCAAGCAACAAAGAGTTGTCTGGAGGCTAGTAGGTTCAGTTCTGAAGGAAGTCAAGTGCACTCTGGTCTATCAGTACCTCTACTGTTCCTAGCAATAACAGATAATAAGAGGGAACTTTCCTCTACACATAGAAAGCTGGCTTAGCACGCTTGGGAGAAAAATTATTCTCTGCTTCAATGGAAAAAAAGTTTAAAAACATCAATGTTATGTTTGCACTATGTTTATTCTATTAATTCTGACCTTGAAAACGAAAAATCAACTACCATATAATCAGAGCATAATTGCCTAGTAGAGCCTCTCCTTGAAACTAGAACACTGAAATCAGCTCTGAGCTGGGATTCACATAGTAATTAGTCTTAGCTTCATGAAAAGGCTCCACACTGCAAATCTATGTTCCTTAGTCAATTCAGAATGAATATGTAGTACATTATAAAGGTATCTGCTGTATTTGGGCCAAAGAAGGTTTTCAGTGAAGAAAAGCAAAGAGTTTAGATGCATCTGTCACCGGCAACATTTTCTGACAAGCATAAGATGGCTAAGGTAGAAGTTAGAAAGGGACTCTTTTTTTTATGTGTAGGAACCAAATTAATTCATCCAATGAGTGCAATCAGTCCTCTATATTCCCAGGTTCTGCGTCCACAGAGTCAATTGGTTATAAATTGAAGTCACTTAGATAAAAGTGTACCTGTACTAAAATCCAGGCTGGATTTCCTTATCCCTATCCCCTAAACAAGATACAATCACTATTTACATGGCGTTTATGATGTATTGACTATTCTGGGGTGCCTAGAAACACACAGGAGGATACACATAGGTTATATGAAAATCTGATAACAATGTATTTGAGAATCTTAAGGCATAACCTTTGGTATCCTCAGGGAAGGTGGAGTCCTAGCACCATCCTCAGAGGTATTGGAGGATGGCAACTGTATACGGAAGTCAATCCTGAAATTATTCATGTGTAAAAATTTGAAGAGGGCATCTGAGACAACATAGGGCATCAGTTGCCTAAGATTTGAAGAGCTTCCTGTGGCCATGAGCAGCATGGCATACAGGAGTCACACAATAGCGTCTTCTTCCGGGGTCTGTTTGAAGCAAGAGCTCAAACTGTATATTGCAGAAAGCAGAGGAAAAGCGAAGGGATTCAGATAACCAGCAGGCAAAGCAGTACAGCAAGGAATGTGGAAGCTGATAGAGCTAAATGAGGCCATTGAGTACAAAACATAGAGTCAGTAAGTCTGAGAAGACAAATGTTGATACATGTTGTAATGGTTTGTACATGCTAGCCTTGTTGAAGTAGGTGTGTCACTGTAGGTGTGGGCTTTAAAGCCCTAGTCCTAGCTGCCTGGAAGTGAGTTTTCTTTTTTTGTTTTGTTTTGTTTTTTTTGTTTTGTTTTGTTTTGAGACAGGGTTTCTCTGTGTAGCTCTGGCTGTCCTGGAACTCCCTCTGTAGACCAGGCTGGCCTCAGAAATCCTCCTGTCTCTGCCTCCCGAGTACTGGGATTAAAGGCATGCGCCACCACTGCCTGGCAGAAGTGAGTTTTCTAATAGCAGCTTTCAGATGAAGATGTAGAACTCTCAGCTCCTCCGGCACCATGCCTGTCTGGATGCTGCAATGTTTCTGCCTTCCTGATAATAGACTGAACCTCTGAACCCATAAGCCAGTCCCAATTAAATGAAGTCCTTATAAGAGTTGCCTTGGTCACGGTGTCTGTTCACAGCAGTAAAACCCTAATTAAGACACATGTGAATCACCTGGGACCTTGTTGACAAGATTCTAATTCAGGAATCTGGGATGGAGGCTGAAATACTGTACTTCCCACAAGTATCCAAGGAGCAGAGATGCCTGCTAATGGTCACACCTCAGCATCTGAATACCAAGGTTGCATGTCTTTAGTCATTACAATTGGGTAGTGATGGGTTTGGCATAGAAACCAGCCCCAACTCAGAATTTTCTCCAACTCTGCCACGCTGATGAGACAAGGGAGGACAGGAGGGCGTTTGCAAGGTTGTGTTAGTGATAAAGCCTCCTTACTCTCTTTTCAGTGTACTTTATCCCTCTGTTTAAAAAAAAAAAAAGGAAAGAAAATAGTCTTAATTTAAAAAATTAATACCTGGAGAGGGCCATTTGTTTGATTAGTTTTCATTTGGGAGAATCTAGGGAAGCACCAAGACAGAAGCTTTATCATGTATTCCAAATGTGAGGCAAAATTCCCAAACCAAGGTTCTCTATTTTATATTAATGATAATTTCACAGTACTCCCAAAACACTTCTCTTCTAGATCTAGGTCTTTGCCAAGAAGCTATAGAGGTGAACTGAGCAAGTCATCAAATTTCCTATATTTTCAACAACTTTTAACACAGAGCTTTTTTGACATTGAATGATCTCAAAAGCCATAGCTACAGGACCATATTGTCAAAGAAATGAAGGTTCTTAGTCTGAAAAAAATAATCAAAATGTATGGGCTTCACAGGGTTCCATGAAAGAAGCTAATAGCATGTTTTACTTCATGTCTGTGTATCTAGGTAGATCTCCAAGTCAGCAGTTCTAACTCTGGTCTCAGCTAGTTGAGTCAATCCAATGGCCTAGTCTACTTCCAGCTTTTGGTTGGAGTTGAACATCCCTATAAATGTTTTAGGATATCTGATTACATTGTGAACCCTGAGACTGTGTTATTCACTGGAAAATAAAAATAAAAACAGTTTCTAGTTGTGGTGTGGCTCAGCCTGTAGCACACACCTTTAATATCTCTGACTGGAATACAGACACACACTTAATACACACCTGTAAACCCAAACAATGCTGGTAAAGTTAGTTTAGAAGAAAGCCAGGCAGTGGTGGTGCACGCCTTTAATCCCAGCACTTGGGAGGCAGAGACAGGAGGATTTCCGAGTTCGAGGCCAGCCTGGGTCTACAGAGTGAGTTCCAGGACAGCCAGGGCTACACAGAAAAACCCTGTCTCGAAAAACCAAAAAAAAAAAAAAAAAAAAAAATCGAACCTTCCAGAAACTACCCACACAATCAAGATAGCTAGACTCCAGGCTCAGGTGATATGCATGTTGTCTGTAGTGTTTTTCTGGCCAAACGTACCTGTATCTTAAGTGTATGATAAATGCTTTATCCTACATTCCAGAACTCTTTCTCTCCAAACAGTATCTATAGGGGCCACTATCACTGTCTTCATAAAGATATTCCACAACCATCTCCTGACAGCCCCTCTGGGAATGTGTGCTTAGATATCTGCTTAGCAGCCACTACTGAAATTTTTGTTGGGGGTTCTGCTGCTGGGCCCCATCCAATTGGGCAGACCTCGGAATTTGTAGCCATACATTTAAATAGCTTACTTAGCTGTGCATGTTCCACATTAATTGCTTCTGCATTCGATTGGATTTGTGCTTGGTAATTTTCTCCTTACGAAGAGAATACAGATAAAATTTGATGGGCCATGTTGGCCCTGGGCTGGACAACTGCAAAGCCCTCTGCCTTGATGACAATGAGAATGAGCCATGGGAGCTCGTTCGGCTCTATGTTCCAAAGAGTGCTAATGACACTTGCCTAATTTATCATTTATGTCTTCCTTTTATCTTTCTTCGTAGATCTTGTTGACAGGGACTGCAGGGCCTCGAAATGAGAGGATGCTTTTCTGCAAGTTTGCTTAATGATTTCTGATGAAGGTACAAGATAACTACTTCCTATTATATTCCTTGGCCCCAAACAAATGGCTAGAGAGACCATCAGGGTATTTCACCAACCCGAGGACCTTGCCTTCTGTATATGCCATAAATAAACTTAGAGATATTGCCCGGCAAGAATATGTTATGCTACGATCAGTTACACGAAACAGGAGTTACTTGTTAGCAGTAAATGGCTTTCTCTTCTCACTGTGTTTCTAGGTCAACAAAGCTTTACAGTTTCTTTTCTATTGGTCAGTAACTGGCTGGGAAATATGTATCTATTTGCCACACTCAGTCATCTATTCATACATGCAGGCACAGAGAGACTAAAAGAACATTTCAGTCTGAACATTGCCCATGTTGCAATCACCAGTGGCCATCCCAGACACTGAAGAGTGCAGATTGGTATCAGCAACAGGCTTTATAATGGCCCTGAGCATTTGGCATGGCCATCTACGCTGCTGTTAGTAGCTTTTTTTTTTTTTTTTTAAACACTGAGTGATTGTAACTTAAGGACAATGTTGAAATTTATTAATGGTAGGCTTTGGCCTGATACCAGTGTCACACTGTGTTATAAAACACCCTGGCTTGCCTTGGCCATTCAGTCTGAGCTTCAGCCATCTCCTTTCTGCTTTGCAGAGATCTATGAGACTACTTCCGCTGAGACAAAGAATATAGGACACTATGGTTTTCCATATGTCAGGGAAAAGATGAACCCTCAAGATCATCAGAATCTAGGCAATAATTCGTGAGAATCACCCTGGAACACTCTGGTTCTTCATCAAACATTACCAGAGATTTAAAAAGTGAGTGTCTCAAATCCGAATGATCTCTTCATATCAAACTCTCAAAACTCACAGTTCTTATCCTCTATGCTGTAATGGATCTCACCATCCATTCAGCTGTGTAAGATGAGCTATGCATTTTTATTCCTCTCTTCTCTCTCATGACCTCAAACCCTACTCTAACAAGTCCATTGAGTCTCACAGTGACACCTGGATAATTCTCACCCAGTTATCTAACTACTTAGCTAAACTAAATAGCTTACTAGCTAAACCATTTAGCTAAACTAGGTAAAGCACCTTGAACTATGGTCTCGTGACCTCAGCCCCTGCCCAGACACCCAGTCCATCAGCCAAGTCCACCCATCATGCATGCTGTGGTTTAGATATGTATGCTTTGTTCCAACTAAAATACATGTTGAAGCTTAACCTCTATAAATACCAAAGTGTGAGACCTTTAAAAGGTGTTTTAGGACCCAACATGCCATGCTTGTAATTTTTATAAAGTGAACCTGACCCATGTGCCTTAGTTTTTCTTGACCATGTGCTCCTTTCAAAAGACTGGCATCTGTTTGTGCTTCTCTTTTATGACAGGCCCTCCCTCACTGGGAGCTAACCAGAAGCAGCACCTGATCTTGACTAAAACCATTAGGTATAATGCCCAAGTACTTAGACTTGAGTATTTCTCTACTAGCACAAGAGTATAAATTAAGACAACACATTAGACTAAGTTCATTCTAAAACATAAATCTACAATGTTAGTCCTCTAGTCGTTCATTGGCTCCCATCCCCATAACACAACTTTCAGCTCCTTCTCATGCCATCTGAGGTTTGTGGAGTTAGTAACACACCTCAGTCTCATGCTTCCATTCTCTGCTGTTCTACTCCATTGGATAATACTTGACAATCACACCAATCCCTCTCCTGCCCTGTTCTACCTGTGTTGTGCCAGGAAACGTTCATGAATCCCCAAAAGACCATCAAGGAGCTGATTCCAATGCAATCACATTAGGGTCTATTTATTCAAGTTCAAGCTTGGACTCCCCACCAACCCTGACACATCAGGAAGGGAGATCCCTGAGCCTAGTTTTAGGCAAGGATTTTAAGAGGCAAGAAGAGGTATTTAGTCTGGTAAACATCTGATTGGGAGGCTGTTATGGCCTTTAACATAATTGGCTGGTGCTGGGATCCAAACCATAAATAACTTCTGTTTTCCTCCTGATTGGTGGTTGTTAGGAAGTAAAGTGTTGGGCAGGCTTATAACCTTGGGGTGCAGATTTGTTGGGGAATAACTGGAAACTGGTGCTAGATGCAGGTTTTGTTGGGAGGTAAGCCTGGGCACTGGTGCTAGTTACCAGCTTAGGTCAGGTTCTCTAAGCTGCAGTCTGAACCCAGAAGACTCAGTCTCTCACCTGACACACCCTTTATCCTTCTCAGAATGGATAATTCATTCCCAGTCATTCCATTTCTACCCAAAGATCATTTGTAAGACTCCTAAGAATATCTTCGATATACAATATTTTTTATAGTCACTGTCTTATGTGTCAGCTACCTAAGGTTCCATTGGGTTCTCCCAGTCAACATTTCTAGTCCATGCCTACAGTCTTATCTTAGTAATATTTAGGGAGGAAAGGAAGAAGGAAAGAGTTTATCAATGTATACTTTAGAAAGATGGGGCATGTAAAAAGCACAGGATTTGTACATTAGACCCATTCAGAGAATACAGAGTGTATATTCCTTTGTTGTTTTTGTTTGTTCATTTGGTTGGTAGGTTGGTTCAGTTGGTTTGGTTTGTTTTTGACACAGAGTTTCTCTGTGGAGCTTTGGATACCCTGGAACTCATTCCATAGACCAGGCTGTCCTCTAATGTAGAAATCTGTCTGCTTCTGCCTTCCCACTACTGGAATTAAAGGTGTGTGTCATCATGCAAGTTTGGGATTTTCTCAACCTGCACATACATAAATACACACATGTATACATTCACATGTAGATCAGTCCAAGAGTAAAGGCACAGCTTAAAACATCAGGGTAAATACAGGAACTAACCTGGGAGTCATATGAGAGGAGACTCTCAGAGTGGGCGATACAACATGACTTCTTTGTATACACCAAGTATCCCCCATACTAGGGTCTGAGTGTGCCCCTCATCCCAAACAGCCAGATGTCTTTCTACTAACTGTTTGTTTCCATGTCCAATTTCACTGTGCAATTAGATTTTATAGCCCTACATGTCAGAATCCAGAATACAATTGATGTGAGCTGGAAAAAAACTAGTCTGTGCTTTATTTCTTGGGCTGCTTCAGCTGTGCCTCTGACTTATAACACCAGACCAATATCTTTAATCTCTCTGTCTCCGTTTTGTTGTATAAGAAATGGAAATGACTCACATGGGGTTGTCCTTCCATCTGCTCAGATGACAAATGAAAGTAGCAAGCTGACGGCTCAAGCCCAGTAAATGGCTAATAAATTGCAGTGACCCCAGACACACACTCTCTTCTGATAGTAGGCTCATTTGTTTAATATTTTGTTTGGCTTCATTATTAAGCATATCTACTCTCTGATTAAATGAACAGAAAGCTCTGGTATTTGGCTGAGCTGATGACATTCAAAAGACCCCACATATCCTCCTCTTCACATATATAACTGTCATGGGCAAGGCAAGCTATATTGTGTGTCAGAAGGCAAAAAGAATTTGATTTTCATCCTCCTTAAGTGAGATAAAATGTGAAAAATGAACAAGATAAATGGGTCATTTCCCTGGCAGGTTTTGCTTATTACGAACTCATTTTGAATGCATGGAAACTAATCTTTATTATGTTGAGGGCTTTTTCCCTCACATACTTAATGTGAAATACAGCAGTAAGTTTCTATTGTTATCTGAAAATATTAATGGTCAATAGAGTCAACAGGTCCCAAAGTAATGAAAGAAAGAAAAAATAATTTCTTTTCAGATGGAAGTGACTTGGTATCACTAGATCAGTTTCTACATGGTCAACCCTGAATTGATTTTCCTGTAACCAATTGTTCTTTTTCTTTGCATGAATAGTTGGTACCAATAAGTACTGGCAACTTACTACAATTGCACTATATACCTAGACATCAGCTTCATCTAATTATGGAAACCTCTCTTAGGGCATAAAGGATTTAGAAAACAAAGGCTTGTGTACCAATCCCTTACAGAGTCCAGAGAAAATATGTTAAGAATGAGAAAGAAAATTTGGTGTCTTACAATAGCAATTTGAACATATATGCCCAAATTACTCCTTCTTTGTTGCACCCCAATTATCATTAACTGTCCAAAAACCTATAAAATTGGAGAAGAACCTATTATCACTGGTGAAATAAAGACATAATAGTATTCTCATGGCAAGAATATAGGAATTTTTTATTTGTTTTTATAAAGTTAGTATACAAAGTAATGAGTTTCAAAACATTTCATACTTAATTTCCTCTGTGTTCCCCCATTCCCTATCTCCACTCCACCATCCCTCCTGCCCCCTCTTATTGGTCCCTCCCTGACTCCTCACAGACTTCCTCAGCAACCTTTTAAAGACATTCTATTCAATACCTTTATTTTTTAATACTGCTATGGCCTGTTCCTTCCTACCAACTACTAACAAAGTTGTGATAAGGGGCCTGAGCAGAATGTCTCAGTATCACAGCTGGAAGAAGTGTGGGAGGGAAATAAAGCTGAGTCTCAGAAAAGTCAGTTGGCCCATGAAGTTTGCATGGGTGCTGTGGGCAAGCAACCAGACATCTGGTAAAGCCTAAGCATTGGCCAGTATGGGGACAGAATTGTCCTTCTAGACATCCTCATACCTGACCCCCTGCCAAAAACAACTACATGAAACCTGGAATTTTAAAAAAATAGAAAGATTCTTGTCCAAATAGTAGTAGGCATTTGGGGATAACAACAGAAGAGCATTAAACCAATGCTATAGGCCTCTTTAACCTGAAGTTCTACATAATTGCATAAATCAAATATGGATAAAAGCAGTCCTATATCTTCCTCTCTGTCACACTTTCTTCAGCATCCAAGGACAATCTGCTCATCACCACTATACTGGTTGGGTTTTATTTTCAACTTGTCAAAATCTTGAGTCACCTGGAAAGAGAGAACTTTAGTTGACTTGTCCAAATCAAATTGGCCTAGGGTCCACATCTATAACAGATTGTCCTGAGCCGGGCAGTGGTGGCACGCACCTTTAATCCCAGCACTTGGGAGGCAGAGGCAGGTGGAGTTCTGAGTTCGAGGCCAGTCTGGTGACAGAGTGAGTTCCAGGACAGCCAGGGCTACACAGAGAAACCCTGTCTCGAAAAAACCAAAAAAAAAAAAAGAAGAAAAAAAAAAAAGAAAAGAGATTGTCCTGATAGATGATTGACATTATGGACACCATCCTTAAGTGGTTGGGCTGTGTACAGGAGGCAGCTGTCATGAGGCAGTGGGCAAGCCAGTAATCAGTGAGCTTCATAGTTTCTGCTTCAGTTCCTGCTTAACTTACTTCAATAATGAGCTATGTGACCTAAAAGTAAAAGCCAAATAAGCACTTTCCTCCCTGGGCTTCTTTTAGTCATGGTGTTTATCACAGTAACATAAAAGCAAACTAGAATAACCCTCACTTTAAAATATGTATTCACGTTCTATTTCCCTCTACCTTGAATTGTACCCTCTGAATAACATGACCCATAAGCAGGAAACTTCACCACCTCCTGAACTTCCTTATCCTTTTCTTTTCTAACCTGGCTCTTCTGTGAGACACTTACTGCCATGAAGCCTTCCAAGTGATGGCTGTTCCAAACACCTTTCCCAGTGAGGTGGGAATGGAGTAAGTGTACTCTTTGGCCTAACCAGTGTGCTTTCCAACAGTCTCTCCCACATCCTGCTAAAAGGACATTCTAGACAGCTATCTTCCCTCTCAAACTTGGTCTATTGATCTCCTACTCATACCATGAAATCCTCTATGCTATGAGAATCATGTTCTACTTTCCACCCTAGCCCCACAATCACCTTGAAAAACCTAATATTTAGGGAGATAACTTCTGGAGGGTCCCCCCAACTTCCTATCTCCTGAGGTTGCCTGTTTTCATTCTTTCTGCTGGCCCTCAATGCTTCAATGCTTTTACCTCACCCAATACCAGATCAGGTTCCCCTCTTCCCCCAACCCTACTCCCCATCCACTTTCCCTCCCAGATCCCTCTCTCCCTCCCCATTTGTGATTGCTTTCCCCACCCCACCCCCAAGTGAGACTGAGACATCCTCACTTGGGCCCTTCAGCTTGTTGACCTTTTTGAGTTCTGTGGACTGTATCTTGGGTATTCTGTACTTTTTTTTTTTTTTTTTTTTTTTTTTTTTTTTTTTTTTGCTAATATCCACTTATTAGTGAGTACACACCATGCATGTCTTTTTGGGTCTAAGTTACCTCATTCAGGATGATATTTTCTAGTTCCATTCATTTGCCTGCAAAACTTAGGATGTCCCATTCTTAATAGCTGAGTAGTATTCCATTGTGTAAATGAAACACATTTTCTGTATCCAAAGAAGCTGAGGAGGAGGGCAATCCTGTAGGAGGACCAGCAGTCTCAATTAACCTGGACCCCCGAGATCTCTTAAACACTGGACCACCAAACAGGCAGCATATATCAACTGATATGAGGCCCCCAACACATATACAGCAGAGGACTACCAGGTCTGTGTTCAATCAGAGATGGTGCACCTAACCCTCAAGGGACTGGAGGCCCCAGGGAGTTCAGATGGGGTGGGGGTTGGGTGTGGGGACATCCTCATTGAGACAGGGCTTAGGGAGGAGGTATGGGATATGGAACAGTCAGAAGGTGGACGGGGAGGGGAATAAAATCTGGAATGTAAGAAAAATAAAAAAATAATTAACAATTGTAAAAAAGGAGATAACTTACTCATAAGCTGGCATTACCCATGGGTTTCTGAACCTCCAGCCGTCCCTTGATTCCTTCCTTTTTACCCCACCATCTCCTAGGTATTCCCTGCATAGAACAGGGGCAATACTGACTTCCAATTTGGGGTATTATAGTTATCGCCCTCATCAAGACCTCTGATACATATATCCAGGCACATGCCTATAATCTTAGAACTCAGAATGCAGAGACAGTGGTATTCTAGTCAGGGCTAGGTTAGGATCCTAGCCTGCTTGGCAGTGATCATATTGTCCTGCCATACTTAATGGTGCTTGTTGATAAGTAGTTATGTTGTATCTGTGCCTAGCTGGGTCTACTATGATAGTGACCACATTACATGCAATTCCATAGACACCCTGGGAATTTATTGTTATAAATCAGATGATCAGACAGACAAGAAGCCAATAATTGGGCTGGCTTTTGGCTATTGGTTGTAGCATTGATAGAATGCATCATCTCTAAGGGATTGAAAAAAAATCTGGTTTGGGGATAAAAATGAAGTTGACATTTTCTATTCTTAGTATTTGAGGCAATTATAATCCTTCTACTTCATGTAATGACAAATTATTTGTAACTGAAGTAAAGCAGCTCTGAAGGGGATGGAATCTGTACAAACATAACAGTGACATTAAAATTAGCAAATGACATTTTTAAAAAGACAGAAGAAGGGAAGATCATCAGTTCTAGGTCAGTCTCAGCTACACAGCAAAACATTGTCTAAATAAATGATACATTACACATGTGCTGAATAATAACCAGTACTCATGACTTCTCCTGTTACATGATTCTACTGAGTCCATTTAGATTCGATATTTAGTCCCTATAGTTACTCCTCATCAGAGAACACATTTATTTCTGTCCCTCCTTAAATTCCTGTGAGGAACCTCCACTGCCTGCCAGATTCAGGATAACCTGAGTCATAAAATCAAAAGGAATCCCCAAGTGAAGACAGAGCAATCAAACAATGCCCATACCTACTTACCCTAATAGTTTTATTTTGTTTCATTTTTTTTTAACTTCAATGTCAATGGAAAGAAATTGCTACCATCCCACAACAGTAAATATATCACCTCAAATTAACAAAACCAGAATAGATGATTTCTTAAAATCTCACATCAAATAATCAGTTCTACACAGATTTTTTTGAATAAATATTGTGACCTTAGAACTCTGTTCCTGACAAACTTCAAGCTTTATATGAGAATCTTAGAGCTGCTACAATTCTGCCTGTCATGTGCATGGTGCTTCATAAAAACATACACATTCCACATTGCAAAAGATGGAGAAAAAAATCAGAATTAGGAAATCATAGGATACAGGAAAATTAAAATTAGTAAAACACATTTTCCAAAGAATTATTGTCACCACTGATATGAAAATTATGCAAATATTAACAATAAGCATTGTGCTAAAATTTGCATATAAAATGTTCACACAAACAAAGGCATTAATAAAATCAATATAAAGTCCCAAACCATGTGTCTTATTTATCTATTGCTTGCTGTGATAAACCACTATGACCAAGGCAGTTTATAAAAGAAAGTATTTAATCTGGGGCTCATGATTCCACACAGTTCGAGTATGTGACTATCAAGGCAGGGAATATAGAACAGACTGGAACAGTAGCTGGGAGCTTACATACTGATCCACAAGCATGAGGCAGGAAGGTCTATGAATGGCAGACTCTCTTGAAACTTCAAAACTTGCCACCAGTGGCACACTTCATCTAACAAGGCCACACCTCCTCATCCTTCCCAAAGAGTTCCACGTACTTCCCTAGCAGACAAACATGAGCTGAAGAGGGGCATTCTCACTATACCTCCCATGGAACTAATTCAAGGAAATATGGTGCGCAGTAAAAGGCAGGAATGAAACATATAGAAAGAGATGAATTAAAACCGAATTAAAAATTTTAGCCTATACAAGATTAAGAAAAATGTCACTTTATTCTTGGAGTTAACAATAGATGCAACACTTGTGTGCATATGATTGGAATGTGAACTAGCCCCCACAGGGTCCTGTGTCTGATCTCTTGGTCTCCAGCTGGGGTCATGGGACATTATACACCAGCTCTACTTATAGCTCAGGGTTTTTGAGGAAATGACAAAGGGAACTTTTGTTCTGTATTCTTGTCTAGAAACAGAGTTGGCAAAGCTAGTTCAGGGCTGGAGCCAGGGCCTTACAGGAGTCAAGGCTGTGGCTTCCTCCCCTGGGCTTTTATCAGTCCTTAGGTAGCTATGTCTGAGATATCCTGTGTTCTGTTTGCCAACATTGTCTGAAGTAGCTCTCTGCTGACTTTGACCACTTTTCCCCTGAAAGTAGTATATATGATTCTGTGCTTCTTAATAAATGTGCTTAGCATAAGCCATCAGTTTATGCAAGAACCCCCTGGTCCCAGCTATTGCTTTTGTCTTCTCTATGTCTCATTCCT
Organism: Uromys caudimaculatus; assembly: GCA_028551405.1. Lineage (NCBI taxonomy): Eukaryota > Metazoa > Chordata > Mammalia > Rodentia > Muridae > Uromys > Uromys caudimaculatus. The sequence goes on along the minus strand of CM052708.1, from coordinate 86,539,701 downwards.
GCTCCTCTCGCTCAACAGCTTGCCATCTGGGACCCTTATTTTTGCAGGTTCAGGCTACTCAGGTATCCTGTCAGAGCTATAGCAACCAATGTGCCATGTGTGCACATACGTATATCTTGTTTCCTTTAAGGCTATGGTCCTTATTCTAGAAGTGTGTACTAGTTAGACTTTGCTTGATGCAACAATTATCTGACAAAATCCTAAAGAAGGAAAGACATATTTTGACTCATGTTTTCAAAAGCCTCAGTTCATGGTTGCTTAGCTCCATACACTTGGCCGTCCATCACAGTGGTGATAGCATGTGACAGAGGAGCTTCTTTACTTCAAGTCTTACAACTAACCAGGCGCAAGAGGGAAGGTTAACAAGATAACCTCAGCTACCCGCCTTTAGTGATCTCCTGATTTCAGCTAAGTCAAGCTTCTCAGAGTTCTGAGAACCAGGCACAAGAGCACCACCATCTGAAGACCCAGAGTTTGGTACCAGAAGTCTGTGGGGATATTTTAGACTCAAATGACAGCACTGTGTGCATTCTATTGACTCAAGAAATTCTTGTTTTGTTTTATTTGTTTTTCTTTCTTTTTTTTTCTTCTGGTTTTTCAAGACAGGGTTTCTCTGTGTAGCCCTGGCTGTCCTGGAACTCACTCTGTAGACCAGGCTGTCCTCGAACTCAGAAATCCGCCTGCCTCTGCCTCCTAAGTGCTGGGATTAAAGGTGTGTGCCACCACTGCCCAGCTTATTTGTTTTTCTAACAACATGGATCCACAGGAAGTGTTGCAATGAAGCACCCTATGGGCATGCACATCTATATGGATGCCCACCCACACAGCAAATAGGAATTGACTTTGTAATTCTTGAGCATGTATCCCAAAATAGAGCAGACCCCCACACCTAAAGAGAGCTGGCCACCATACCTAAAACCTATATGCCCTTCTTCTAAGGCAGCAGGTCAGACAAGATTCAAGACAAGCAGACATGGGGTATCTTATACTGAAGATGCTCAGATTCAGTTCACCCAAAAGAAGCCTCAGCAACAACCCCGGGAAACCTCATGGTTTTCTCTTCCTGAGCCCAAGATGTGAATGCAGAATGGCAAGCTCATCTCAGCTGAGTCCAGTCTGTCCTCACTCTGTCATGGGGGAAGAGGCCTTTCAGCATGATAACATTACAGCGCTATACTCAGAACCCTTATAACAATGGCATCTGTCTGAAATGACAGTGGAAATTTCTGGGGAACCAAACGACAAAAGGGAAGCCCATAGAGGGTCATATGGCCGCAACTAAATTAAAGATGTGCTAAATAAATAACAAAATAAAAACAAGGAAGAGTATGAGAACACCAACTACTTTGTGGTTGTTTTTTTTTTTTTTTTTTAACTCACATCATTTCATGTACAGATTAATACTTCTCTCAAGGGTGTATTTTTCAATCCGCACATAAATGAGGGAGACTTATATCCCAGAGTCATATGATTAAATTCCATAAAGTGAGGTCTGTTCTCATTTCCCTTAAGTGTTTGTTTGAGAGTATTCAGAACTGTTATTCTAACAGAACTTGCCTGGGGGCTGGGGGGGATGAGGCTATCCACCTCATCTAACGTATGATACTATCTACCGTATAGAACATTATTGATAGATATTGTGTTTTGAATCCAAAGCGAGAATACTGCTTGGGCCAGAGGACTGCTCAGCCTGGAACAGGAAGATGTGCCCAGAGGTATGACTCTCCCTGATGGCAGTCAGGGCAGCCAGCTAAATGGAACCCATAAACACCTGCCTGCACACTCTGTCTGCAGCCCAGGATAATTAATACCATGTTCATAAGCCCTCTACTTTCCATTTACTTTGCCAATGCTGCAGTTACATACCACTGACTTTCTCAAATTGGATATTAATGACTTACTCACTGAAATCTAAGGGTGCTTGCAAAGTGTGATAATGTGAGTGGCTTCAAAATGATGAAAGGAGAAAAGGCTGCCTTCTTCCCAAGTGGGTGTGGCCAGGCTGGTGATTTATGGAACTGAGTCTCCTTCCATTCTTGACAGGAAGGCTGGGGCGGGGAGAGGAAGTAAAGCTGGCTGCATGTCTGCTTCAAACATCTCAGTTGCCTGCTGACAGCACTGAATGGATCGTTCAGGAAGGGCTCTTTCTGCATAGCTGAACTAATAGAACTCATTTATATTCTCACATAAAAAGCAAGAGGAGTTGCTGTCAACCCAGAAGAGTCCATGGATTTTATGCCTGGCCTCTATCAGCAGCTTACCAGGTCCCACCTCCAGCTCACTGAGCACTTTCCACACTCAGTTCTGCAAGTGCATAGAGATTACAACTGAGGACCAGGCCAAAGCCATCCTCAAAGAAACTATCCACTCAGCCCTTGCTAATAACTTTATATCTTTTCACTTCATCTTTACAGAATCAATCTGAAGGTTAAGTTGGAAAGGTTGGAACATTGTAGAGTAGCATCACACGGCATATTCTTCCATCAGAATCAGTCAGCACATATGCAGCAGCATCCTTTACAGTTTGTCCTTCATCCTTATCCTCACATGATGCTATGAGGTGACTATGTGGCTATAGCATATATTATTAAGCTGAATTGCAGCACCTTCAATGACTGTGTTTCAATGGGTAAATGTGTATAAATGTTTTAGACATAAATGAATAGCACCCAGATGTTCTCATTATTTTTTACTGTGGCAAAGCATTTAACAGGGGAACTACCCTCTCACACACTTCTAAGTCCACAATATTCTGTTCTTAGCTATGGACACTGTGTGGTACAGAACATCTCTAAGATTTAGTCAGCTTGCATATGTAAAACTTCTCATGAATTGAATACATACACACTTAACTCTCTTCCAGTCCCTAGAAACCATCATTCTACTCTGTTCCTATGAGTTAAACATTTCACCTAACGTAATGTTCTTTAGATACACCCGTGTTGATGCATATTCCCCTACCCTAACACATCAAGTCTCTGCAGAGATAGGCACATCCTCTCCCACTAAGGCCAGACAAGGCAGCTGTGTTGGGGAACAGATTCCACAGTCAGACTACAGCTTTAGGGACAGCTCCTGCTCCAGTTGGTGGGGGACCAGCATGGAGAGTGAGCTGCACATCTACTACATATGTACCTGAGCCTTACTCCATAGGCTAACACCTATACTTTCCAACTCCCTCCCAGAAACACACACACAAATCTAAGACAGGATGAATGATGAGAAGAAGCGATAGAAAACCTTCTTTGTAACACCAAAGAGAAATATTACATTTTGACCAAGTCATAGGACTTTTTTCAAACCTCCTTGTCCAAAAAAAGCTGAGCAATATTTTATCCCAGACACAATAGATGAAGAAACAAAAGCTCAATACACAAAGCAATTTGACCAGGTTCTTGCAGCTGCCAATGGTGGTGCTGTGCTTGACCAAATACCTTTCATTTAATATCCGAATTCATACAACAAAGAGAGAGATGCATCTTGCTGCATAGAAAGCATATGACTGAGCACATCAGGGGTGCAAGTAGCACATATGTAGATACTGATATCCAGGCCCTGTCCACGGCTATGCAGAGCATTGCTCTCTGCATATCATTGCGACTCCCCCAAGACTTCAAGCAGGATTTACTGCCACCCCCATTGCTCGAAAGGAATAATCTTGGTCCAAGGTAAGAAAACAGGGAAATGACTGAGTTGATGTAGCGATCAGTTTGTCCTCCAAACATGGCAAATTTTAATTCTGGCTTCCCATCTCTCCTTAACTTTTAATTCTTTCCACGCTTTCCCTCCTAGCACTGCCTGGAAACTGTGGATGCCATTTCTCCAGGCAACTGTGGCATTTGGGGGCTCACTGGCTGAGTAGTTCTGTGAGGAAGCTGGGATGGGACAACACAGCTCTCCAAGTTGCCAACAACCAGAGCAGTGGGGAGAGGGGAAGACAGGAAGGATAGAAATGGTGTGCTTTCTGTCTTCCATGGCTTTATCATTGGAAACTTCCTGCCAAGACACATATAGCAAGAAAAAGCATAAAGAGAGGGAGAAAGCAGATAAAGAAAAAAAAGAGAGAGAAAGAACAGAGAAGCTGAGAAGAGAGAATAAAGTCAAATGAATGTTTTCAGCAACTATGGTGAGAAGTGTTTAAAGTTACTATTTTCCCCAAAGGGCAAATACACAGACGGGACTTGTACACCATTAAGATGGAATATGGACTGGCGCTAAAGTGTGAATTGTTTACTTTGACCAAGATCCAAATCAACTGGTCCTTAATCACTCCAGGCTTTAGTTTCTGCACTTCTGAAGCAGGGGAATCCTAATTCCTGGTGCGGTGTTCTGGTGATAGTTAAATGAGATAAGACCCCACATGCACTTACTCCAGTGTCTGATTCATAGCAAATGTTCAGTAAATGTTAGCTACTCTTATGCCTGTGTTTCTTAAATAAAGCTTAATGAAAAGTAAACAGGGAACACCCAGTCAGAAGAAAAAGGACAAAGCAAATTGGCTATGTGCACTAATTAGGTTGCTGTAACAGAGTTGAAAATCAGCAATCAAAGCCTCATGGGAGAGAATAGATTTTATCCTCTTATTTTCAGGGAGCCACAGATACTGGAGAGGGGCACCAGAGGTTGTTTTCCTTAACTCTGAAGAGAGTTCCTTAGAGGCCACAATACTCTGACCTCTGGGTAGGAAGAAGTTTAGGCCTTTTCTAGGGACAGAAGAATGACAACTCTCCTACCCAAAGCCATAGATGTAAGAGTTAATAAAATAACAAGACCGTTTTCAGCAGAAGTGTAAGCACCCCAGATTGGTAGTCAGCAATACTTAGAATAATGTACAGTAGTTAATGGTTCTGACCCTATCCTCATACCGAGCAGGAGCTATGCATTGAGTGTGCACTAGACACGTGATATCACTTACAAAAGGCTACTCTGCTTCTACAAATAAGGAAAACAAGTCATAAGGAAGATAAGGTGCTACCCTCAACTTGCAGAGCTGGTAATTATAGAGGAAACATGCAGTCTTCAAAACCCCGGCTAAAAAGTCCAGTCCCTTAATCATCATGCAGTAAACATAGAGTGATGACTGAGAGATCTTAATGTCCTAAAGACCAGAATTCTAAAGATTTGGATCTAAATAATCATCTTACTATATCCTAGTGTCCTACTGTGGAAAGAACTAGAAAACTCCATTTTAAGTTCCAGGATAAATGAGTGATTGGCTCCTCTCCTCAAATCAGAACTAAAATTTCTCAATCAGCCACCCCTGGTTAGACATCAGCTAACTTCTCTGGTGTGTTCTCTGATGTTCTGCCATCTTAATTCAATCACAGAATTAGATTCAAAAACAAAACTATAAAGTCCTCACCCCATAACTTGCCAGTAACTTTCGGGCAATGAAAAGGCAAAAGGTTGAAAAAGTAATTTTCTCTAAGAAAATTCTTCCTTAATGAAAAATAGCAGCAATTATGTCTAAGGCAGAAGAGACAGATACAGAGGAATGCCTGCCTAGGTCTACCTAGACAGCAGCACAGAGTCCCTAAGAGGTTGATTAAGGCTTATAGTGCTGTTGCCCTAGCAAGGAGCCAAACATATCTTGTTTTCACAGTTCCACTATTTCTGGGAACTAGTTTACATCAGCTCAGACACTATCTGAAATCCTTACCTCTCAATGACATGATTAATTACTCATGCCTAACTGAAGAACAAATTGAAGGCAGTAAGAGAAACAGGAGATTTAGAAACACACTGAAAGGAGGAGCCCATATCTTTATTACAGAGTCTATTGCTTCTCTCACTCTTACCTCTTCCATCCATGGTAGATTCCTACAGCCCAGAATAACCATCATCCAGAATAATCAGTCAAGAACCCCAAACCAAAAGAGTCTATTCACTGGCTAACTTTTAACTAACCAGATACCCTTCCATTAATTTCAAATTAACCCATTCAGATAAGACAATGTGAAACTCACACAGGATGTGGTCCCACTGAACCATACACTGGGAAGTAAAGCCAAGACACTTGTTAGGAGCAGCATGTCCAATATCCAACAATAGAAGCAGGTGGACAGGGTGACAGGTGGTACCTGGAAGGCCACTGCTTGACTGTATGTTCAGGCTGCAATAACCCTGACCTATACACATGATCTAAATTGACTCATGTCTGTCCATCCAGCCAAAATGGTCATGAGTCAATCAAATTAACATGATCAGGAATGATTAACACTGACCAACATTAATTTTCGATCTGGCATTATCCCAAAATTCTCCCATTGAGCTGTCTTTATTTTTTGGATTATTCCCCAAGTATTACCGTGATTCACACTTTTCTGTCAAGGAAACTGAGGCTCTGAACTCCCTGTTGAAAAAGCAGGAATCCACAAGTGGATTGCCCAGGGTCTGTACACCCCCCAGCTGCATATTAGATTTCTCCTTGACCTTATCTCATAAATCTACAAACTGCGGAATATCACCTTACCCTGATTAAAGTCAACTGCTTAATTCTTATTTATGAAGATATTGTAATAAAGCTGGGGAAACTGAGCATCAGTGAATGCAGATTTGGGGCTCAACTATTCCTGCATCACACAACCCTCACTTTCTTCAGCTATAAAACATCCATCCACACATGAAAGGGTGACCAGTCCTTAATGTTTCAAACAGGTAAAAAGATTATCTCAAAGCTGAGCAACCAGCAGATTCCAGCCATATTGGGGCCACTCCTCCTCATGACGAAATGGTGTAGAAAATTAAGGAATGGTGGGCACCAACTACAGAAAAGGGCACGGTGTCCTGTGAACGCACAGTACGTCCCTTCCTAGTCTCCACTCTTCTACTTCTATGAATTCTAGCAGTCAGCTTGTTAACTTGAATGAGATAGACTACTTTTCAGCAGCTTCCCCATGGAGTCACTGTTCCCAAGTCAAAGTGTGCTTTGTTTTGTTGTTTTCCTAAACTGTGTGTAGTTCACAGACACTGAGAGAATTGTCTGCGAAAGCACAAAACACCAGTTCACTTTGCTTAGAGTTGTCATGCATTGAAAAGTGTGGCTGTAGGTTAATGAATTCCTACAAAAGAAGGAAATACAGTGGGGAAAAGGAGAGGGAGAAGATGAGCCAGGGTGAGGGCCTACATGACTCTAGCACAGGCGTCATTAGCATTGCCCACTTCTGACAACCGCACACAAATCTCAGCTGGACAGAGTCTGGAGAGGGAGTCTTACAAGTGTGAAAAGTGTTTCTGCTTAGCCACCTAATGTCATGGAAGACACAGCTGCAAGACTTCTGGGGGGGATCACCAGAGTTCATCCTTCCCCAGACAAAACCAGGGCTTGGGAACTTGCTTGATTCTCTTCCAACAAAAATGCCACACACCCTTGTCAAATAAATTTGGGAAACAAATCTGAGGACCCCACCCTACCACCTGATACACACAGCAGAATTCAATTTCATGCAGAAAGAAGTTTTGGGTGTTTGTTTGTTTGTTTGTTCTGTATCTTCTTCATGCTTGCTATTTAAAATATGATCTGTGGACTAGCATCATTCATGTCACTTTACAAGTTGATAAGAACTTTGGAAAGTTTTCAAGTCCCTCTCAGTCCTTCACAATTAGAATCTGCACAGAAGTCAGGATTGGGGCTAAACCGTTACATTTTTAACAAGCTCCCAAGTTGACATTGTTACACTTGAACCATAGAGTACACTTTTACCATCCAGACTCTACTTCCTTGATTAGCACCCCTATCTGCCTCTTAGAGTACCGGCCTGGCTAGAATGAGCTCAGTTCCAGAGAAGCAGAGCCAGCTAACTGCCTGCCAAGAATGTGATCACCCTCTTCAACCCTCTGCTGTTGTTTCAGGGAGAACATTCCCATTCAATCATCATGAGAAATCTTATCCAGATACCTGACCCTCATCCATCTCCTGGAGTGGCCAAGCAACTGGTCCTCATCTATGTGGGCACACATCCAGATCAGGACTTTTTGGAACAGGGTATCTTCACTCTTCCCTCTGCTGGCTGCAGACTCTGAGACCCCAGCGGATGGCAGAACAGATGGAAAGAACGTGGGTCTCTGAAACAGCATATGGGAGAAAATCACCCTGAGACCTCCCACCCTGCATTAGATGATTACATGTGCAAGAACAGACTCCCATTGTTCTCTACAACTGAAACTCTGCAATTTCATTGCTCTGATACCTCCAATCGATTACATTACTCAGTTCCAGCACAAGCACCGTCTCCCTAAAATTACAATAACTACATTTTAGTTAGCCACAACTACTCCTTGCCGGGCACTGTGCAAACTATTTTGTATGCATTATTTCTAAACTCCCACAGCTATCAAGACCCTCATTATGCAGATGTAGAAAACTAAAACCCCAGGACGGTTAAATATATTCAGTCATCCATAGTAGTAATGGGCAAATCCTCAGATTCAGAACACCACAGATTTAACCAGTGACAGATGTAAGTATTTCAAAAGTTGTATCTGTACTGAATGCATATGGACTTCTTATCATTATTCCCTAAACACTATACTGTAACAGCCACTGGTATAGCCTTCAAATTGCCTTGGGGATTCTAACTAATCATGAGATTATTTAAAGTACATGGAAGGATGTGAAGAAATTATGTGCTAATGCAATACCCTTTGTCAGACTGAAGCATCCATAGATTGGGTATCACTAAGGTCCTGAAACCAGTTTCTCCTCCCTGACCATGAACTCAGGATCAAAGCCCAGTAAATGTAGCTGTGCCTCTGCTATGAACAAGGACAAAGTGGAAGGAGCTTTGTATGCACAAAAGTGTGGGGGTTCATATTCCCACACCCTACTGCTCTGTTAGAAGTCCTTTCTCCACCTGTCTCTGTCTTTGGTATTTGAGTTCAAAACACCTTGACAGTTTGTACACATCCTCCATTCATCTAGCCCAGTGGTTCTAACCCTTCCTAATGCTGACACCCTTTAGTACAGTTCCCCATGATGTGTGAAACCACAAAATTATTTCTGTTGCTACTTCATAATTGTAAATATGCTACTGTTATGAATTGTAATGTAAATAGCTGATATGCAGGATACCTGATATGCAACCCCTCAAAGGGGTCACAACCCTCAGGTTGCAAACCACTGATCTAGCCCCAGGATTCTCCTGATGTTACCTTCTCTCCAGGGTCTCTCTGTATCTTAGAGTACAAAATAGTCACTGTTGAGATGGCTTAATGCTACCTGGAGGTCAAACTCTTGGTTTCTTCCAAGATGCCATTAGCTGAGCTGGCTGCTTCTAGCTTTGTAAGGAACTAAAGGACTTTGCCCTCTTCTCCTCACACAAACAAGTATGTTGAGAATGGAAGAGCAGCTGCACTAAAGCCTTCCCGGCCAGGCGAGGCATGAATATGGTGGGGTGGAGTTGTGGGTGGGGTCTCAGTCATATGCTTTCTGCTTACACCTACCAGTCCAGAAAGACTCAATTCAGAGACCTTGTTCTGCCAGCTTTCTGAGTCACAGCTCAGTGACTGCCTTTCCACCCTTTTACCTTGAGGCCTGTTCGGCCTCCTGTGCATGAATTTAGTTAGTGCCTGGTCACTCTCATTGCAGAGAGAAACACAGGGCTGTGGTATCAGTGCTCAGATTTGAGATGTTGTAGAAATCAAATGGTCCTTTAAGCTAAGACTGACAAAGAACAAAAATGGTAAGAAAATAAAAGAGACCAAAGCCCTCTACCACTAATGTCCCTCATGTTTTATCACCAGGCTTTGGATATAATAGATGCTAATTTAGAACTGCTTGCATGAAAAATACAATTAAAAAGCAAATGGATGGCCAGACAAAGTAGAAATGTAACCTGTCTAAGAAATTTAAGAGGATAAAACATCTAGGTTAAGGCTTGATAGAGCCAGGTATGGTGAGGAGGGAGGGGTGCCTCGTCAGGCCCACACTGAGGCATCCCTTCCCCCTGAGGCACCAGCCAAAGGGCAGGTATAGTGTCGAACAGAGTTTATTTGGGACATGGGGAGGGGAGTTGATAAGGGAGTAGAAGCAGAGAAAGACAGAATACACTGAGGGGGCAGCATGGGGGGGAGGGAGAAGAGGAGAGGCCGGCCAGGAACACTTGGAGAAAGGGAGGGAGGAGAAAGGGGAGAGAGAGGGAGGAAGGGGTCAGGGAGAGAAGAGAGTCAGAAAAAGTAAGCCAGCAAGGAGGAGCAAACCGCCCCTTTTATAGAAAGCCAGGCCTACCCAGCTATTCCAGGTAGCGGTTGAGTGGAGCCAAAAAGGAATGCTAACACAAAGAACCAATAAAAAGTTATAAAAAAAAAAAAAAAAGAAAGAAAGAAAGAAAAAGAAAGATGAATAGGAGCTTGCTATGGCCATAAGGGACAACAGAACTCATGCTGCCTACATTTCTACCTTTTAGTTTTACCTGTAGAGAAATGAAATTTGCCATGACTTTACCTCACGTGTACTCAGCAATAAGGAGTATCTTGTTCTTTTCCTGCTGTTTAACCACCTCTAACTGGATCCTCCTGGGCCTCTAATTACCATGACAAAGCAGCTGATGAAGAGAGTCTGGCAAACAGGTTTTCCAGCATAGGTGACTGCTCAAAAGAGGAGCCCCAGGCAGTGCTCTCTACAATAACAATTCTAGTAACCGAGCCCCTCCCCAACACTGCGCTCACATGACAAGAGTTTTCTTGCTGAGTTCTTGTAACAAATTTCTATAAAAATAGGCACGTAGAGCCAGGTTTTCATGTTTGGGCATCTGATCTCCCAAAAGCTATGGGCTGAAAGCTTGGTTTCCGGGGAGCTATTATCAGGAGGTGCTGTAAACTTTTGGAAGCAATGACTAATGGAATCTCTTTTGGACATTGGGGGTACGACAATGAAAGGGTTGGGTCATAGTTAGCTGCTGTCTTCCTATTTCACTCTGCTTCCTGGCTTGTGATATAAAGCAACAGTTCTTAACCCATGGGCTGAGAGCCCTTTGGGGGTCTACTGAGCCTTTCACAGGGGTCACATATCAGCTATCCTGCATATAAGATATTTATTTACATTACAATTCAGAACAGTAGCAAACTACATTTATGAAGTAGCAATGAAATAATTCGATGGTTGAGGGTCACCACAACATAAGGAACTGTATTACAGCAGCAGCGAGAAGGTTGAGAGCCACTGAACGGTACTTGAATTTCTCTGGCCCTCACTCCTGATCTCTATTCAGAGATCCAAACCAATGGGGCCTCCTTATCTTGAACTGAAACATCCAGAACTAATAGTGCTTCCAAGTTAGTTGCTTCAAGTGTTCTGCAACAGCAAGGTGAAACTGACTCATACTCGTAGCCTATTACTGCTATAAACCGTTAAGGGAGAAAAGCCAGAGATCAAACCTAGGTAGTCTAGTGACATAACACATGCTTTCCTCTGCATGGCCCACAAGCCTCGTCAGTAGTGTGTGAGGACTGCCCAATCAAAGGCAGTGATCATCTGCTGAGGCTCCACATGGAACCCAAGCACACAGGCTGCACAATGAAGGAAGGCTCAAGCAGATGTGACTATGTCATTCTCTGGGCCTGAGCAAGGCTGCTCTGCATCCAGGCTTGGTCCATTGATGTTTAAGGTCCTTGAACTTGAAATCTGCACCTTTTCCTAATTTCTTGCCCAAGGATGGCAACCCCACCCCCAACCCTCCAGTCTTCCTGAAGACACTGTACTGGGTTTATCAACTTCTCTATGAGACACTAAAGTAGACAACTTGGAGAGGTTTGGGGCTAGACAGGCGAAGGCTTAAATCCCTGCTATGCCATGTATAGACTTAAAATATTGTGTCTGGAGCAAATTGTTCAGCATCTCTGCTACAAATGTCCTCATAAAAGTGAAATTAAAAAGTGAAAAAGTTAAAAGTGAAATTGCCTCTGTAAATACAGTGGGCTTAGGTGCTTAGCAGATTATTCATTCCTAGAATTAATCCTGATCAGGAAGCAAGAAAAGTTCTGGGAGAAAAGTAAAGTCTTTTCTAGAACAAAATGGTTTGCAGCAAGTGATCAGGTACTGCCCAAGACTGACATCTTCTCATGCAGGAACGGACACAAAGTCTCCTAGCCGAAGTCATCCACCTGCCTTCCCTATCTGGAAGGTACTGGGATCCAGCTGCTTCAGTAACCAATGGACAAGTTCATGTTCAGAGACCAAGAACACTCCAAAGAGGGTTGTAAAACAGGGCCTAGGCGACAGCCTGGTTCCACCTGGACAGAGTTCTATGCTGAAGTCCACTCTGTCCCTCTTCTGATACTGATCCATATGTCACCAATAGAGTAAAATTTTCTTTTTCTTATTTAAGTCTAGAACAAGCTGGGAGAATGTCACTTACCATAGGTCATTGCCCAAGATAATTGTGGTATCATAGTACTAAAACTTATACAAACACACAAAAAAGAGGTTTTTATTTTTAAAAAGTTTTTATTTACATGTCCCTCATTTTAATTTCTTTTGTGTTATAAGATCAGCCTCAGTACAGTGGGACAGATCTAAAGCCCCAGTACTTGGGAACTGAGACAGAAAAAAAAAAGTGACTCTGGAGACAACCTGGCTGATGTAACTGGACCTTGTCAAGAGATGTAGCTTTGTGGTAGGGCCTTAGGTGGCAGTTCAGTCTCTACACTGATAAAAGCAAACAAACAAAAAGCAAACAAACCTAACCACCTACATTCAAATGGCTGTTCTACGCCTGTTCCCTCATCTATGAAGTAGGGACCATATTGCTTATCTTCCCAGGGTAGGTACAGAATCAAATTAAGGAAAGAATGGGAAACTGGTTGGAAGCTGCTTCAATCCACCAGACACATCATTTTTTATTTCTGTTAACAGGATAAAAACCAGCAGGGAACTGCTTTGAGAGGACTTTTCTTTATAGACTTTCAAGGCAGTTGTTTCCATGGTCCTCCCTGGCTTCCTCCTAATAATTTGTACCAAACTATGGGGTATAAAATCATCAACAACAAATTTACCAACAGTTGTAAGGTATCAACATATAAAACATATAAAAAAATCCCTCCTCCTCTCCTCCTCCTCCTCCTCTTTCTCTTCTTCCTTTTCCTATTCCTCTTCTTCTTTTCTTCTTTTTTTCCCTCCTTCTGGGATTTGAATCAAGGACCTCACATACAAGGCCTGGTTTAATTTACAGCTTCTATCTGGAGAGCAGAGAATTCTGGGGCAAGGGAAAGACCAGCAAGCAAACAAGAAGAGGCAGTTGGATCAAGTTGGAACAGGTGGTGACATTTGCTGTTGTCTGTACAGAAGCTCAGCTGGGATTCACAAGCAACTCTACTCTTTCAGATTGATCACATAGCCTTTTAATAAGTCAAGGCCCCTTGGATACAAGGTCTCCTTGTGACTCTGTTAAAGTGGAATTTCAGGAAAGAAATGTCAAAATGTCAGAGGGAATGATCTTGAAATAAAGATGCTGACTTGGTCTAGCTGTTGCAGGGCCTGAACCCTAAGGCTCTAGCAATCATCCCAGAGGCATTGCCTACTGGGCATTGTGCTCACATGAAACATCATCTCTGAAAGCCGTGTGCCTCCTCCGAGCCCAGAGGCCTCCATCCAGCAATCCCCTCCCTCATACTCTTAGTTTTAAGGGGTTTAGACTACAACTACTTGCTCTCAAATTTGTTGAAGTGGTTAAAATAAGCAGATTACAGAAAATGGCCTTGGCTCACACTGGGATGCAGAAAAAACTTTCTGCCTAGGCTTTTTCCTCAACTGAGTTGGGAAGAGTGAGTAGAAGCCACTGAAATGGAACCTGATATGTGTTTCTGATCAAAGAAGGAGGGGGAGGAAGAAGAGGAGGAGGGGTGGAGGAGGAAAAGGAGGAGGAGGAATAGGAGGAATAGGAAGAAGAAGAGGAGGCAAAGGAGGAGGAAAAGAAGAAAGAGGAGGAGGAGGAGGAGGAGAAAGAGGAGGAGGAGAAGGAGGAGGAGGAGGAGGAGGAGGAGGAGGAGGAGGAAGAGGAGGAGGAGGAGAAAGAGGAGGAGGAGAAGGAGGAGGAGGAGGAGGAGGTGTTCTGACCACTTTCCTAGAGGTGTGAGTCATCAGGACGAGCAGATTGGGGCTGAGAAGCTAAGGTTTCTGGGAAATGAAGATAGGATGACAATATCAGAGAAAGCAGCTCTGGGTACCCTAAAGACTGAACATCCTGCAGGCAAGGCATGGGCCTGAAGGCAGGCAAGAGTTACCACAGACTATGGTACCAAGACTGACAGAAAAAGAACCCCTTTGTAAAACAGAGTCAGGGATAGAGGCGATACCAAACTAAATTAACGAAGTATGATGGAGACACAAGAGATTTTGCATGCAGAATCCCTGGAACCTAGAGCATGCTTAAATAAGTATTTTAGTGTCTAGAAGAAGTATGTGGAGGAAATCACCCAGACTTTTGACTCTGAAGCACATGAAGATGGTAAGTGACAGAGAATAGAAGCATCCAAGAAGAGTCACAGCAGGAGGTACATGCTGGATTCAGGCTTGTATTTGGAGCTATAGAGTTGGTACCTGGCTTATCAATCATCTATACCCCCTTCCTACCACCCCACCACATCTTTTTCACATAATAAGTGCCCTACAAGTATCCCATAAATTAATGCTTTAGGGCACAAGAGAAGGCATCTAAGAGGTTCTGAATGGTAAGGAGGAAGTTTGTTAAAAATATAGAAAGCTGATGTTCCTACTGGTTCATTCCTTAAGGTCTTCATCATATTAATTCTTATGACAATCCAGAAGTTATATCCTTGTTCCCATTTTGTAGAAGAGATTCCAGACACAAGCAAGGTAACTTCTTCTGTCCCATGGATTCTTCGTAACACACCTATACTTCAGTCTCCTCTTAGCTTGAGAAGCAAAGGCTGAGAGCTATAGATGTAGACTTGGCTGAACCCAATTGAAATCCTGACCATCATGCATAACCTGTGTGGTTTGAGGGAATCTATTTAGCAGTGCTGTGTAGTTCCCTTAACTCTAAAATACAAACTTATCTAGCAATACCTCCTGTAGTGGCTTTAGAATGGATTGAGAATGCTATAGGTAGCTATGCAACTCAGATACTTGTAGACAGTAGGAGCTCAGTAAATGTCAACTCCCACTACCTGCCAAGCTCCTCTCCTGCCTCTCTACAAAGTGCTGTCAGAGGGAGTGAAGAAAAAGGTCACTTCTCCACTGACAAATAACCAGCTCCAGAGTTACAGGTCGTCCCATGGTATTTTGTCCTTTTCCTTGAGAAGTGTCTTACATGAAGATAAGGAAAAAGCCAGGGCCTTCTCCACAATGTGTGAAATTCTGTTGACTCTTCTGCCATGCACTTTCTCCGGAACAGAATTTATGAGCTTATTTTCACTGTATTATTATGCACACTCGATTCTTTTGAAACGCTTTCACTCTGGCCTTGAAACCTTAGGTAGAGGATCTCGGAGCATGGTCACAGAATCAACTGTATCAGAGAACCTGAGATTTTCTTAGAACAAAATGAATTCTTAAATAATCAAAGAAAAGAAATGTATTGTGGCTCATCAGAGGTAGATGATCATCTGGCTCCACTGTTTCTGGGTCATGATGAACAGAAATATCACCATGGGAGGAAGAAGAAAGAAGCTGCTTGCCTCAGGGGAGCTGGAAAGAAACAAGACGGGCAGGAAAGGACCACAAACAAGGTGTACCCTCCAAAGACATTGGCTCCAGTAACCTGATTCCTCCAGCCAGTCTCTACCTTCTAATGGCTCTTTAATCTATAAATTCATCCACATCTGCTGATCTAACTGCCATAGCACCACCAACAGAGACCAAGCTTCCAATACATAAGCCTTGGGGGCCATTGATTATCCATAACCCTGGGCAAAGGTGAAGGAGGAGCCCCAGTTAATTATTAGTTTGCTGGGGTGACAGTCAGAAAGTATCACTAGGGTCAGTCTCTATCCCATTCCCTAACGATGAAGTCAAAGATTCTATGTCCCTAATATTTTCTTTCCATAGTCCCAACTATAGCTCCCTTGGAAAGCTCCCAGGCTCTTCCCTTGAGCTAAAAGTACTCCAAGCTGCAGAAGCTGGAAGCTCCTGTACAGAAGCAGTTTCCTGCTGGGTGTCTTTCCGAGTCCCCTAGCCTCTGGATGCTCACAAAAATGGTTTGTGTTTCAGTGCATACTTTGCCTCCAAGAAACAGAGATCAAAAGTGTAACTGACAAGAGAGATTAATTAGTCTGCTACCATGAGTGGGTGACATGAACTGATTTGAGAAGCACAGAAAATGATGAGAAGAAAGCTCATAAGAAGAGTCACACACATCACCAGAGATATAAGTTCAGCATGTTCTCATATTACAGGTGAAACCAGAAGTCCAGATGTTGACATAAAATCCCCTGCAAAGCAAGAGTTATTTCTGTTGCTTCTTAAGCACAGCAGTGGGACAGATTCAGATGTATACTTTGTGGCCTCTACGTTATTGCCATGTGTATGTTGCCTAAACTTGTACCCAGGGCCTTGTACATGCCACAAAAGCACTGGACTTCCCACCAACACTGAGCCGGAAAGAGAAATTTAGGAATAGTTTTTGCCACAGTTGAATGTCTTGTTGATTGTCTTGTAACTTTAGATAATTCCCTTTAGTAGTAACACTTCAACTCTCCAAGACCACTGAATTCTGTAGATGGCACTAGTCATCATCTCCCTGACCACTGATTTTAAAAAATCTGCCATTCCTTCAAATCAGATGAGAAATACTAGCACAGGGAGGGACAACATGGACTGCTGTCTTTGCATTCATCCTGAGATTCCACTGCCTCCTCCTAGGACCCTCCTTGAGTAAACAGTGACATCCACTGGCTAAAACTCAGACCCTGTGCCAGTATTACTAAAGAAAAGAAGGTTCACAAGATTGCTTTGATCCAGGCAAGGGATTCTCAGTCTCTAACAAACATCTGGAAGAAAGGAATCCAGAGCCAAGAAAAGGCAGGACACAGATGTTAATCAGACAGGAAAGAAACACAATCCCCAGAACATGTTGGCCTGGGTTTCAGAAAGGCAGTGGACTACTCTCAGTATGCAGCTGTCTGAAGACAGGACCAGAAGGGGGCTATGGTTTGCACCATGTGGTATAGGTCCCTAGCTACACATGGATTCTGAGTTCCTATAATGGCGCCAGTCCAGATGCCAGGCTCTGTAAATGTAAGCTGCACAGTGATTTAAAAATCGTTGATTTGAAGCTTGGCACTGTGCCCCATGCCTATAAATCTAGCACTTGGAATACAGATATCGGATCTTGAGGTTTACCTGGGGTATAAAGTAGGATATTATCTAGCAAAAACAATCACAAGCAAACAACAACAACAGCTTTTTTAAACTTTTGTATTTGTAACATATTGGAGTAATATTTCTATTGTAGCAGGTTATAGGAAGTAAACAATAAAACAATTTTGTTGTTTTTATAATTTCATTGAAAACACTAGAAAGTAAAATTACATTGTAGCTGGTGTTTCAGTTGAGTTGACATAGGCCTACAGCTTGTCTAATTCTAACATTCTCAGTCCTGAGCCTCAGAAGTGCCTGGGATACCTGTAAAGTACACAAATATGGGGTCTGATCAGTTGCTGGAGAAATCTCGATAGCAGAAGCATCATGAACTGGTCTCTTCTTTCTTCCTTTTGATATCTTTTCCACATCTGGGCTGCCTTTGATCCTTGAATGTGATTGATCTGAGAGTCCTTCTTAAGCACCTCTCTCTCATCTCCGACTTCCCTGCTTACAAATATGCAGTGTCTTTACTCCCAGACATCACCACACACATCCCAGGAGCACAAGGCCTTTTGGATGAAGAAGATGATTTTCTTCCTGCTTAGCACTTCTCTCTGGAGTAGAGCTAGAGAGATCAATCAGATCAATCAGAGAAAATGTCAGCAGAGAGTATGAGAAAAGAAATTTCATGTTCACTTTGGGTGAGATGGCATTGGAAGGCCTCTATGAGACAGCTCAATTGAAGTCTGAGTGACACTAGGCAGGAGTACATAAGCTAAAGTCCCCATTTCAGACAAAGCAGCCAACAAAAGCCAAAAACAGTAAAATAGCAGGTATATTTGAGGAGACAAAAGGCACTACAGTGACTGGTGCATGAGAAAGTCAACCAGGATCAAGGAATAGGAGAGGTGAAGCTTCCCTGGGGATATACTCATGAAGCGGACACTATGGCTTGAATGAGTATCTCTCCCCAAGGTTTGTATATTGAAATCCTTACCGTCAAAGTGGTGCTATGTAGAGGTGTACTTTGAGGTGATTAAGTAAGTCATCAAGGTAAAGTCTTCATGAATGATATTAGTACTCAAGGGAAATGAAAAGGAATCCCATCAATCTCTCTCTGGCCTTCTTCCTGCATCTGATAGGACAAGAAGTTGGCAATGTACACCATGGAAAAAGGCATTTAGCAGAACTGATGAGACTTTCTCAAGACAGAACGATTTAAAAGGGCAAATGGTTCATTTTGCTTGTAGTGTCAAAAGTTTTAATTTATCAGGTGAGGAATATACTGTAGAGAAGAAAAGCTCACATCATGCTGAATAGAGTGTAGAGAAGAGTCATAAAGAAGCTAGGGCAGGATATGCCCTTCAAAGAGATGTCACATGTGAGCCACCAGCTCTTTCAAGCCCCGGGTTCCATCACTGTCTTAAAGGTATTCAAGATTTGGAATCATCAGTGGGTTAAATTGCTGATTAGGTCAGGGCCTTCATGATCTATTTCTGCCAATGTCCTGACAGAGACACCCTATGCTGAGATTTGTTAAGCACCTAGATATTTCTCAATCTAATCATATCTACAGACAAGATTAAACATCACACTGACCATGTTAGCATCTTCATTTCAGACATCCAGCCTCAAAGCTATCAGAAATAAATGCTTTGTTTTAAAGTCATGCAGCCTACAGTTTTGTTACAAGTGACTCAAGCAGATTTAGACATGGGAAGTCAAATGTTCTCTGCCTAAACCATGTAACAAACGAAGGGACAATGAAAGGAACATTCTAGACTAGAACACTCTAGAATATCTAGAATATTCTATTCTATGTTCTAGAATAGAATGTTCTAGTATAGAACATTCTTGAAGGAAAACCAAACTTACTGCAGCAGAACAAAGTATACTAATAACTAAAAAAAAGTGGGGGGAGAGTCATATGCTAAGACATAGTATAAAACAGGCACTGAAGTCTAAGATAAAACAGAGACAGAAGACAAAGGGCATCATTCTACACTCAATGCTTCGAAAGGAAAAGTACTTGGTTGGTTGTTTTGTTTTGTTTTTGTGGTGGTTTATGATGCTTGAACCCAAAACTTTCCATATACTAGGCAAGTACTTCCAATGAGTTGTATCTCCAGTCAGTGTAAGTATTCTTTCATGGGAAGTATTCTTAGAAGTGAAGATGTAGATCAGTAGCAGAGCATTTACCCAGCATGCCTTGGATTCTAAATTCAACCCATAACACTGAAAAACTAAATAATAAGTAGAAGTGTGTGGTAGTTTTATCACGTTGACACAAGTTAGGGTCATTTGGGAAGATACAACACCAACTGAGGAAACACCCCTATTAGATTGGCCTAATTAATGATTGATGTAGGCGTGCCTAGTTCATTGTGGGCTGCGCATCCCCTGGGCAAGTGCTCCTATGTTGTATGGGAAAACGGTCTCAGCAAGCTAATAAGTAGTGTTCTGCTATGGCTTCTGCTTCAATTCCTGCCTCAGAGTCCCTGCCTCAAGGTTCCTGTCCTGTCTTTCTTTCATAAGCAAATGTATGCTGAAATAAACCCTTCCCTCCCTAGGATGTTTTGGTCATAGAGTTTGTCACAGCAATAGAAATCTAAAACAAAGTATTTTTAGAAGAAGAGCAATTGTATTTTTATCTGAGAATCATATACTACCTTTCCTGTGCTAAATAATATGTGGTCATCTTGGGGAGAAAATATAAGAAATTGTAATTCTAAGAAAAATATCAAGCTTGTCACTATATACTTTATGCGTGATGGCCTTTCAAAAGATAAATATATTCTAAAATACATGGGATTGGTTGGACAGTAAAAATACTGTGTGTGATACTATGATAATGAAGACTTCTCATTGCGCATTTATTTACACCGTGTACCATACAGAACTATGAGTGCACCCTCACAGAAGCCATGGGCTCTGGTGATACTGATGTATCAGTGAAGGTTTACCAGCTGTAACAAATGCACCATTCTGGTAAATGCACTGATCATTAAGGAAACTGTGCATGAGTAAGAAAGTACATGGGCAATCTATACCTTCTGTGCATTTTTTCTATGAACCTAAAATCATCAGGGAAATATCTTAAAAAATTAATGATATTCTCCTCAAAATAAACTAAGTTAACAGATGAACTCTACAGAGAGTACCATCGTGCTTGCTATTTCAGTAGTTGTGCTGATCTGCTTCTGGACATCTTTGTGGTTTAGGTCCTGGTATCCATCAGTTTTTGCTCAAATACTAACTTATTAGGAAGACCTTTATCATTGCTCTATATAAGACAACACCATGTCACTATTTTGTCTGGCTTAATTTTCTACATCTCACACTTCAGCATATATTTTGTCTCTAGTAATATATACATCTATGTGCATGCTTTCCTTACAGGAAATTCTCAGTGCCCTGTATCTTGTTTTTAATACCTATGACACAGTGGATATTCTGTAGATTTCTGTCAGGTAGTCACAGGCAACATTGTTCGGGTATAATATGAAGGAAAAAGGATTACAGTAGAACCAACCATTGTAAAGGGGAACTGTAGTGAGAAGACTGTTCCAGGAGAGAAAAAATTGGTGTGTAATATGTCTACAGAAAGGGGAAAGGCACATTTTGGAGTGAGAATGGGAACTTAGTAATAAACATGGAGAAGACCTGGAAAGGATTGTTTGGGGACGGCTGCTGGGAGGTATGGTGATAACATTCACTGAACCAGAGAATTCTAGAAGAGGATGGCTTCTAAGTTTTTCTTAATTTCAAAAATTAAAAGAGTCTTCCATTTGTTTTAAATAAATGGACCTTGAGATACTTTTACAAAACCAAAGAAAACTCGCTAGAAGGCATTTCAATTAAGAAGGATTTATACACGAAGGGCTATGAAGTTGTGGATTTGCTATAAAAAGGTGAGTCACGGGTGGGCATGGAGCAGGGAGATATATGACACAAAAATGACAAAATTATTGGTTATGAAAACTAAAATAAGTATTGGTGTGTCATTAGATTATGCTCCTGGCTTTCAGTATTTAAAATTGTCCGTAAAGAAAGATGTCCTACAGATGGATAACATCATACTCTTTGGACACAGAACACTGAGAAATCAGCCTGTAACTCAGCTGGAAGCTCCTTCCACACTAGCTCATGTTCATGGGCTAGAAGATGCTATGTAGTCTGCTAAGAAAGAGAAGTCATCAGTGGTTCCATCCAGCTGTTGTGTATGCTACAATAAAAAATTACCAGGCATTCTACAACGAATAGTGCAATTGCAGCATGACCATATTGTGGTTAATCAATCACATTCTGATTGGATTTGAGACCCATTCAACAAGAAAAAATATACATGTATGGTATAAACCTAGTCAAAAGCTGAAAAGATCACAGGCACCAGGGGGAAATCTATGACTGTTTTAGTATGTTTGGTTGGTTGGTTGGTTGGTTGGCTGGCTGCTTTCTGGCTTGCTTGCTTGCTTGCTTGCTTGTTGTTAAATGGGCAGAAAGGCAAAATGGGACAAAGAAACGTGTCCTAACAAATATGCATAAAAAGTTGGCAAGGTAGCTCAGCAAGTAAATGCACTTGCCATGGATCCTGGTAACCAGTGTTTAATCTCCTCAACTACATGGTAGAAGAAGAGAGCCAATTTCCACAAATTGTCCTCTGATTTCTACACATGTTCTGTGTACTTGTGGGTATACATATATGCACACACAAGAAAATAAATAAGTGTAAAAAATACACTTTAAAAGAATATGTTCAATGCACTTGCCTGTATGGCGCATATGCACAACACACACACACACACACACACACACACACACACACACACACACACACACACAATGGAAAGGTTCTAGCTAGACGCATAAATTTGAATGCTACATATTCAAAACTGTCGGTAGAACCACAGGCCCAAATAAAATCCCCCAGGCCAAAAGGATAGAATAAGTATCAGAAGTGGCATCACACCCCGTCTTGTTGAAATCTGTGGCTGAGAAGAATGGCAAGCAAGTCAGGAGAGACCAGATGGCATGGCCAAAGATGAGAACAAGATGGAAAGAGGACTGGGCTCCACAGATGGGTTCAAATCACGCTGCATGAAAAGGAAGGTCTTTGGTCTCTAGAGTAAGCCAGACAGGAGTTTCTTACATTTCTGAAGGCATGCCAAGTGAAAGGTGGCTGGGTAATGTGTTTAGCTCTGCAGTTAGGGCAGGGGTCATAAAACGTGGATTTCCCGTCTGGTGAGTTTATAAAACATAATAACTTTTTGTGAAGAAAAGTTATGGACATTCATGAAGAATGTCCATAAAGTGTATTTATTAAGAAATGTTCCTGGCATGAGGCATTATATGGAGTATTGAAAAAATATAGAATTCTGCTGGGGAGACAAGGAGTTATAAGTGGAACATAACAGGAGCTGGGGTAAAAAAAAAAAAAAAAAAAAAAAAAAAAAACTATTGAGGATCCAGCATTCAGGAAACTGAGGAAAGAGAATCAGGAGTTTGAAGTCAGTCTGCAATACCAAGTGACACCGGGCCTTACCACCCCTGGGCCCCACTAAAAGGTGAACATAGAGAACTCACATGTGTGAAGGGCTGAGGAATTGCTTCCTCCAGGCCTCTCGGGCTACAAATGAGCCTCTTCCTCGTGTCATCACTGCTCTAGAAAATCTTTGCTTCTCTACCGCTTTTAATTTCTTTTCCTTTGTACAAACTCTGCCCATGAGATTGGACAATGATCTGTGAGTTAATAATGGGTGGCTGACAGCAGGAGCAACTCCCATGGCCAGCTCAGGTCAGCCTCCTACACCAGTGGGTACTGCTCTTCCCTGGGTCTCTTCCTCCACTCTGCACAGAGTAAAGGAGACTTAACAGCCAACACACCTCTGGGCATCACATACGGCTTCCCCCCTTTCTAACAGAGTTACCTAAAATAGTAAGATAGCATCTCCCTACCTGTGTGTCACTATGAGTGCAAAGGAGAAATAGTTCCTATGAGGCTTCAAGGAACAAGTCTGTGAAAACACTCGGGGATTAGAAGTACTGAGTGTCTACTAACTCTCATTATTCATGAATTCTGAATTCCATTCCCATCAAATCCACAATTTAGGTCCAGTTTCATGCCTCCATAACCTGTAGATTTTTCTCTGAAACTTCCAATACCTTTCTGGTGCTCAACATGGTTATCTGGCAGACATCCATGGGTCTTTCAATTTTCGGCTCCCTACAAACCCAGACCCCACAACATAATTAATCCCCTCTGAATTTTGGAATTAATTTTCTCTCATCTAGAAACAGACTGGGAATGAGTGTCTCATCTTTTTATATGTATACCCAGTATAGTCTACAATGAGAGACTTGAACACTGAGCTTGAAATTATATAAGCTAGTTATGTCCCTATGGGTTATGGGTTACTTGGTCTCCAGCTCACGCACTTGTTTACGTTTTAGAAACTTTAGGAGGTGTGGTCTAGCTGGAGGAAATGAATCCCAGAGGACAAGCATTTGAAGTTTTAGCCTTGTGATGGCATTCGTAGTTGTGAACTTGACTACATCTGGAGTTAACAGAAATCTAAGCCTGCTTGCCCTAGCCTTGTTAGCAAGTGTATTCCTTCAGTGGCATTAGAGCCTACTTCTGGATTCCAGTATATACTGAACACCAGCTGAGATATCCAGCTTTATGAACTGAGCAACTTCTATATTCTTGAACTTTCCACTTGAAGCCAATCATTGTTGGATTAGCAGGACTGCAGCTTGTAAGTCATTCTAATAAATTAGATAGATAGGTAGATAGATAGATAGATAGATAGATAGATAGATAGATAGATACATACATACATACATACATACATACATACATACATACATACATACATAGATGTAGAGAATCACTGTATATGTTCTGATATTCTAGAGAACCTTGATTAATATAAGCCTGGTCCCCACATCCTTTTTTTATTCACTTCTTCCTATCCACCATGGGGAAACAGCCTCCTCCTCCTCCTCCTCCTCCTCCTCCTCCTTCTCCTCCTCCTCCTCCTTCTCTTCCTCCTCCTCCTCCTCCTTCTCTTCCTCTTCCTCCTCCTCCTCCTCCTCCTCTTCCTCCTCCTCCTCCTCCTCTTCCATCTCCTCTTTCTCCTCTACATATTTCTACTGTGAAGATGTTCTGTCTTACCATAGCACCAGGCTCAACATAGCTGAACACTATGTGTTGAAATCTCTGAAATCCTTAACTAAAACAAACCTTTCCCTCCAGATTTGCATGTGGTTCGCTGTCACAGTGATATAAAGTCTAACCACCATGCTGGTCTTAGAGGGCAAGCTCTGAAGTGATGTTTCCAAAGGCAGCTTACTCTAGACTTTGAATTTTGGTTTGAGAGCTGAAGACAGTACTAGATAATTCTATCTTTATCTAAGGCTGAAATGATGAAAAAGCCAAAGGAAAGGAGTATACAAATTCTACAACTTCTGAATTTTGTAGAGGCAAATCCTTCCCTGTACATAACCCTCCCCTCATGAGACTGTGCTCCTCTCTGTCAGCCTGTCTTCTTCATCTGCTGCTAAGAGTCTAGCCCCTCAACCTGGCTGTTAAGGCACTGAGTCCAGGAATTTTCCTTCTGTCTCTTTCAATAAGCACAGGTGCAGCTTCCTTTAATGGGCTGTCAATGGGCAGTGAGAACCTGGACTGCACAATTAACTGAAACAAATGCTTGCCCATGCCTGCTAACAACGTGAAGACAAGAAAGCCTTGTGGCCTGAGAAGTTAAAATTCTCAGATCTGTACAGTCAGAGCACAACCCATTCCTTTTCTATGCAGCGTCGTTCTGGGCTTTTAGCATTTTTTTCCTCTTACACTGGGAGTTTACACATGAGGGCATAATAGCAAGTGGTGGAAGCCAATAAAACCTGCTCTCTAGGAAACTAATTAACCTGTAAATGTTTGCTGCAACTGATGGAAAATCTTTCCTACTTGACATCCAGATCCCTTCTATATCTGAGACATTTTCCTCTCTTTTCTCTCAACAGAGCAACGCAAACAACCCTTCACTTAGCCTTGGTGAGGCAGGGTCCTGTGTAATCAAGGGTTGGTGTTAGCAAATTCCTACATGCCTGTTCATGAAGAGACATGGGCAGAAGCAGAGTGTACTCCCAGATTCCCCAGAACATAGGGAATAAGGATTCCTGCTACCTAAAACTCACATTATATTCCTCAGGTCTCAGAACAATGAATGTACTGGGCAATAGGGAAAGTTAGCATCTCATTATGCAGTCCAGGCTAACCTTGAACTTGTGACCCTGCTCCCTTAGCCTCCCAGGATTGGGATCATAAGCTTGTGTCATTTAGATGAGTGAAGAATGTACTACTTTGATTGTCTGTTCAAGAAAAAAGTACTTCAATACTTGAATAAACAGAGAAAGCCCAGGGATGCTGAGATTCGCCAGTGTCCTTAAATGCTGTTGACAAGATGTAGAACCACCTGCTGAACTATGGCCACTGAATTTTCACCTCCACATCATCTTGTAATGGATGCAAAATGGAAGCAGATCCGGACTTGCTGAGATGAGCTGAAGACTGATGAGGCAAAACCTTGCAGTGTTATGGTTGCTCTGAGCTTTATTACATGTGACACAAGTTCATCTTCTACATGCTGGGAAAACTATGGCAACTGTACTTTTTCATCATGGAGCTAGTGACAGTTACACTTGGGAGAAGCTGTTGTATTTGGGGCTGAAAAAAATCTATCTTCAGATAGTGATGAGCATCCCAAGATGTACTGAGACCCAGTCAGAACCACTTTGGAAGGCAGTCCCTAGGACCTTGGCCATGGGTGCCAAGCAACCCATTAACAACTCTGCAAGAGATCTCAAAGGCCTTCAGCTAGCCACTTTTTGATGGACTACCTTTAGAACTGTATTGGTTTTAGATCCAGAATCTTTCTACTAAGCAGGCAATCTTTATTAAATTATGTAAACTCTCTGGGCTCTATTTCTTCATCTATAAGAGGGAAGAACGATGAAACTCTATCACGTTGTTTTAATAGCTTTCCCTTGACCTCTTCTTCCATATGCTTAGAGTCATCCCTTCACTTCAACCCCCCAAATCTATACGTATTTGATTCTACCAAGCAAAACATTACATCTCCCACTAAATCTCTCTTTTATCTTTATTCAAGTCACTGATAATACTGAGAATGTAACACATTGCCTAGGGCAAGAAATGGGAACACACTAATTTTCAAGGTGCTGCAACTATCCCAAGCTATTACATCTATTAGCAAACAGTAAAGTTCGAGTACTTTTTTCTTCATTTTCCATTTTATTGCATATATGGTACACACGTGGGAGTTCATGTTTGCCCATACACAAGCACATGTATGTGAGTAGATATGTATGTTCCTGTGTGTAGAGGTCTGTGGCTAATGTCATGTCTCATTCTCAATTGCTCTTCTACTCTATTTGTGGAGGCAGAGCCTCTCAGTCAAACCTAGAGCTTACCACTACCACTATGGCTAGTCCCAATATCCAGCTTGCTCTAGGGACTCCCTATCTGCTCTTGGAGGTTAGAATTACAGGTGGGCTTCTTATCCACCTCACATTTTACAAGTGGTCTGGGGATCTTAAGTACAACCCTACATTTATACAGCAAGTGAGTGACCCACTGAGCCATCTCCAGAGTCTGTGCTCAAGTTCTTAAACTGGTTCCCCAACTCAGAAACTACTCAGTCTCTCTTAACCTTCATTTTTCAGTTGTAAAATGAGAAAGATGTGGTGAGACCTACTCGCTGAGATTCACTGGACTACTAAGTGAGCTGATACAAATTCCTGACACTACACCATGCTTGGTAAAAAGGATTTCTTATGCCTAATGCAAAATCCTGCCTATGTTTCTTATTTTTTCTGACAAACAAAACAAAACAAAATAAAAAACAACTTGAAGCTTATGGTATTTAGGCAACCTGGAATCACTGTGAAGCAAAATAGGACTAGGAACGTATTCCTCATAACCAGTCCCCAAAGACTCAGCTTGGTAGCACCAGTGGGCTACGCAGAAGGTTTGCTTTCTGGAGAATGTGTTGGCTCTTTTTTTATAAAAAAAAATAAAAAAAAAATTATCTTTTTATGTGTACGAGTGCTTTGTCTCCATGTCTATCTGTTCACCGCATACATGCTTGATGCCCAAGGAAACTAGAAGAGAATATTAAACCCCATAGAACAGGAGTTACAGATGGTTGGGAGCCACCATGTCGGTGCTTGGAATTGAACCCATATTCTCTGCAAGAGCAACTAGAATTCTTAAGAAATGAACCACCTCTCCAGCCCCTGGACACTGTTCCATTCTGTTTTATCCATGGTTCCAACCTTTGTGGCTCAATTCTTGCTTTCTTAAAAAAACAGGTAAAAGAAAACAGAAGAGGTGTCAGGCAATAAGTAGCAGAAATAGATGTACTAAGAGTTAATCATTATTCCTGGCTCTTCGTTTTCCAAACTCCAGAGCCTAAAGATGAATCATTTTGGGCAGTTCCTACCTAAGACCCCAAGTTTTTTGGTCCACATTGACAACATGGCCCAAAAAATAGAAAATATATTTTGTTTTATGTAGGAATACCTTTGTTCTCTCTCTCTCTCTCTCTCTCTCTCTCTCTCTCTCTCTCTCTCTCTCTCTCTCTCTCTCTCTCAGCTAAGATGAAGGCTTAGGACCTTCTGCAAGCTTCACTGGGTAAGATGCAGCCTATGGAGGATTCTCTATCTCCAAGTACCATTGAGTCTGAATTACAGACAACCATTGTACCTCTAGCCTAGCTGCTTAAGTGTGAAAAGAATAAAGCATGCTTTAGCAAGAGCTTGGAGGAGGGAAGGGAGCCGAAACAAGGCAGAAACTTCCCATCCGAGATCAACAGCTCAAAGTGGGATTCTGAGAGATTAAAACAAACAATGCTTCTGCATGCGAAACAGCTCTGGACAGCATGATGGATGGGGGCTGAATATAATCCAGCCTTCAAATTCTTTCTGCTCTTTCTCATTGGAGGATCTGAGCCAGCTCAGAGCTGGTCTCTGCATGATGAGTGAAGGCTGGAGCCTCCCTTCCCTTCTCAGAACCAGGTGTCTGGTCAGTCACAGGAAGCACTTAATATTAGATTTGGCAGCTTCTAGAAAGCTGAGGGAGAGACACAGCTCTCTCCAGAGTCTGAACGGAGCCTGCTCATTGCCAAAGTTGCTTGCCCAGTAGGATCTCCTAGGGAAGCTTTTAAGCATCCCAAGCTCCAGCTGGCTTCTGGGTCAAAGAAGCCACAGTCTACCCAGTAGGGCCTATGTACCTGGGGTTTGAAAACTCTCTGGGTGATTACCATGTGCAAGCAAATTTGAAAATCCCTGTTTGGGAGCCATGGTTCTTAGCAGGGGTTGATTTTTGTCCACCTAGGAAACATTTGGCAATATCAGAGGACATTTTTGTAGTTAGAAGAGGGATGGTGCTACTGACATCTAGTGGGAAGAAGCCAGGAAAGCTGCTAAGCATCCTCACAACAAAGACCCAACAGGATGAAACTGTGTTGTAGCTGTAGGGAAGCTGGTCTTAGGTACTTCCTATGCACAGCATCTGCCTGTTCAAACCGCAGAGCCTCAGGCTCTTCTCCCAGGATCCCTGAATCTAAATCTGCATCTTCACAACATCCCAAGATGACCATTAAACACATTTTAAAAGTAGTAGTTCAGATTCATTAAAGGTTTCATTGTCTGAGGGGAGGTATCACCAGTCTTAACTGAGAGTAGATTCTTCACAGCAACCTTTGTTTTTTTTTTTTTTTTTTTTTGGTTTTTTTTTTTTTTTTTCTTTTTTTACATTCAATATTCCCCCTAAAGACTAGGCAGGAATGGCTCTCAGATTTCAGAATTAGCAGATCGTATTTGGCTTCCAGCATTAGTTGAAACTCCTTAAATGGTTTTGCTTGGTCTCATCTGTTTAATCTGCAAATGGGAAGGAGATATAGAGACAAACTGTGCAACGTGACAGATAATGCCTGAGCAGTGTGAGCTGGCATCTGAGCTTCACTAACTCACTCGAGTTTTCTTTTGAGCAATTCATTTTCCCTATTTGAATATTGACTTTTCTCATCTGGAAAAAGCAATGCCTATTCATGGCTGCTCATGGAGAAAACCACTCAGGTGTTGAAGTGTGAGGTACTAACATGGAGTAAACACTCCAGAACAGGCACTGGCCTGGTTCCTGAAATATGGTAGGGGAGGGTTTTTTATTCAAATTGTACACAAAATACCATAAGTCCTATTCCTATATCAATCTGGCAGGGCATATGTTCTTAGTCGTAGATGCCCCTTCACCTGTCCAAGGCCAACACATAGGGTGATGTCATCTGCTGTTCAGTCATAGACACCCCTTCGCCCATCCAAGGCCAACACATAAGGGGGATGTCATCTGCTGATTGGTCTTGTCACTTCCGTTTAGACTGCAGCTTGAGAGTAGGTTGTAGCCTTGCCTTCCCTTTAAATCCCAAAAAGATTCTCAACAAATGAGTCCTACTAGAGATTCAGAATTCACAGCCACACAACTGGTGTCAGGGGTAACTGGAACTCGTACCTCACCCTTTCCAACCCAAAATCAAACTGGTATTGTGTTTCTACACCATCTCGCCTAGGGCAGCTGTTTCTACCCAAATCATCAAACACACACACACACACACACACACACACACACACACACATACACACACACACACACACACACCAGAGAGACAGAAAGAAGGAAGAACATAGTAAATAATCATCTGAGTTTTCTGGAGGAATGACCATTCATCCTGTTTCTTTACCCAGTTTATAAACAGCTTTAAAGCAGAAGCCATGCATTTCTCTTGCCACCTGTTCCTTGAGATCCTTAATTCATGGCTGAACCCACAACAAAAGCTCAAAAAGTTTGATATCCAAGTGACTGACTGCTGAGCCTGGTGATTGATGAGATCCTGGCTGACTGGAGAAGTGCAAGCTAAGCACTGGTATGCACGATGCAATTGCCCAGTCTCCTGTGCCTGGAAATAGCCATGGCTTCTTGCAGAGTTTACTACAATCTGGATAGATATTTGATGTTCTCATTCTATCCACCTGCCCCAGAAATTTCCAGAAATCAAATAAAATGCTTATTGAAGTCTTATATTAAAGGCTTACTTTCATTCTTGCCTATGCAGAAATAGCTAGGCACACAAATCAAACTGAGCCTGGAGAGGGGAGAGGAGGAGTAAGATACAGAGTGCCTGGGAAAACGAGACCAGGAAGAACTTCTTCTAGAGCAGACAGCAGTACAGAGTAGCAGAGCAGAATGCCCTCCCAGTCAGACAATGGGATAGGCTAAGACCTGGATCCAGGCCCTGTGATAACTAAAATGAGCCCTGACAGGGGCATGAGAACCACACCAGATAAGCCAGAAAAAGAAAAATGGCTCCAGCCAGCAACACCATTGGGTCCAAATGCCATGGCTGGAACCCAAACCCCTGGAGCAGAAGTATGGGTATTCTTCAATTACAGTGATGAAGTGTGGACCAGAGCCAATGCAATGGAAGACAGGGATTTGTCAGTTCTACTTTTTGCAACAAAGAGACTAAGCAACTGTTGTGTGTGACCCATGACACAACTATCACGAAGGGAAACATGAGGGAGCATTGATTTCACTCCAGGTGGAGGAATGCATTCAATGTTGGTGTCGCCATTTTTTTTTTTTTTAAGAAAATAAAAAGGCAAGCTCTCCACCTCGGGCAGGCCATGGTCTAAGAAGACAAATCTTCCATCACAATGTGCAATGAAGGTCTTCTGGGCTTTCGGTAGAGCTGGATCTGTCATTTTTCTGGGTATTCAAGGAGCTGTTGTCTCACCAGGACAAAATGAAACACTTAGACTTTGGACAACAGAGAGAAATCAGCTAGAGACCTGAGTGTAAAGCCAAAGGAGTAAGGAGAGTGAAGAAAAAAACAGACAGAAAACCAAACCCAGGGTCATGGCAAGATAGGGCTCTAACACCTAAGAAGCAGATGAGAAACCAGGGTTGGGAGGAAGAGGCCCTCTCCTCTATGAGGATATCATAGTTGCTTTGAATGTTGCTATGGTAAAAAAAAAAAAAATACCCTAACAAAAGCAACTTAAGAGAGAAAGGTTTTATTTGTCTAACAGCTACAGGTTGCAATCTATCATGGCAAAGAAGCCACAGACTGAGGATGGTTGTCGTATGGAACCCACAACCACATAACAGAGAGTGACAAAAGCATGCTAATGCTCAGATAATGTAAGATAATGCTATCTTACACAGTCAGGATGCCCAGTTGAACCAACAGTTGAGATGAGTCCTTCCTTCCACGTCAGTAAATTTAACCAAAACAGTCCCTAGCAGGCAATCCCAGAAGTCCCTGTTCGTGCAAAAGTTGTGTCTGTCTGATAACACTGAGCATCACAGGGGATTTTCTTCAAAATAAGGAAGATTATCTTTTCCTAGGGGTCTCAGTTTATCCTAGTGATACCAAAGCTGTCTTCCCATTTCCAGAAGACTTTGAATAGTTTCAGGTATGTCCAGGGAGTGTTTATGCACATAGAAAGGTGTTTGTGGACCCAGACATGAACAACAGCCCAGATCACATTATACAAATCCTTGAGATAACTTTTCTCCTACTAAGAAGACAACTTAAGATCTTTATGTCTCCATCATCTAAAAGCTAAGATTTAGGTTTTTTTCCCGTGTTAGAGATTGAACCCAAGGCCTTATATGTACTCAAATATAGATCCATCCCCCTCAATTGCCATTAAGTTAACACAGTGATGCAGTGCAGTGAGAGAAAAAACTGACTTTAAATGGAGAGGGAACCTCATTGAAAGAAATAAAAGGAAAACAGGCACTATAAAAGATGTCTGAACTTATACACATAAACATATGTTCCTCAAAGTCAAGTTTTGTGGTGAATCTAAATGGTATCCAGCAATGCAATCAAAGGATACACCTTCCCATACTAAAATTTTGCAAAGAAAATGTTTTTCACACAGGGAATACAATATTGTCTTTGGCTGATAGGCAAAAAAAAAAAAAAAAAAAAGAGGATTCTTTTTTAAACATTTTCGCATTCCTTTAGAGAGAGACAGAAAGAGAGAGAGAGAGAGAGTCTGCATGTACCATTATGTGCATGTGTCAAGGTCAGAGGACCTTGAAGAAATTAGAACTCTCTTTCAACCACATAGACTTCAGGATCAAATTCAAGTCCTCAGGCTTGGCAGCAGGCACATTACCCACCAAACCATCTCTATGAACCACAAAAAGAACATTTTCTTCTTACCACCTATCCAGTGCCGTATATAATTTATCCTGGTCAACACTAGGAACAGCCCAACCAGATAGTTTTATCTTTCACTGATAGCAAAATATATATTTAGAAAGGTGCAAAAATGTTCTCTAGGAGCAAGTCAGAAATTTCATCAAACACTTGCAATGTAGCAACTGGATGCCAGCTTGTCTCCTCTCCCTCGAACCATCACACGGTTGTGGAGGAGTGAGGTATCTCCCTGAAACATCATCCTAAAGGGAGACAGGTTCTTGGTCAGTTCACCAAGTGACCAATTAGCAACCTCCCTTCTCTAGGCAGTCCTAGTTCCTAAAAGGGAGGAAAAAGCTGCACTCTCCTCAGAGCACATTGATATTCATCCCAATTCCCTTCCTTCTCCATTCCAGCAGCACATAAATTACCAGCTCTGTTGTCAAATGCTGCATGTAATTGTGTTCAGCAAAACATCCCCAGGGAAAAAGAAAAGTCATCCAGTCTGCAATGGACCAAGACAGGCCAGAGGCTCAGCCAAGAGGGCTGAGGTCTGGTGTCCACCCTCTCCTCCTTCCTCCTTCACAAACTCAGACAAGCCAGGGCCTGTCAGGAACCACAAACAACATCAGAGTGTGAGTCGGGGAACAATTCTAATTAAAAAACAGTGAATCCTGTGCTTGCCAAACCATATAAAGCTATACAAGGGAAAAAAGACTCATGTACATTTAGATTACTAAAAACCTGTTTTAATAAATCAGTAGAAATAAATACCATTTAGATAATTACAATGAGCCAGATCATGTAATAATTATCTCATTTAATCCCCACTGCAGCCTTTGGGGGAATGTCAAAGCCTGAACTCAAAAGTGCCTGCTATTAGACATGTTCAAGTCAACCCAGCTGAAAAATACTGAGCTGAAGATGCTTTGCTGGACCCAGTCCACAGACATCATCCTCACAAGCACAGCCCTTGGGTCTTTGTGCTATAGCCTGTTCCCGCTGCACACTGGTCTAGCTGATTGACCCAAGCGGGGACCCACCCACTGCAAGATAACTCTTTGAAATTTTCTGCAAATTAACACAGACCTCTCACAAAAGACCGCACATCATTTCTCATTTAAAAACATTGTCCTGTGTGTAAAGTGAAAAGGCCAGAGGCTGGGGAGACCCTCAGTGGAGAAAATGTTCATAGCACAAGGATGAGGAATGAACTTGAGAGACCTACCATCCATGATTTTAAAAGCTAGATGAGCATGGCAGCCTGCCTGTCATCTTAGCAGTGAGGAAGAGACAGGGCATGCCCAAGACAAGTTCACTAGATAGACAAGCCAAATCTGAAAGCACTAGATTCAGGGAGAGACCCCTACTCATGAGATACAGCAAGAAGCACCTGAAGGAAACACATCAAAATCTGACCTTCACATGAATGTGGTCACATACATGTGAACATGAATATATATGTATATATACCATATATATACCAAATTAACTAATAATTTATTTAAAACTCATTTTTTAATCCTATAGCCAGATGAAGTAACACATGTCCATACTCCCAACTATTCCAGAAGCTGGTCAGTTTACTACCAGCCTAGGCAAAATAATTCTTTCACTTTAATAAATGCTGATAAAGCACTATAGCATGAAGATTTGAGTTTCTACTCATTATTTAGCTATATACCCTCCTACTCTATCTAGCTACACTACCTCCTCTAAAAATCATGGGCTGTCTCTCTTCATCAGGATCCACTGTGGGGAACAATGGAATAGGCCTTTGTCTAAAGAGCCTTGTCTAGTCTCCTGCAGAAGGCCTCTTAGTGCTCCCAGCCATGGCCTCTACCAAACCAACCCAGCTAGCTAGAGACAAGCCAAGGATCCAGTTCTGGGTAGGACCCAGCCAGGCTCCTCCCCGCTTTTTCCCACTCAGCTTCAGGCTAGATCCAGCCCATTCTCAGCTCTTCCACAGCATCCAGCAGTACCTGGGATGCCCAAGAGCCTGAGAACCGGATGGAGCCAGCTCACCTCTCCCAAGCCCCAAGCCCTGGGGGCAGACACAGGACCTCTCACCACCACACTAACCCAACAAGGGTTCCCTTGTGTAGTCCTTGCTGTCATGGAACTTGCTAAGTAAGCTAGATTGACTTTGATCTCACAGAGATCTACCTGTCTTTACCTCTTGAGTGTTGGCTCTAAAGGTGTGTACCACCATGTCCAGCTACCCTTCTGTTCTGTCATCCTGAAATTGTGTCTTCCATTTGCAAAGTCACAAGATGTCTCAAATGTCTGCCAGTATGTTTATCATGATCCCCGAGAGCCAGGCAACAGAAAGATGAAAGCAAAGAAGGTCTTGTGAGATAGATCTCCTGTATTGTATGAAAACTTTTTAAATAAAAAAGAAACATTTCTAAATTGTCTACCCATCAACTTCAGCTCAGCATGTAGCCACAGATACCAACATGCTCTAACTAGATGCAAAAGAGACTGGCAACATTGTCTATGTTACACATGCTGTCACTCTGATCTGTACCAGGGCAATAACTATATAAATATATAGTCCAATGTATAAAAATATAGTTGGAAGGCCTGAACTGATTTTCACCACTCTGTATTTGGATCCTGAATAAAACACAGTTTTATATTCAGTAGATCCCACAATAACCGGAGGGAGGGTGTCAGTTTATTTATTTTATGGTTTGGGAAGTGAGGACATGCAAAGTCTAAATCACTCACAAAAGTTCACAAAACTGAGATGTGAACTGATAAAGCTTATGAATAACATCTGTCATGACATCAAACTCTTTATGTTTCCGCTTGACAGAAACATCTCATGTGACATGTTAATCTCCCTTGAACTTGAAAGCAACTATTTACTCAGACATGGCATCACTAATTCCCCTTTCTGGCTCCACTGTCCATGGTTCTAACCACTGTGATACTTTGACCATCTCGTGGTAGTTTCATTTACTAAATAATTGTAGAAAATTAACAGACTTAGGGAAGCCTTCAAATTGGCCGATGAAGAAACTTCCTGGTATATTGGAGTATGGACTAACTATAGCACCCTCAAAGTCTTACCATAGACAGGGATGTACTGACCCCAATTTTGCTAAGAAGGACATCAGAAAGGCTAACAGTGATTGCACACTGACACATTCTGAACCCTAGTCTTTTCAATCAATTTACAAGTGTCATTCTAGTGAGTACACAGCCTTGCCCTTCCTTTTCCTCGGCTTCTGGCTAGGGATTCATTTCTCTCCTTTGTTTACTCCATGGAGCCCTCAAACATTCTTCATGGTTAGCTTACTTAGGAGTTCTGTTTCATGACTATTTCAAGAGAAAGGCTGTCCTGGTTATAACCCGATTCCTTGGTCTGCACATCCTCAGGCCTAATTCCCAAATGAGGTGAAAAGGTCAGCAGCAGCCAAGAAGAATACAGCTTTCCAGCTGCTACCAAGAGAAGTAAACACTCTTACTAGAATAATAAGCAAACTGTGAAACGATGGAAAGCCTTAGCAACAGCATCCTGGCATTAGATGGCTTAGGCAAGGAGACCTGACAGCTGCATAGTGTGGTTCCATTAAATACCCACACTCTAAGTGTTTATTCATCTCACCAGTACCCACAGCAAATGCGCCTAAATATGATGCATGGGGAACTCAACTTAACTAATCCTGATTTAACAGGCACCCATTCTAAGCCTAGCATTTGTCAATACTGAAGCTTCAGAACAAAAAAAGCTTAAGACCTTCCCTTCAACTAACTCATGGTCTAACAGATGCATGCTCAGTAAACCCAGTTACAAACTTAGTTTACTGTCATCTAATGAGCTGAATGCTTGAATAAAGGATCACCAAGCTCAGTGCAGTGCCATATGACTTTTATCCTAGGACTTGGGAGGCAGAGACAGGCAGACCTCTGTAAGTTTGAGGACATCCTGATCTACATTGTAAGTTCTGGGCCAGCCAGGCCTTCAACTGTGAGAATTTGTCTAAATAAAATAAAATAAAATAAAATAAAATAAAATAAAATAAAATAAAATAAAGGAAAGGAATGTCAGTTCTCTGGGACTCTCGGGGAACTTTCCAGAAGAGTTAAAAATGGAAGATCTGGTGACTTCTGGTGAAGATGACTCCTGCTGTCATCCAGAGATGGGTCCTTCCACAGACGACCACCACTATTACTTTTAGGGCTATTCTAAGCACCTATGCCTCTGACCTAATAGATATACCTGCACATGCATACTAGTAAGCACTGATTTTCACTTAAGATTTTGGGAGATTTAGAAGCATGAAATCAAACACTGAAGATGGAACACATTTTAAATCCCCATGAAATAATTCTTTTCCTTGCTCATTTTTTCCAGGCTCTCCTCTTCCCTTCACACCTCTTAAATTTCACCTAAATCTCCAACTTGGCCTGAATAAGAGACCAACAAGATGACAGAAAATAGAAGGTTCCAGCTCTCATCCTAATTTTGATGGCCATTGACATATGAGAATACCTCGTGGAGTCCTGGATTTTGCCCAAGAGGTTCCAGCATCCAACAAAAACAAAAAGTCTAAGTTATATGCATTTAGAAAGGCAAGAATCACTTCACTTTGTTCCTAGCCTTGCTCCTAAAGCAGCACGTCCCTATGCCACAACCTCTCTCCTGAAGAAAAGTGGTGAGGATAGAGAGTGTCTACATGCCCACCCTGTGAGACGCTGACTTAGAGGCTTGTTCTACATTTCCAAACCTAGAACCATAAGGAAGCCTGTAGAGATGCATCTTCTGTGAACTTGTAGAGCCAGCAGTGCACAGAACAAACATGAACTTGGCAGCATTCACTCATAGGTCTTCCTAACTGTTTCTGTCCACAGAGTCCACAGACAAAATGTTTTAAGAACCTCTCAGCTGCCTTGATAAGCAAAGGCATAGTGAAGTCACTGATCTGGACCACTCAGAGTGTGGATGAGAGTTTATTTGGGAGAACTGCTGGGAGAACAGCTGTCAGTGGGAAAAGCATTGTCAGTGTTATGGGGACAGGTAGTAGGGGAAGTAGAGGGGAAGACCAGAAGAGCCCGGAAGTTAGTGGAGAGGTTGATATATATTGTAGGGGGCTTGAATTAATCAGGAAATAGGTGTCCTTTGCCCAAGGTAGTTGACCATCATGAGTGGCTACTGGAAGTAATAGATTTTCCTGAAGAATAGAAATCCACTTCACACTGAGGAAGGCTAGGTTTAGGTTTTGTTTATCCAATAACAATCCTTTTGTTTACCTGGTAGAGACCAGCCTGAGATGAGCCCAGTCTGTCACTTAGGACATTTTCAGTGGCACTGCCATCTGGGAGCCCAATTTGGACCTAACATCCACCATAATCTAACACATGCCCAGCACAGACAGCACCCTACACATTTTTGTGTGTGGAGTACAGATGATCCACAAACAACATGAGAATTGGGACAGCCAGTGGGGACCAGAGAAATTAGTCTGGCTCAAGACACTACCCAGAGGCTGGGAAACAGGAAGCTCTCAGAAAGAACTCTAGCAGCAAATCAAATAATTTTAAGGCTTCCCCTGAAAAGGGAGCAAGAGTAGAATAAACAGGATAATGAAAATTGAAATGTCTAAACGACCCACAGATTGTCCAGCTGTGTGTCTTAGTGATGGCTTTCCTCTCTTAGGCCAGTATGTTAAAACAGGAAGAAATGACTAATTCTTCAAATGTAAAGACAATAAAGCATAGCTTCAAGAAACACGAAGAATCAGGGAAATATGACATGGTCAGAGAAAATCAGTAAAGCCCCAAAGGCTGACCCCAAAGACATAGAAATGGAAGAACTTCCTGAAAAGAACTCATCACAACTACATTAAAGAAGCTGAGCAGAAGCTTCTGAAAGGCAAAGGACACTGTTAATAGGACAAAATGGCAACCAACAGATTGGGAAAAGATCTTTAC
This sequence comes from Uromys caudimaculatus, assembly GCA_028551405.1. Lineage (NCBI taxonomy): Eukaryota > Metazoa > Chordata > Mammalia > Rodentia > Muridae > Uromys > Uromys caudimaculatus. The sequence continues at coordinate 86,501,208 of CM052708.1, read as the reverse complement.
CAATCCTACATCCGATAAGAGCTAATATCCAATATATACAAAGAACTCAAGAAGTTAGACTCCAGAGAACCAAATAACCCTAACAAAAAATTGGGAACAGAGCTAAACAGAGAATTCTCAGCTGAGAAAACTGAAAGGGCTGAGAAGCACCTAAAGAAATGTTCAACATTCTTAGTCATCAGGGAAATGCAAATCAAAACAACACTGAGATTCCACCTCACACCAGTCAGAATGGCTAAGATCAGAAACTCAGGAGACAGCAAATGATGGTGAGGATGTGGAGAAAGAGGAACTCTCCTCCAATCCTGGTGGGATTCCAAGCTGGTACAATCACTCTGGAAATCAGTTTGGTGGACCCTCAGAAAAATGGACATAATACTACCTGAGGACCCAGCTATACCACTCCTGGGCATATACCCAGAAGATGTTCCAACATGTAATATAGACACATGCTCCACTATGTTCATAGCAGCCATGTTTATAATAGCCAGAAGCTGGAAACAACCCAGATGTCCCTCATCAGAGGAATGGATACAGAAAATGTGGTACATTTACACAATGGAATACTACTCAGCTATTAAAAACAATGACTTCATGAAATGGATGGTCTTCAGGCAAATGGATGGAACTTGAAAATGTCATCCTGAGTGAGGTAACGCAGTCACAAAAGAACAAACATGGTATGTATTCACTGATAAGTGGATATTAGCCCAAAAGTTCAGAATACCCAAGATTCAATTCACAGACCATATGAAGCCTAACAAGAAGGAAGACCAAAATGTGGATGCTTCAGTGTTTCTTAGAAGGGTAAACAAAATACTCACAGGAGGAAATATGGAGACAGAGTGTGGAGTAGAGACTGAAGGAAAGGCCATCCAGAGACTGCCCCACCTGGAGATACATCCCATATACAGCCACCAAATCCGGAAATTCTTATGGATGCTGGGAAGTACTTGCTTATGGAAGCATGATATACTGTCTCCTGAGAGGCTCAGGCAGAGCCTGACAAATACAGAGGCAGATGCTGGAAGCCAATCATTGAACTGAGTGTGGGGGTCCCGGATTGAGGAGTTGGAGAAGGGACTGAAGGAACTGAGGGGGTTTGCAGCCCCATGGAGGAAGCAACAGTGTCAACTGGCCAGACCTGCCGGAGTTCCTGGAGACTGGACCACCAACCAAAGAGTACACATGGAGGGACCGATGGTACTGGCTGCATATTTGGCAGAGGAGGGCCTTATTGGCCATCAGTCAGAGGAGAGACCCTTGGTCCTGAGGGTGTTCGATGCCCCAGTGTAGGGGAATGCCAGGGAGGGAAGATGGGAGTGGGTGAGTGGGTGGGGAGCACCCTCATAGAGGCAGAGGAGGGGGAATGGGATAGGAGGTTTCTGAAGGGGAGACCTGGAAAGGGGAAAACACTTGAAATGTAAATAAAGTAAATCAATAAATTTAGAAGAAGAAGAAGAAGAAGAAGAAGGAGGAGGAGGAGGAGGAGGAGGAGGAGGAGGAGG
>CM052708.1:86461175-86499600 GCA_028551405.1 Uromys caudimaculatus | reverse complement strand
ACTGAGGAACTGAATAGAGGCTCCAGGGGATGTCTCAATCAAGTGGACAGAAGGCAGCAAGTGAGAGGCCAGGCTTCTGTCCAGTTAGAAGATCAAAGGGGAAAAGAAGGAAAGAGTAAAGCGATCCTGCAGAATACCTGAAAACCCAGATCCATAAATCTAAAATATCACTCCAAAAATGAGCATAGTGAAGTGGTCACCAAGACAATCAAATTGTCAGAAGTCACAGACGGGAGATTGCAAAAGCATCAAAGTAAAAGGTAACATTCTATGTGCAAGGGAATCACTGGCAGCCTATCCTCAGATTTTCAGCAGAAACTCTGGGAGCCAAGAAAGAGCAGAAGGATAGATTCAAAGCACTGAAAGCAAAACAACTACTCCCAAAATATCATATCTCAGGCACCACTGCCCTTCATAACTGCAAGAAATCTAAAATCTTTGCAAGACAAACACTCAGGAAACCGATCATCACTGCACTGTGAAAGAATGCAAAAATATTCAAAAGTAAGTAAATAAAGTATGCTATTAAATTTAACCAGAGGCCTGTGTAAATACCCCTGAAAGGCCTGCTAAGGCTCTGTGTGCTAGCTTGTGCTGCTCCAGGATGGAGGGCAGGGGTCAACTCTCTGAAGTCAATTCTCACCTTCCACCCTCTCAGGGTTCTGGGGAAGGGATTGGATCCTTGGGTTCACACCTTCAGTCAAGTACCTTTACCCAGCAAGTCATCTTGCTGGATCCCAGGATATGCTCTTTGAAAAACTGTTCTTATAATTAAAGAAAAATAGTATACTCAGACCTACATCTTAGCATATTATAAAACACCTCCCTTTACTCGTTTTGTCACCTTTATTGAACGACAAACTCTAACTCAATCTTTTCTTTGTTCTAACCCAACACCCTCCTTAAGTTGCATTTTGAAAACAGAAACACACGGGGATTCAAATTGGTACTTTTTCACCATTGTATTTCTGTGACAGAAATGGCAAGTTTCAGTTGGCCCACAGGTTTATAGCTAATGTAAGACTGGAGTTCTGTTCTGAGTTAGTTGATGTCACCGCAAACAAAGGAAAAAATTAAAGATTATTGCTTCTCAGTCCTTGTTAGCATGAAAATATAATTATGTGTTTTATGCATTTGGGAAGCAGAGATCGTGCCTTTCAGAACACCTATTGGTTTGCAATATTGTTGTCACCATCAGTCAAAAGGAAAGCTTCAATTTCTTTGAATGGCCTTTGTCAGTGTTGGTCTGAGAATATGCCAACATTATGTAATGATGAGTGGCAAATTAGTGGTGATAATAATAGTTGTACTTCTAAGTACAAGCACTTTGCATACAGTATATTATTTAATACTTAGAACAATTCTGTATCTGATCTCTGTTTTATTAATGAGAACAGAGTTGAAAGAGGCTCATTTTCTTCCTTAATTCAAGCCAGTTGCCAGACAAAATTCAAAGCTACACAAATCTCATTCCATGCTGACTGTAGAACATGACAAATGGTTTCCTCAGGAGAACTGCTACTACCACTAAGATCAACACAGAGTACAGAAATGGAGACCATTCCTCCAGTGCCTTGGCAATGAACCCTTATTTTATAAAACTGACTCTTGAGAGTTGAAGGAGGGGAAAGACTATGATAAAAATATATGGTATGAAATTCTTGAAGAATTAGTGAAAACATTGTTTTAAAGCAACAGTAGGGGCTAGAAAGATGGCTCAGTGGTTAAGAGCATTGGCTATTCTTGCAGAGGACCTGAGTTTGGTTCCCAGTACCAACAATTTTCGATAACTCTAGTTCCGGGGAACTGGACAGACTCAAATGGCTTCTGTAGGAATCAGATGTATATGTGATACACAGGCGTACATGCAAGTAAAATACTCAGAGATGTAAAATAAATAGATTAGAAGAATAAAATTGAAGTGTTTTAAAAATCAAAAGCAATGTAGTACCTAAGAGAATTCACCTATAAGAACATCCTATGAGACCTGCTCCCGTATGACACCTTCAACTCACGTGGGAACAGCCAAGGCTCCTAACAGTTTTGTCTGAGGTGATGCAGACTCCTCATTTTATTTGTCAGGGTGGCTGGGTCATGGATGCCCCAATATCTGATTAAACATAACTTGTAGGTGTGTCAATGAGGTTGTATTTAGAGTTGTCATCTCAGTTAGTAGACAGAGTAAAGCAGTAGCCTTCCCTAATGACCTTACCCAATCTATTGAAGACTTGAACACACAGTAGGGCATGGAGAGTGAACTGTCTCTCCCTGCCTCTCTCCCATTGCCTAATCTGGAATATTGGTCTCCTGCCAGTGAACTGGACTTTATACCAACAGCACTTGTGGTTCTCTAGGTTTCAGAGACAGGCTAAAGCCATGCTGCCAGCTTGCCTGGAACTCCTAGCTGAACTTCCTAGCTTCCATAATCATCTGTGCGCTTTTGTTCTATTTCTCTGGAGAATGTTAATACGCCCTGCTTCCAGACTGTGACCCAAGATAAACAAATCACACATTCCTGCCCAGGAAGTTTCAAGCTAAGATTAAAGGAAGCCCCTTCTAGTCTAATCTACAGAAAAGAATAGAGTAAAATTTAGGTATGGGCTGTGGACATACCATAATTTTCACCATGTGGCCTGGAACAGATAAAGTCTGTCTACAAAGGCAATAAAATGAGGTACCCTGGGAGAGAGCAAGGAGGGTGGGAAAGCCCGTGGCTATCAGCTTCTGCCTCCCTATCTGCTCCTGAAGGCTACATATCTCTCTGTCCTGTAATCTCTGAAATAGATCTGTGTACCTTTCCTAAATACTTTCTTGTGGTTTGGACAATTTTGCCTATTCCTTCACAGTGAAACCAAGATAACCCTAACTACTCACGGAAATATGACGAAAGCAAGCAGAGTCTCCTAGTGGTCTCATGTGAGAAATAGGACAGGACCCAGAACCACTGAAGGCTGAAAATGAAGCACAGGTTTCTCATTATTCAGATGTCTCCTCAGGGGCCGCCTCCCCAGCATCAATGATAGCTGCAATCACAAAGAAACAAGGATACTATTGTAAACTGCCTTTGGCAAGATTCTAAAGCTTAGTTTGATCATGGTATGTCCTCCTCATGCTCATGTACTAGACATGTGATCCCTACCTCAGATGCTATTCTTAGAGTTGATAGAAACTTTAGGGGGCAGGTCTATGTAGAGAAAGCACCTATTAGTGGCATGCCTTTTTTTTTTTTTTTAATTTTTTTTGATACTTTATTTACATTTCCAATGTTTCCCCCTTTCTAGGTCTCCTCTTTGGAAACCACCTATCCCCTCCCCCTCCCCCACCTCTATGAGGGAATTCCACCTCCCACCCACCCACCCACTCCCATATTCCCACCTTGACATTTCCCTATACTGGGGCCTCTCCTCCCCCCTGATGGCCAACAAGGCTCTCCTCTGCCACATATGTGGTCCGAACTATGGGTCCCTCAATGTGTATTCTTTGGTTGGTGGTCCAGCCTCCAGGAGGACCAGAGAGGTCAGGCCAGTTGACACTATTGCTCCCTCCATAGGGTTACAGACTCCCTCAGCTCTTTCAGTCCCTTCTCCAACTCCTCCATCTGGGACCTCACTCTCAGTCCAGCAGTTACTGTGAAGTAAAACTTGGGTATTCTGAACTTTTGGGCTAATATCCACTTATCAGTGAGTACATACCATGTTCATTCTTTTGTGACTGAGTTACCTCAGTCAGGATGATATTTTCAAGTTCCATCCATTTGCCTGCAAATTTCATTAAGTCATTGTTTTTAATAGCTGAATAGTACTCCATTGTGTAAATGTACCACATTTTCTGTACCACTCCTGGGCATGTACCCAGAAAATGCTCCAACATATAATAAAGACACATGCTCCACTATGCTCATAGCAGCCATATTTATAATAGCCAGAAGCTGGAAACAACCCAGATGTTCCTCATCAGAGGAATGGATACAGAAAATGTGGCATGCCTTTTGAATATTTTGCCTCGTTTACAGTCCATTCCCCCACTTCCAGTCCCTCATGAGGTGTGTAGCTTCTGCCACGTGCTTCTACCGAAAGGGTATTCCACTTCTCCAGAGGCCCAGCATCTGCGTGACAAAGGACTGTTGATCAAAACATCTAAACCCACTGGCTGAAAACAATTAATTCCTACCTTTCGTTGGTTTTTCTCACATAATTGTCCCAGAAACAGAAGGTCTAACTGACACAGTTGACATTCTGTGCTCCAGGCTGAAGAATATTCTTGCCCTGATGCTGCCAGCCATCAAGAGGTGGAGAGCATGTTTTTGCAATTTCATGAGGTTCCATTTGTCGATTCTTGATCTTAGAGCATAACCCATTGTTGTTCTGTTCAGGAACTTTTCCCCTGTACCCAGATGTTCGAGACTTTTCCCCACTTTCTCTTCTATTAGATTCAGTGTATCTGATTTTATATGGAGGTCCTTGATCCACTTGGACTTGAGCTTTGTACAGGGAGATAGGAATCAATTCTCATTCTTCTACATGTAGACCACCAGTTGAGCTAGCACCATTTGTTGAAAATGCTGTCTTATTTCCACTGGGTGGTTTTAGCTCGTTTGTCAAAAACCAAGTGACCATAAGTGTGTGGGTTCATTTCTGGGTCTTCAATTCTATTCCATTGATCTACCTGCCTGTCACTGTACCAATACTATGCAGTTTTTTATCACTACTGCTCTATAGTACATCTTGAGGTCAGGAATGCTGATTCCCCCAGAAGTTCTTTTGTTGTTGAGAATGGCTTTTGCTATCCTGGGTTTTTTGTTGTTCCAAATGAATTTGAGAGTTGGGAGAGCATGTTTTTGATGTGATGATTAAAGGTATCCTAACACAGCAAGAGCCTTCATGTGAGGACATCCCTCAATATGTGGATTAAGACCTAATAGTAAAAATCAGTGTTAACTACCTCCCAGGAAACTGGGAAAACCTTGAAGACCTCAACACAAGGCCCCTCTCCCTCTCCTCATGGGTTAGGAACCATGGCCAAACAACCTTCTTTACCAAGGAGCCCAAGTCAAGTCTCTATTCCTAGTCAAGGTCTCACTTCTGTACTCTGCCATGGACTTTTTTACATAACTCAATCATGTCTTCCTAAGGAAACCAGGGGCTGTCCTATTCTCTTGATACTACAAAGCCTAGTTTGTAATATGAAGCCTAGTATCATCCCACCATCCCTAGATATTACTTCCGATCCCAAGTTCAACCCTTTTTTACCCCTGTTTGGCACTATGTCTTCCTCCCTTGGGCTCTTAGAATGCATGAGTAATAATAAATGACTTTGCATCAGATCTCTAGTGCTTGGTGTCATGTGATCTCCCATTCCCTTAACTCCCCTGCGGTAAACAGGAAGCAGTTCAAACATGGTGTGGAGATATCTGCCAGCAGGGACTGGGCTCACTAGTGCTATACCTGTGCAAATGTGAACAAAACCTCCTAAAATCCTTCTTGGTAAGGGAATGCTCCCTCCAGGCCCCCATGAGGCCAAGTGAAATTTCACATCAGGAACAACAAAGCATTGCTGAATCTGCTTCCCAGTTTTTACACCACCCACTGGGGCTTTATTCCAAATAATTCACTGAGAATGACAGGGTCTAACCAGCAAATGGTTTATAGACCATTAACTTCAGAATAAGCCATGTAGAAGAGAGGAAACCCAACCCACACTGAGATTCTGTTAACTTTGAATCTTTATTCAAAACAATTCTTCAAGGTTGAGCCTGGCAACACATTCTGTAATCTCACTGCTTAGGAGACAGAAGCAAGGAGGTAAGAAGTTCACAGGTACCCTAGATTAGACAGGGAATGTAGACTGAGTCTTGGTGTCTTCGTTAGGATTACTAATGCTATGATGAAACATGACCAAAGGTGAGTTATTCAAAAAAAGTAATTAGTGAGTGATTCAGCTTCATCTCCACATTGTAGTCCACCACTCAAGGAAGTCAGGACATGAACTCACACAGGGCAGGAACCCGGAACAACAACAACAAAAACAAACTGAGACCCTCAGGCAGGAGCTGATGCAGAGGCCATGGAGGAGTGCTACTTACTAGCTTGTTTAGAATGGCTTGCTTAGCCTGCCTTCTTACAAAACCCAGGACCACCAGCCAGGGATGCCACAATGGGCAGGGCCCTCCCCCATCAATCACTAATTAAAGAATAGCTGGATCTTTTGGAGGCATTTTATCACTTGAGTTTTTCCTTTCAAATGACTCTAGCCTGTATAAAGTTGACATAAAACAAACCAGTACACTGGGCTAGACATGACCTTGTTTCATGAATATACGTCATATACATCCACACCTATTTCTGCATCATTTAGATCCTCTGTATCTGCATTTACAGCTACTTATACATCATGTACATTTATATTTCCATATACATCATATACATGTATACAAATATGCATACATACACATACAAACACACACACACATGTACATATAAGAGAGAGAATCTTTAAAAGGGAGTTTAGGACAGGTAAGATAGTTCAGTGGATAGCAGAGATAAATGTGCTTGCCCCCAAGCCTGAGGAACTGAGTGCCATGCCCATGAGTTAGAAAGGAAGAACTGTTCATGTCTGAAAGATGTCCTCTGACCTCTACATTCATGCTGTAGCACACACACACATACACAGCCACATGAAAACATAATAAACCAAAGTGGGTTCAGCGCAATGGCACCCGGACTGTTGACTCCACTCCAACTACTGCTGTAAACTTTTCTTCTTTTATCACTTCCCCAGGTCTTCAGTGGTTTAACTCATGAATGCTAAGTGTATTCATAGGTAGAATGGGAATAATGCTAATATCTATTGTACATGCTTACAATAATATCTCCAGAAGACTTGGAGCAGTTTCATTATCCACAAGTTCTTAAAAAGCACGGAGTAAATTTAAAGTCAGAACATAGTCAGGAGCTGGAGAGGTGGTTCAGTGGTTAAGAGCACTTGCTGCTCTTCCAGAGGACCTGAGTTAGATGCCAGCAATCACATGGCGGCTCACAACCGCCTATGACTCTAGTTCTAAGGATGACATGCCTTCTTCTGTCCTATGTGGCACTGTACACATTTAGCACATAGACATACGTGTAGTAAAACACCCACGTACATAAATGTTTTTACAGTAGTGGATCACAGCCTGCTCCTGAACTGGGAAAGCATCTGCTCAGTGAAACGTTCAGAGTGACCCTCAATCTGGGAGGACATACGTAACAGAAACACATCAGTCAGAGGAGAAGCCCACGTGATGCGTGACTGAAAATGTGCAAGACTGACATTCTGAACAGCATAAAGCGAGAGGAAGGAATAGCTGGGCTGTCCCTGTCAGCCAAGTGTTGAAGAAGGAAGACTTGATCTTGGCACTAACAATGCGTAAAATTGTTTGAAAGAGAACAGCATTACATGTAAAATGAATCTCTTGTAATTTCTCTTAGCCCATAATCGCTTGCAAGCATTGGCTTATAGTCCTGGAAAATCCTGTAACTGGAAAACAAGAATTTGCGAGATCATGTGTTAGAATGGAAATATCATTCATCATATGTCTTTATCTATAACTTATTAAACATATATTTATCTATCATCTTCTGGCTCAAGTCTTACACCTGTGGAAGGTAACCTTGACTGAGAATTTGTCACTGCCTACTCTGCTGTCATTCTCATATGGCCCTCTTTATCAGTGTCCCAAGCTTGAGTCTCAATCCAAAACTTAGATATCAAATGAATACAACTATCTACATTAATTACTTTTCTTATTGTTGAATATACCTGTCAAAAACAGTTTATAGGGGGAAGAATTGATTTCAGCTTGTGGTTTTAGATACCACGGTTGATCATAATGGAAATGGAATGGCAAAGTGACTTCTTCTGCTGGAGCAAGGCCATATGGTGGCTGGAGCACTTGGCAGCACTTGTTCACATAACACAAACAAGGAATCAATGTATTGTTAAAATCAGAAGCAGGGGTGACCTTCAAATACCTCCCTCTGGAAACTTGTTTTTATCATATAGCCTTACATCACAAACGTTCCACACATTTCCAAAGCAGTACTACCAGTTGGGAGGTTCCATGATCCTGTGGGCAGAACTGGGGACTTAACCTGAAATGCTTTAACTTTTTGTGACTCAGTCGAAGTTGAATATAGGAAGCATGATCTCCAAGTGTCTTCTGTTATATCCAAGCAGCAACGGAGGTAGAATTCAAGGTTCTCGATGTCACCTAAGTGAGTGGAGATGCCCAGCACCCTGAGTGGTTCGTGTGAGTGGGCCTTGGGTCACCCTTGTTCCATGGACTTCAGTCAGGTTCAAGGCTTATTTCTTCTACTTGCCAGCTCTAATAATCTGCTGCTATTATGATGTCTGCCATTTCTTCTCTAGAGTCTGTCCACCATTCCAAGGCACAAGCTTCCTGATATTCTCTATGGGTTCCACTAGTACCAAACTACTTGATATCTACTTTTACGGCTCTCCCCCCCTCTCTCCCTCCCCCCCTCCCTTTCTCCTACCCTCCCTCCCTATCTTTCCCAATCCACAGTGCTTCCTACCTAGTCTAAATGATGCGACACTTTGGATGGCAGTTGTTTATTTTGCCTCCCCGGTATGTTCTCTCAACCATGAATCCTGCTGTTTTTACAAATCTGCTCCATCTGTGCCTTCTCTAAATCCCCCTGGTATCTTGCTCTCTGTACCCTCACACTCACCCATGTACTCATGATGTTTGGGATATTGCTTTCATCTTTTAAGCTGAACACTAAGCACATCAGCTTTCAACAATTTACAGAGACTAAGAGAAAAGATAAATTATGTGTGTGTGCCCATATTCCAGTGTGATGCTGGCCAGCATCAGTCTTGGAAATCCTTTTTATAAATGAAAACGTTCAAGCTCACCCAGTACCTCCAAAAGCCTGTGAGTGGTTAACAGTTGCCTACACATTACCCAGAGTTCCCAGTGATTCTGATACACACTCAAGTTTGAGAACCACTGACTCATGCATTAGAAAGTCATGGAAGACAGTGAGCTACACCAATGAATAGAAAAGCTGGGTCGGCTCATGGGGCAATGAGAGCTTTCTCTCATTTACTGTGTTTGCTTTGGGACATGTCATGTGTCCTCCTTATGGCTTTTATTTTTCCAGCATCCAAAGCACCGATTAATGATAGTCCATGCCTTACATGGGCTCTGATAAGAATAAAACACAGGCATATGTGCAGAAGGCCTTCATAACTGTTTAAATGTCACAGGACCACAAGTCAGACAGGCAGCTTTTAAAATGCCAGCAGTCGTCGCAGAACAGCTTGGTCAGAAAGTCCAACACATTCTGAATAGCCCTCTGAAGGCCTGAACAGCTGCTGGGATCAGTCCACATCTCAGCAAATTCAACAGCCATTTGTCTGCCCTTGCCAGCACTCAAGAGAGTGTCTTTTCTCCTTCGCCTGCAGTCTCCTGGGACTGTGTGCCGAGAGCAGGCAGAAGCATGTGTCCTGTGTCGTTGCTGCATTGTGACTACAGATGGTGATAATTTACAAAGGGCAAGCTCTAAAGCTTAGCTGTTTCTCTTTGCACTACTTTTTCAAGTGCTCTGGTTTAGGAAGAGGAATGAGGGAAAAGAAGGAGAGAAATGAGAAGAGGGCTGGTTCATTCACCAAGACCCATAGGCTTCCTCTCTATGCCTTGACTTGCCTTCCTCTGAGGCTTATTACCACTGGTCAGAAAAGGCTTAGCAAGGTTACAGAGCACTGTACACTGTCCAAGGCAGAGGCTTTATTCAGATGCAGGTAAGCAGTTTGCTCATGACTCTTGCCTGTTTGCAGAACAAAAGTGCGAAGCACATCCAAGCATCCCAGAGCCCCTCTGGGAAGGGCTTTCACTGGTCTCTGCAGAAAGGGAGGGCCACAGCCCGTGAATATAAAACAGTCCTCCTTCTGCAGGTGGACTGTGACAATGTGATCTCATCTCCTGGACTTCCAATTGGCCTTTGAGGGTGAAAGCTTCAGACATTGATGAGCATGAAACATATAAGGCAGTGCAGCTGGGATGGATGCAGCAGGTTTCCCTGGCGTTTTTAAGCATCTTGGATAAATGCAGATTTGTACATCTCCTCTACTACTTCTATTATGCTGCTAAGATTTTTCTGCAAATAAAAATTCCTTCTTGTGCCTTTGACTTTCCAAGCCACAAAGCTGGTGAGAAGATATGAGATTCAGCTCAAAAGCAGAGTTGTTGCCTAGCGTGCACTAAGCTCTGGATGTGAACCTCAGTATTATATAATAAACCAACAAACAAATACAAAAATAAATACTATCAAAATGATACCCATTTATCAAAGATATATTTGACTAAGATGACTTCTACGTCTCTCTCATTTCTGAGACTCAAACTTTCCAGCAATCTGGTTTGCCAGAAATGAAAAAGAACAGTCTTTAGAGAGAGATGCAACTCCAGGTACAAAATTCTAGGAGATATTCTTACCTAATGCCTACAATTATTTTGTGGTCTTTAAGTCTTTCACCCAAATACCGTGGCCTGCTCCACATTACACATGCATGCATTAAAGAGGCATTATACACTTAGCTCCAGGCTCTAGCAGAGTTCTAAAGAGAGGGAAGAGCAGACATAACTGTCACCCAAAGGAGAAACAATGAGTGATCCCCTTTCTTGTACCTCAGGAGGCATTGTGTACATTAATTTAAAGCTGGTAATGTAATGGAACCAAAAATGGAGGGCAGGAGAGGATGGGTTTCCGGCCTCATGGCTCCATGAAGATGGTGTAGAAATGGCATTGGCTGCAGGCTCTGCAGTCGGAAAAGACTGAGAAATGGGAGAACAATCATAAGAAAAAGCCATAGCTTAATCCTGTGGGTTTTATAACACAATTTCACTCTCTCCTTTCAGTACTCACCTAAGCCTGCAGCTATGTTTTTGCACAATTTTTATTTGTACTGATGCCAATTTAGCTCAGGGAACAAAATAAGCCACAGCTCTCAATTAAATATACTGTGAAAACAGGAAGTTCATGTTTGGCCTGAGGTTTATCCACATTACACTAAGGTCTGCAGCCAGGAAATCTGAGGTTGTCTTTGTATTTTATCTTCACTGTAAGAGGATCAGTCTGTCACATTATCTCCAATTGGACGAATTTGGGAATCCATGTACACAGGAGTACAATGAGAAGCTGTAGATATTCATGCCATTATGGTGTTGCAAATAAAGAGACAATATGATGCTTCTCACGATCTCAAAGCAGACCACGGTGGATATAAGAAGAGCCAATCCTCTCTGATACTTTTTAGCCTCTGTAAAGATTCACTAGAGTCCTTCCTTTGGATGTTCTGTAATCAGCCTTTATAAGAATTCAGAACTTGATTTCCATTTAACAAGCACTACTCAGTCTCTACAGCCAGATATTCAGGGCTTACTGCAATAGTTTGGAGTGGTGGACAAACTAAGAGAACAGGTCAAATACCTAAACTCATTCCTTTCTGTGCCTAACATGTTTACCTACTAGCATATTGTCAACACCACTGAAAGCTGTTCCAACAGCCTTTTGGGCTAATTCAGGGCAGGCAGTCATGACTATCACCCTGCCCAGCACATCTACAGGATGAACCCTGTCTGGCCAACTAAGTGGTTTCTCCTTTTACAAGTGATTTCCTCTTGTATCCCATGTTGTAAGACCTCTATGCTTTCTGTTAATCTTCCTTGCTTCCCCAGCATGGAGTTCTTAAGAGAGAGACCGGCACACACCTATTGTTTTTGTTAGCCAACAAAACAAGTTAAGGAGAGAAAGGTTTATTCTGGCACACAGTTTAAGGGTGAAGTCCATCACAGCAGAGGGAGCTTGAAGAGGCTGCTGCTCACTTTGTACATGCAAATCAGGAAGTGATGAATGGTCACTTTCTCCTTATTTAGTCCAGGTACCCAGTCCAAAGAATGATGTCACTCACAGTGGGCAGGTCTTCTGACCTAGACAAGTCTAGTCACAAACAACCCCAGAAGCGTGCCTAGATAACAGTTTCCCAGTGTGAATCTAGATCTCAAGCTGACACCTAAGATTAAACCGTAACACATGCATACACATACTCCTCAGACACTGTCCTGCCTTTCCCCCAGGCTGGAAGAATTATCCCTCCAATGCACCCTCCATTGCTCTGGAAGGATCTGAGAGTGACTGAGATCCTAAAGACCAAAACAACATAGAGCTAAAGGAGTGCAAACATTTAAGAGCACTTGCCTGCCAGCATGCACATCATGGGTCTCACAACCATCCTTAATTCTGGTTCCACGGAATATCATGCCCACTTCTGGCCTCTTTAGGTACCAGTCATGTACATGGTATGCACATACACACATGCAGTCAAACACTCCTAGGCATAAAAATAAAAGCTTTATATATAAAGAGAGTAAAGGCGCAGAAATCATTCGGGAATAATTTTAATGTTCATACAGGAAATGGAGATAGCATGGCAAAGGAGGTAAGCATGGAAATGTGGTGAGAAGCAGCCAAATGCAGTGTTGACATCATTTTTGGCTGGACTGCATATTGACCAAAAGAGAAATGGAATGACAACGCCTACATTTTTGTTTTAAGCAACTGGGCAGGTGGCAGTGCCATTTGCTGAGATGGAGAGGGAGGAAGATAACAGGAGAAGAGGCAACTGCCAGGTCTGAACATCAGAGAGTGTATGTGTGCCCACTGCGTATTTAGGCAGAATCCATATAACTACATGGAACCCAACACAGATCAGGGAATAATCAGAATTATATTAATCATGTCTCATAATATTTTGTCCCTCAAGCTGGTGAATATGGTCTAACATATGCCAGGAAAAATAGATAAGACTTGGGGAGTCCAGGGAAATTATTCCAATTCCCCAAGATGAGTACATATCTAATTTAAACAGGGTTTGTCTATTCTTGCTGAGAGCATTTTTTAAGTCTGATCATGTGCTGGATTCTGTGAGAGCTAAAAGATACCAACAGAAATGCTGTAATGAGTAAAGGATAAGTGCTGTAAATACCATTTGTAATATTTTGATTAATATTTGAGTAATACTAAGTAATACTAATTGCCTAGTACAGGAGATAAATACATAAAAAAAACATGTATGGAAAACTTTGGAAAGGTAAGTTTGGGGAGCATCCAGGACATTAAAATAGTGGCAACAAAAGCTTTCTGGGTTCATCAAAAGGATTTGTATGTCCCACACCAAAAGACGACTAGCCCTTTTATACTGTAATTAGATCAAAGACAACTGGCTCTGTGGCTGAGATGATGCTGTAGCTGCATCATGAGGGCTTTGGCGCCTCAGTGACTGCCCCACCCGGCCTTCACATGTGCAGGAACAGTGAAGACCTAGGCAACCCCGTAGTTATTTCAATGACAAGATTTGCTGTTTGGGAATTTAGTATGTCTTTCCCAGTGTGTGGTAATATATGTCTGGCTGCAACTTAATGGTGCAAAACTCCATGGTTTAATTCTGTCAAATTATAGCAATCAGTGTGGGACATGACCATAAGAGTTCATGCATATGTGTGCCTGTATATACTATAAAACATATAAAATACAGATGGATATAAGAGAACATTGGGCTTCACGATAGAAACTTTTCTGAGTACTGGTTTGGTTTGGTTTGGTTTGGTTTGGTTTGGTTTGGTTTGGTTTGGTTTGGTTTGGTTTGGTTTGGTTTCATGCAGTTTGGTTTTGAAACAAGGACACATTATACAACCCAGACTGGGTTGTCAAAATCACAGAAATCCTCCTGATTCACCTGAGTACTTTCTAGAAATTGCCTTACTTTATTCTCACAACAATCAGTTGGGACAAGTAGTTATTATCCCCACTTGGTTTATAAGTGAACCAAAATCATCCAGTGTCACAGCAGTAGACCTGAAATCTGAGCCACTATCTAACCCTAAATGGTGCCTTTAGGGAGAGGCACCATGGTAACTTTGGATGCCATAGAAGCTGTGCTGGCTGGGTTTGTGTGTCAAACAAGCTAGAGTCATCAGAGAGGAACTAGGCTCAGTTGAGGAAATGCCTCCATGAGATACATGTGTAAAGCATTTTCTCAATTAGTGATCAACGAAGGAGAGGGACCAGCCCATTGTGAGCAGTGCCATCTCTAGGCTAATGGTCCTGGATTCTATGAGAATCCAGGATGAAAAAGCCAGAAAAAACAAGCCAGTAAGCAACTTCTCTCCATTGCCTCTGTGTCAGATTCTGCATCCAGGTTACTGCCCTGTTTGAGTTTCTGTCCTGACTTCTTTCAATGATGAACAGTGATATAGAAGTATAAGCTGAATAAATGCTTTACTCCCTGTGGTGGTTTGAATATGCTTGGCCCAGGGTGTAGCACTATTAGGAGGTGTGGCCTTGTTTGAATAGATGTGGCCTTGTTGGAGGAAGTGTGTCACTATGGGGGTGGCTTTAGATCTTCCCTCCTAGCTGTCTGGAAGTCAGTCTTCTCCTAGCAGCCTTCAGAAGAAGATGTAGAACTCTCACCTCTCCCTGCACAATGTCGGCCTGGATGCTACCATGCTCCCGCCTTGATAATAATGGACTGAACCTCTGAATCTGTAAGCCAGCCCCAGTTAAATGTTGCCCTTATAAAAGTTGCCTTGGTCATGATGTCTGTTCACTGCAGTAAAACCCTAAGACACTCCCCGACTTGCCTTTTGGTCATGGTATTTCATTTCTGCAATAGAAATCCTAAAAAAGACAGTACTTTTGAGTCCCTTTGTATGTAAACCCTCTGAAAATTCTCCCTCTCAAACTGCCCCAAATTACATCATCACTTTGTGTTCCTCTACATAGACCTGACTCACCCTCTCCAGCACCCCACATTAAGCAATGTATTCTTCAGAGACACCAGAGTCCCTTTCCAGTTTGTTTTCAGATTTTAGCTGTTAAACTGCCCACCAATCTGCTGATAAAGTACAATGATGTGATTTATCTCTGAGCACAGCAGAAACATCTCAACAAATTGGATTTGCTTTATCTTCTTTAAAAAGTATTGTTCAAGGTTTTCTTGAAAGATGTCCTTTTCACAACGTTGTCCTCCGAATAACTTGAGATGACTTTGAGGGGGAGGAGACAGAGAACTTAATTTATACTCCTGCTCCCATCTGATGCTGAGAAAGATTTTTCGGCCCCAGCCTCTCCCTAAAACCCTTGTGGACCACCCTCTACCACTCTCCCCTTTATTTCTATGCTAAATATGGATCTACATTCTAGAAGGGGAGTTCTGCTTCAAGTGATTAGGAATCTTCCTCCTTCAACCTGTCCTGTATCTATCACCCATAAGGCCATGAAGACTGTAATGACCTACATGTTCCATCACATAACCTGTCTTCCACACTTCACTCTTTCCTCTTCTCAGAACCCTGCCCATCCACCCTGTCTTAGTTAGGGTTTTACTACTGTGTACAGAGACCATGACCAAGGCAAGACTTAAAACTGACAACATTTAATTAGGGCTCCTTTGTCGAAAATCAAGTGCCCATAGGTGTGTGGGTTCATTCTGGGTCTTCAATTCTATTCCATTGATCCCTTGCCTGTCACTGTACCAACACTATGCAGTTTTTATCACTACTGCTCTGTAGTACAGCTTGAGGTCAGGGATGCTGATTCCCCCAGAAATTCTTTTGTTGTTGAGAATAGCTTTTGCTATCCTGGGTTTTTTGTTGTTCCAAATGAATTTGAGAATTGCTCTTTCTAAGTCTATGAAGATTTGAGTTGGAATTTTGATGGGTATTGCATTGAATCTGCAGATTGCTTTTGGCAGGATGGCCATTTTTACTATATTAATCCTGCCAATCCATGCGCACGGGAGAGCTTTCCATCTTCTGAGGTCTTCTTTGATTTCTTTCATAAGAGGTTCTTGGACCTGAGAGTGTTAGAGGCCCCAGTAAAGAGGAATGTCAAGGGGGGAAGACGGGAGTGGGGCGGCCGGTGGGTGGGAGGGGGAATACCCTCACAGAGGTGGGAGAGGGGGGAAGAGATAGGGGGTTTCCAAAGAGGAGACCTGGAAAGGGGGAAACATTGGAAATGTAAATAAAGGATCAGAAAATTTTTTTATAAAAAACATTTAATTAGGGCTGTCATACAGGTTCAGAGGTTCAGTCCATTATTATCATCAAGGCGGGAACATGGCAGCATCCAGGCAGGCATGGTGCAGGAGCTGAGAGTTCTGCATCTTCATCTGAAGGCTGCTAGCAGAATACTGACTTCCAGGCAGCTAGGGTGAGGGTCTTATAGCCCACACCCACAGTGACACACCTACTTCAACAGGGCCACACCTTCTAATACTCCCTGGGCGGAGCATATACAAACCATCACACACCCTCATTCTTTCTCTGAATGGTTCCTAAGCTTTCTTAGCTAAAATTTCTGGATGATTCCATATTATCCAGATACATCTTCATGGAAGCCTGTTCTTCTCACAGCTTGACTCCTTGGTTTAGAGTAAACTGTATGGTGTGTTTGTAGGACAAAGGGTAAAGGGTCATGTTATTGTCTACATACTGCTTTACCTACTTTCAGATCAATGGCTCTTTCCTTCCTCTGGGTACCTAATTCAATCTTCCCTGGCCTTTTTCTATCCCATGGATATTGTGGCTTGATTATTCTGCTTCATTTTAGCTGACTTTTGAGGCTTAGTTTCCTGTGTGTCCTCTTACCCCAACCTAAACTTACCAGTGTTCCGGACAACTAGACTACACAAGTGGCTGAGCTTCATCCACTCATACAATAAGAAGAGCATACTGGCAGGAGTTCTTGAAGTCTCTAAGCAAAACTTTCATTCTTTTTCATTACTACCAAACTCTTGCCCATAGCAGCATCATGGGTTCTTTTTATCCAATTCTGATGCCAAAATTCCAGCAGTGTAGCCTTCTTGCTAACTTAGTCATTGTCCTCCACTAAGTGTCTTTCTTCTTTCCCAGACCTTCTTTCTACCATCACTTTCTGTCTCTCTGAGGACCACATCTTTGCATTCCATCACATCTTGTTATCATAGGCCATGAATCATAGCCCAATTATCTCAGTAGAATCATTCCATATTTTCACTCTCACCTTCTGCTGTTCTTCCACTGAATTCTGAAAGCCAAATGCTTTACTTTGAGAAATTTTAGCAACAGGGAAATGCAAATCAAAACAAGTCTGAGATTCCACCTCACACCAGTCAGAATGGCTAAGACCAAAAATTCAAGTGACAGCAGATGCTGGCGAGGATGTGGAGAAAGAGGAACACTCCTCCATTCTTGGTAGGATTGCAAGTTGGTACAACCACTCTGGAAATCAGTTTGGCAGACCCTCAGAAAAATGGACATAATACTACCTGAGGACCCAGCTATACCTCTCCTGGGCATATACCCAGAAGATGCCCCAACATGTAACAAAGACACATGCTCCACTATGTTCATAGCAGCTATATTTATAATAGCCAGAAGCTGGAAACAACCCAGATGTCCCTCATCAAAGGAATGGATACAGAAAATGTGGTACATTTACACAATAGAGTACTACTCAGCTATTAAAAACAATGACTTAATGAAATTTGCAGGCAAATGGATGGAACTTGAAAAGATCATCCTGAGCAAGGTAACTCAGTCACAAAAGAATGAACATGGTATGTACTCACTGATAAGTGGATATTAGCCCAAAAGTCCGGGATACCCAAGTTTCACTTTACAGTAACCGCTGGACTGAGAGTGAGGTCCCAGATGGAGGAGTTGGAGAAGGGAATGAAGGAGCTGATGGAGTTTGCAGCCCCATGGAGGGAGCAACAGTGTCAACTGACCTGACCCACCCCCCCAGTCCTCATGGAGGCTGGACCACCAACCAAAGAATACACATTGAGGGACACATTGAGACTCAGACCACATATGTGGCAGAGGAGGGCCTTGTTGGCCATCAGGGGGAGGAGAGGCCCTTGGGCCTGAGGGTGTTAGAGGCCCCAGTATAGGAGAATGTCAAGGTGGGAATAAGGGAGTGGGTGGGCGGGTGGGTGGGAGGTGGAATACCCTCATAGAAGCAGGGGAGGAGGAGCGGATAGGGGGTTTCCAAAGAGTAGACCTAGAAAGGGGGAAACATTGGAAATTTAAATAATGTATCAAAAAAGAAAAAACCCAGAAGATGCTCCAACATGTAATAAAGACACATGTTCCACTATGTTCATAGCAGCCATATTTATAATAGCCAGAAGCTGGAAACAACCCAGATGTCCCTCATCAGAGGAATGGATACAGAAAATGTGGTACATTTACACAATGGAGTACTGCTCAGCTATTAAAAACAATGACTTAATGAAATTTGCAGGCAAATGGGTGGAACTTGAAAATGTTATCCTGAGCGAGGTAACTCAGTCACAAAAGAACGAACATGGTATGTACTCACTGATAAGCGGATATTAGCCCAAAAGTTCAGAATGCCCAAGTTTCATTTAACAGTAACCGCTGGACTGAGAGTGAGGTCCCAGATGGCAGAGTTGGAGAACAGTCTGAAGGAGCTGAGGGAATTTGCAGCCCCATGGAGGGAGCAAGAGCGGCAATGGGCCTGACCCTCCCCCCCCCCCGTCATCCTGGAGTTTGGACCACCAACCAAAGAATACACATTGAGGGACCCATGGTTCAGACCACATATGTGGCAGAAGATGACCTCGATGGCCATCAGGGAGAGAGGAGAGGTCCTTGGGCCTGAGGGTGTTAGAGGCCCCAGTAAAGGGGAATGTCAAGGTAGGAATATGGGGATGGGTGGGTGGGTGGGTGGGTGGGAGGTGGAATTCCCTCATAGAGGAGGGAATGGGGAGGGGATAGGGGGTTTCCAAAGAGGAGACCCAGAAAAGGGGAAACATTGGAAATGTAAATAAAGTATCAAAAGGAAAAGAAAGAAAAATAAAAGAGAAATTTTAGCAAGAGCTGGAGTGTAGAACTAGGGGGAGAAGAAAGTGGATAAGTTGGACTTGTATCAATGTCAGTGCACATTCATTAGTAGAAGTCAAAATCTTGCTCCCTTGTAAAGAAATGGCTACATTTACAATGTCTGCAGAGCTAGAAAATCAGGTCAGTGGATAAAAACACTGCCCAAGCATGAAGACATGCATTCAAATCCCCAACACCCATATTAAAAAAAAAAAAAAAAAAAAAAAAAAAACCTAGGCATGGCCATATGTGCCTAGAAGCCCAGCACCCCAGCACTGAACAACAGAAATAGGTAGATACTGAACACTAATGATCAGTCAGTCTAGGTAAGATGACAGACTTCAGTCCTTTTCTCAAGGAAATAAGGAAGAACACAATAGAGGAAGACATCTAGCATCCTCTTCTGGTTGTCACCTATAGGCACCTGCCTCTTCACACATGCAAGTTTGAACGTGCACCCACATGTACTACATACATACACCAAACACACACACACACACACACATACACACATACCCCATTTGTAATTTCTGAAAATAAGTCACTACCTTATCCCTTCCTCCCAGTTCCCAATCATGGTTTACTGCTCTAAGTTGGGCTCCAACCCAATACTGATAAATTCATAGCCAATACATTCTAGGAGACCAGCATCCAGCAGAGGACTCTTAGCATAGTTCAAACCAACAGAATAACTTAATTTTTTTGTTTGGGGGAAATTTAGATTTTACATATAGAAACTCATACAGTTCATAATGGTGAGAATAAATTTCTGATAAGTTTCAAAGTAGACCTGTGTTCTCGAGGAACCATGAGAAGACAAACCGGGGAAAAAAGTCATGATTAAAAACAAACACCTAAGAAATCCTTGAATTCTTTACTTTAGATAATTCAAACTTATTTTCCACTTTTCTCACACCCTTAATGCTTCATATTTAATTGACTACTTGGTGACCAAGTTCAATCAGCTCTAACTAGTTCTGACCAGTGTCTTTTCTGTCATCTGTTGCTACTTAGTCAAGGCAATTTTGCTTTCTTCCAGAGAATGTTTGTGAGTCTTCTAGCTGGTCCCTTAGACATTCATCTCCCCTCCATCCTTTCTATGTTGCCAACAGGATTGTTGTTTCAGTAAGTATGAGTATTCAGTGCTCACTGCTAAGCCTGACAACCTAATTTTAATCGTTTAATCCCCAGGACCAGAGAGATTCAACTCCAGCAAGTTGTCCTCTGACTCTGACTCTCTCTCTCTCTCTCTCTCTCTCTCTCTCTCTCTCTCTCTTCCTCTCATGCACGCGCGCGCACACACACACACACACACACACACACACACACAAAATACACACAGTTAAATAAATGAGTAATCTTTTTAGTTAAAAAAAAATCTGGGGTTTTGCAGTGGCTTGGTGTATAAAGGCTTTTGCCACATCAAGCCTGACAATCTGAGTTTGATTCATGGAACCCATATAAACATGAAAGAAAATCAACTCCGTAATTGTCCTCTGACCACCATAAGCACACTGTGGCATGCACATTCCCCCACACATCACACATAATTACAAAAATAATTAATTAGCTAATTAATTAATTAGAAGTAAGAGTTCTGAATTTTCCCTTCTGTCCTTAAATACCCCATTTATCTTACCACTCACTGCCTCCAAAATGGTGTCTACCCTTCCCTCCTGTAGTCTTCATGCTGAAAAGGGCGAAGCCAAAGCTTCAGAATTTGTAAGTGGTCCTACCAGCATCTTCCTCACCTTCAGCACATCCTCACTACAACAATATCACATGCGTTCTCCTCCCTTCCTTTCCTCTCATGCTCTGCTCCTTTAGTATACCACACAAACATGACCAATGCCTTTGTGGCAACAAGAATTCACATTCATCCTTCTTAGATGTCTGGCAAACTCTTCTCTCTCTGTTCCCAGCTCCTATTCGAAATAAAGTTGGTTCTCACCTTCCCAAGCTTCAAGAACAACACTCTACATATAATTATTTGTGGAAGTTTTACACATTTTAAATCCATTTTGTGGTGAATTAAGAATGGCCACGATCGCATTATGATGTCTCCTATTGAGAAGTAGAGTCTATATCGCTTGCCTTGAATCTAAGTAGGCATATGAACACATCGATCAAAATCTACAGATATTAAAAGTAAAAAGTTCAATATTTAAAAAGTTGTCAGTTCTTTCTTTTTCTTTAAAAGTGCAGTGAGTTTTGTTTTTGGAGGGGTTGTTTTGCATCGTTTTGTTTTGCTTTTGTTTTGTATTGTAGTTACCCACATTTATGTTGTGGGTAACCAGGAGATATCTAACTGGACAAGGGAACCACTCAATGGAGAATACTCATGCCTGGTACTATAAATCTAGCCAACTACTCATGCCTAAAGACTAGCCCTTTGACTACTCTTAGACCCTAGAGGAGACTCTACTATTGCCATTTCCCTGCGTCAGCATAATTTCTAACTGTATTCCAAATATCTTTATATCCACAGAGAAGTGTAGCTCTCACCTTTCATCAAAGAAGCTTCTTTTTGCAGCAGAGACTATTACAGAGATCTACAACTAGTCAAAAGGTAGAGTGGGTGACCATAGGGTACCCAACTCCAATTGGCATACCTACAAGGCAGCACCAACTCTTCTTGGATTTCGTTTTCTGTCCTCTTGGAATTCTGAGAGTCTTGAGAAGCCATATAAAATTCCTGACTACTCTGAGGTTTCGCTAATGTACAAACTGTGTAGATGCTCTGTCTGGCAGCCTCTGGGAAGCCCAGCCTTCTAGCCATGCCTGTCAAGGCAATAGCTATTTGTATGAAACCACCTTTCACCATCTAGATCATTCACAAAACAGTGACCAAGAAGTTCCTTTGAGAACACTACATAAAATATAAGAATTTTTTTACAAAAGTCATTAACTTTAAAACCAAGACAAATGAGCTGGAGAGCTGGCTTGGTGATTATGAGCACTTGTTCTTACAGAGGGTCTGGGTTCGACCCCCAGTATCTATATGGCTATGTACCACTGTCCATAACTCAGGTTCTAGGAGATTTGACATCATCTTCTGCCCTCCATGAATACCAGGCACATGTGTGGTACTGACATTTATTTAAGCAAAACATTCATACCCAAAATATAATAGAACTTTAAAAATCAAAAAGCAATATATACTTGAGCAGCTATTGTTTTAAGTGGCTTAGTTTGCCACTTAACATTTATAGGAAATAACCAGAATACCTTTTTATCATGAAAGTTGGTAAGTGGAACCCCAGGCTATTAGTAACTGAAAAGCCATGCATGACATCTATGCCCAGAAAGTATATGTTAAATAGACAAATCATCCACTGCCTTTCCATTTATACTGTATGATCTACACTCCAAGACCACAAAGCTAAAGACTCAACTCCCTGTGTGCTGGAAACTCCACATGTGATCCTCTTGGTCAGCAGGATGGATTAACAGAGACAATGGAACACTGTAATTAGAGACACCTACTTTCTATGAGTTCCATATGCTTAGTGGAGTGCATCCTTTATCAGAAGACCTGATTTCAAGTACTGACACACATGAAAAAATTCACAGAATACCTGTGCCCTAGAGTCTTAGATAAGGACCGAATAAATTTTTCTTTAAAGGACAAGGAATAAATACCTTGGACGTTTCAGGTCACAATGAATACAAACCTATGCCCTCATAGCTTTAAGACAACACACAGAAGACACCATAGGCAATATATAATGGATGGATGTGGCTACACTGCAAATAAAACTTTATCTACAAACACGGGCTGCAGCAATTTGGGCCCCAAGGCTGTGGCCACCAACCATTCACCTTCACTATTACTTAAAGATAATAAACCACCCACGGTAGCTCTGGGCTACCAGAACAAAGGTGTGGTGATACTTTAAGCAAAAAGGCACTACAGGCAAGAAGGCAGGAGTGGCAAGAGGGCACAGAGCACTACAGGTAAGCCCCATCCCAATTCCATCACTTGCTAAAGCCCCACTTTGGTTTCTTGTAGCCCATGGTATATAAAGAGCTATTGAACACAAGCAAATAATGCATATTGCTCACAGCAGCTCATCTTGAAATGGAATTTAATGTCTGATTTCTTGCAACTTAAGTTTTAAAGGTTTGATTTAATGCTTTCCAGAGCAAACAGACTGGATGCACTTTTTAAGACTGGATTACCACCTTACCCAATTGACAAGGCCAACTTTTAAAGAGAGAACTCTCACAGCTGTATTCCTTCAGTGATCATCAAAAGAAGATTGACCTGCCAGGCACTGGGAGAGAAGGCCACAGATCTAGAATGAGAACGATATAATTTTATCAGAAATTCATGACTTAAGAAGAAAGCACACATGTGCAGACTGTTGCAACCCTTGAAGCTTTGACTTAAAATGTCCTGAGTTATAGTGGCACAGAAATGATAAAAATTCTGCAAAAAACATGCTTCAAATCATTCCTGTGTGGTTGATACGTAGTGTAATATCATAAGGCTGGACAGCAGCAGACAACAGTCAGCGAGGCAATGAGGCAGCTGTAGAACTGTTTCACTGTGCTGTGCTGCTAAGGGACATGAGCACCATTTTCAATCTAGTACCCAAGTGTCTCAGGATGAGCACCATCATAACTGTAGAAATATAACAAAGAAAGGCACAATAATTTTGAACAGAGACACTTAGTGGAGCTGTCAATCATGATACCTCATGTTTTAAAAACCTTCACAACATTTTGATAGGATGTACACACTTTCAATGCTGCTGTCTCAACACAGAATCAAAATGGGAAATGGCCCCACCTCCTTGCATTTAGAATATAGACCTGTGGTTTTGTTTCTACCAATCAGGTGCATCCATACATAACCTAGATTAACAAGTGAGTTACATGTAGGGCACTGTGTCCATTCAGCAGAGATGGATGACAGCAGAAATAACATAGTTCTGGGTCCAAAAAATAGTAGCTTTTTTGCCAAGATAGACCATAGTGGGCTCCTGGGAATAGCTGCTGGAAAGTGAGTTAAGAGTCTCTTTCCCCCCCCTCACTCCTTCCATAATTCATATGTGTAAAAACTGACATATGTATATAATCCTAACACATAAAGACTACTCAGGGTTACATGGGGAAACGTATTAAGTTCCTCAGAGGCAGTGCTTTAAACTGAATGCTCTTAGAAGGACTTTCTAACCTCCACAAAGGCCCAGAAGCATGAGAGCAGGCTCTGTTCAGGGAGAGAGGAGGAATGTGATTGAAATACTAAGAGCACATAAAAAAGTAACTAGTGATGGCACTTAGAAGATGTAGCCAGCGATCCCAAAGGTTTCCCTGTGCGATGATCAGACAACTTGGTTCTGAACAGATAGGAAACGACTAAAAGGCTTGAAGAAAGAGCTTGTATGTAACGTATCTGCAGTTCAGGAAGATGCTGAGGAAGCAGATGGAGACCTACATGCAGAGTGGGACAGAGAACAGGGCAGAGGGAACTACAGGAGGATACTGTAGTCGGCCGGAGGGAGAGAGATAGACGATCTGTCAGGGTAGCCCTGATGTGAACTGGGGCAAAAGCAGGGGGTGATTTGTTCTGCTGAGATTTTAGTTTATTATTGGAAAAAGAAACACAGCAAATTTGTCCAAGCCCCTCCCTACCAAGGAAGGTAACATTCCCCTAGAAGTCATCCAAAGTGCATCCCTGGGTTTCAATGTCCTCAAGGCTACCGGCACAGAGCCCACATGGATAACCCCCTGTGGATGCTGCTGACCTTCATGTTGATGACTCTCCAGAAACTGAAAGGAAACAGGGAGAGAAAAAAGATCTCACTTTATGACTATTGCCCAGAGCTTTCCTCCTTTAGGAAGAGCGGTGACTCTAGGACACTCACGCAATGAATCTCTGAAGGGTGGCATGGTTATTCATTTCCTGAGAGTCTCATATTTCACTGGATTCCTGCATCCACCTTCTATCTCTTGAAGGGCAACTAATCAAGAAATTTCCCTACCTAAGGAAGTTGAGATGGCTAGCCAGCTATAGCTTGTAGAGCAAGGGCTTTAGTGTTTCAGAACACTTCTGATTGCAAGCAGAAGGAAGCACAGATATTCGAGATTTCTGAAACACAGGAATTAAGAAAGATTCAAGAGACAGAGGATCTGCTGCAGTGGCCACAGGTTCTCTGCAATGTCGTCTCTCCTCCTTCTTCCTTCTGCCAGGGAATGTGTATAATGCTTATCTTTTCATTGAATTGATTATGTTGTCTTTAGCTTTAGAAGGCTGAGGCTGGGAAAGTAGCTCTGCTAGGAAAGTGCTTGTTGCATAAACATGAAGACCTGACTCTGATCCCCAGTACCCAGGTAAAAATCTGGGCAAGTTCATACTATTGTAATCACCGAATTAGGGGACAGAAACAGGCCTAGGCTAGTTAGGGAGCTCTACGTTCTAGTGAGATATGCACAGTTAAATAAACACTTTTGAAAGGGCAGTGGATCACATACAATTACATCTAATTAGCACAAGTGGCTTCACTTTTCCATCCTTCCTTCCAGTCCTTGTCCTCTCTTGTGTTACCAATGCCATGCCTCTTATCAGAATATATTTCGTAGTTCGAGCTCCCCAGGAAAACAAAGTCTGGATCACGTCTTCACTCTGGAGGTCTAGGAGAGACCTCTTGGGTCTAGATAGCTCCCTTTGTGAAGAGAGGGTGAAGCAAAACTGGCCAGAGGAAAACTTGAGGGTGAAATGAGTAAATGTGGAGACCTTCACCCACCCTGGGGCAGTTCAAAAGCTAGGAAAGCTCACTGATTGACCAAGATTAAGACATGGGCCTACCTTTTGACCCAAACTGTGAGAAAATTCAAGCTGCCTCTGGGAAAGTAGACCACCTCAAACAAGGACGTTCTTTTCTGCCCAGGACAATGACCCAAAAACTCAGCTTTGAGCCAACTTTTTGGCAACAAATGAAGGTAATAAGTTCCTCAAGATTCAATTTAAGCCTAGCAACCCAGAACCTGTAGCTCATGGAGTCCCAGGATTGCAATCCATAAGCAATCTTCCGCTGTGCCACAGCTGTCCAGTCAGTCTTCAGTGTCACAGTGCTCAGCCCAAGGCCTTCTTCCATGTACCAGCATTTTAGCTTTGGCAAAGGAGCATTTCTGAGCCTGAGTTTCATTAAGATAGGAAAATATTCATAATAGTAACACAAAGTTTAGGGAAGATGAAAGGGCACAGTGTATGTCCAGAGCACAGCAGATGGTAAGCACTAAGCAAATCAAAGTCACCACAATTGCTAGCATTCCATTCGTCTTAGATCTGTTAACACGTTGCTTCTGGCCAGGAGAGTTAATGACCACACAACATAGGTCAGGTGCCTTTTGATTCTGACTTTCATCTAGCCAGTAGGCCAAGAAACAATCAGTGAGTTTGTTTATTCATTAAATTTCTTCTTTGACGAATTCATACATATATATGCAATGTATTCTGATTGCTCTCACTCCTCACACAAAGCAGCTGAATTGCTTCTAGACCTCCTACTTCGGTCAACATCCACCTCCCTACAAATCCCTTTTCCTCCTTTATATAGGCCCACCAGTCTCCAATGGATGGGTATTTTTTTATTTGGAATACTTAGAACCAGATTTATTTCCAATGTGAGACACTCTGGAAATTTCAGAATATTGACATACATAAAATGAGACATTTGGGAGATGGTACATAACTCTATACAAAAAGTCTGATTTATATATATATATACACATACACACACACACACACACACACACACACACACACACACATATATATATATATATATATATAGAGAGAGAGAGAGAGAGAGAGAGGGAAAGAAAGAGAGAGAAAGAGAGAGAGTTTTGTTTTGTTCTTTTTCTGAGACAGAGTCTTGCAGTATAGCCAAGACTCTAGGAACTGTAGGTCCTTCTACCACTGCTCCCAAGTTCAGGATTATAGGCATTATGCCTGGTTATGCATGAAGATTATACAGGGTGAGCTCTTAAAAAGCTCCACTTGTAATATTTGGTCAATACTCAGAAAGACTCACATACTGGGCACCTGGATTGCAGATATCCAGATCAGTGATGTTCAGCCTGTATCACATCACAACGCCCAGTAGTATGATTTCATTTATCAGTCTGCTAACTTAGTAAAATTGGTTGCCAAAAAATCATCATTGGAGATAACACAAGAAATAAGCATCTTTGTCATATAACATGACTTTTCTGAGTTATTGCCTTAACTTTTAGGTATAAACCACAAAAATCTTATTTCTGTATCAAGAGATTTGACCATTTGACTTCTATGAAATGCTGACTTTCAAAGTCACTCTCTGCAAGAATATTGTGGTTCTTTCCTCTCAGTGAGAACTTTTATGGACCATAATTTTTGAGGGATAATAAACCACTTTTCCTAAGCTACATGATAACAAAATCTCTTACTCAAAATGTAAACATCTGAAGCATCAAACAAGATGAAGTAGTGTTTTCTTTTAGGGTCAGATGTGTTACGCATACAGTTTCTGAATTGAAATTCAGGTAGTTGAGCCTTTTGGGCTTCAAAATGAATGAGTTTGTTCTATGATTTTTATTATATACTGTAATAATTTATGGTTCTCATCGCCGTGTCTTAAGATATACAAATATTTTAATAATATTACACACAGAAGAAAGTTGTTTTAAATACATTAACATTGAAGGAAATCTAACAAAATCAAAAATCATTACTAGTGAAAGTTAATTAAGATGGTTAGATAGTTGAGATTTCACCTCTTCTCTCACTGTTTGCAGTCTCTAACACGTTTCCCACAGTAAGCTTTCTTTGACATCATGTCCACAGTCATCTTAGGGAAAAAACATGGATCAGAAAATATTTGGATATTTGTCAACTGATGTAGATACAAAACTTTCCTAACCACTTACTGATTCTATGTCCCTTTGAACAGGCCTTGCAAACTCATAGAAGTACTGTTATTATTAAAATTTTTAAAGCAAATATAACAGTTCATAGTAAGTAGGCAAGACAGGAATGTGAACTCCCTACTCCCTTTTCTCTCCTCCTCCCTTTCCCCTCCTCCTCATAATGAGGTGAGCAGGTTGTCACATAGTGGCTACTCCAGCTATCAGCATTTCCCCATCTGGCCATGTGAATATTTTCCCATTCAAAGGATTAAGAACAAAGAGCAATTATAGAACTGATTCTGGTTAATCGGTTAATTAACATTCCAGAGATCAAATCCCACCATTTAAATGAATGGAAATCTGTGTCTAATTGAAGCAGCCCAGAGGGGCAGTGCTCAGAGCCTAGCCTCTGGGTTTCTATTTTCCTGCTGTGTCTTCTCAAGTTCTCTCTCCTCTTTCCTCCTGTAACTCTATTCTCTGCTTTACCTCTGTCACCCTCATTCTTCTCCCCTAAATGTCCCCCACATTTCCTTATATTTCTTTTCCTGGATTAATAGTTTGAGGTTTGTATTCTTTAACTTCACTCTAATGGAACCTTTGATTCTTGTACTCATTACATTTCACTAAGGGTTTTGTATTTTAAAAGAAAAAAGGGGGCTGTAACATGAAAGAAGTCTTATATTCGAGTCTGTGTAAAGTCAAAGAAGGGGGTCTCCCTTTGTTTAGTGCTGACTGGATATTTGAGGCTTCTTGTCAGCCCAAAAGAAAACCCAACCCCAGAGCATATTATCAGGATTTCCCAAGGAAGTAACCCAGAAAACCCAAAGACTATCAAACTCTTCTCTCCTAATGCCTAGACGAGTCTGATAAAATTTCTATTTCAGGGTACAAACTTTTATTCATCTAAGAAACAAGAGTTCAGTGGGGCAAGGCTGGGTGACTGGGCCATGGGGGGTTGATGAGAACACCAGACACCTTCTCTTGCTCGAGGCTCCAGTGGACAGCAGAGAACGTGGTACAACTAATAGCCACTTCTGACCTCAAATGTCCTATTATCTTCTAATCAGGCCTAATCAAGAATTTCAGTTGGAAGTTCACCAGTGCCTAGATTTTAGGCAGCAGGGATAACAGAGATCAGCAGCCATGATTAATCAGCACAGGAAATGGTAATTCTGTCTTGGTCCATTTTTAATTCCTGTAAAACAATACATGAGACCAAGTAATTTATAAATAACTAGGTTTACTTCATTGAATGGTCTAGATGCTATCATGCATGTACTTCATGATGGCCTTCTTGCTGTATTAGAACATGACAGAGGGCATCACAAGGTAAGAAGAGCTCAAATGTCCACCTTTTCCTATAAAATGTCACCATAGGAGTCTCATTTTCATGATCCTACCAAACCCTAATTACCTCCCCCCCCCAAATCCCCACCTTCAAACACCATAACTATATTAATTTGGGGGTGTAAATTTGAGCATGTAAATTCTGAGAGGTAGGTACTGAAACCACAGCAGATGAGCAAGAGTATAATACCACAGAGGTGAGTTTTCTGGACCCTTTTCTTCCCCTGAGACATCTGTCCAAATCGCCTTTGGACAGTTTTATTTCTTGATTATGGTTACCCATAATAAATGAAAAGAGACATGCTACTCTACATGTTCAGAATAGGAGGTGCAAAGCTCTGCATGCATGTGTGTGGGCATTTCTATGCCAAGCCTCAAAAAAGGCCGATAGAACCTCTAGTCTTTCAAAAGAACACAACTTTGAAGAGCTGAAGGTCTCAAAAGCCACACTACTTTGCTGAATATCCACAACGTAACTCCCTGTGCCTAATCTTTGCCTTGCTCCAAACAGCTTACATGACACAGCAATCCAGATTTGCTTCTCTCAACTCTACTGACAGAACAATTCCCTGAAATTCAGTCTGGCCAGTTTTAACCTAATTCAGACCAAAAAAAAAAATATATCAAGAACAAGTTTGACAAAACTCAGGGAAAGCTGAGCCTCTGTGCCACTAGAAACAGTCAGAACCATGAACATGGGTTCAACTACCATCCTCTGAAAGACTTCCTCAAAGTAGTTTCAGCAGAAACATTTCAGTGCCCAAGGGGAAAACAGTCCCATTCCTGATGGACATTGTCTTAACTGGTCACAGCAAGACTGTCATGACTCTAGACTCTTTCCACAGGAGCTCAGTTATGGTCTAAGGCTGTTTTTACCTTCTCTCTAGAACTATACAAAGATATTGACTTTAAAAATGGCTGAAGATTCTTTATTGTCATAGGACTAATTGCTTATTGCTACCTATAACACAGCGACCTGCTCTGTCTCTGAGAGCTTAAACTAGGGAATAAGTCAATCTCTTAGTTAATGGGAAACTTGATTGAAATGGAAATCTCAGGGACCTTTCCTCTTATCTAATCATTGAACAATGCTGTGAGATTTCCGAGGCTGTTTCTGCTGCTTTCTACCTTCTGTCTCTTTTGTGTGCAAGGAAAGCTCACATTAAAACACACACACACTGAAGCTAAATAAGGCTTGTGACAAGCATAGCAAAATACAAGCAGAAAATCTACAAAGCAAATTTAAAAAGATTGAGCAGCAATATGATCAGTTCTACCCTAAATTAGACTGTTCCTCAATATCCATGGCGGGTTGGTTCCAGAGCCCCCTTGAACACCAAAATCTAGCCATGCACAGTTGCTCATGTAACATAGCATAGTATTTGCAAATAATCTTTGCACGGCCTTGGTAGATTATAAACCCCCTCTAGATTATTTATGATGCATTTATTTACATTTTCAATGACTTATGACTAATTGTTAAGCTATATTGTTTGGAGAACAATAATGAGAGCATATATGTATGTCATTAGCACATTTAAATATCTATGGTTTAATCTGAAGAAGTAGGACCCTAAGCTATCAAGAGCTAACCTATAAAGAAAGGAGAAAGCACAATAGTTCCTATGACTTGTTCTGAACTTTGAGTGTGCCAACTTCTTCAGGCTCTCTTTTCTGCTCCTCAGTGGAGTAAAAAGGATAGTTTCCCTTAACCAGACAGTTGTCTGCATCAAGAAAGGATTCATCATGATTAGCATTGTTCTTATCAATTAACTGGGCAAGTGCAGAGTTGGAGATCTATAGATCTCTTCTTGGTAATCCCAACCAAGCTAACTTCTTCCGCCCTGGGAGTGATGGGTTCCGTCCCTAGAATGTGAAAGTGAGCTGGCATGGCTGTACAGAAGAGCCACACAGTGGCTACCAGTGAACAGACTGTGGTTTAAAGGCCAGGATGGCTCTGAGCACATGAGTGTCAGTAGCTGAGTCTACAGTGGTTACCCTGGCTTCCCTTCCCCATCTAATAGTCACTATGATCAATGTCTGCAGAGCAGAATACCTGGATAATACATAGTTCTGTTTATAGTTTTCTTTCTTTCTATTCCCTTCTTCCTGCCCTCTGTTTGCCAGACAGAAGTTGTTTTTAAGAATTGCTCTATTCTGCTCTATCTAACTATCTATCCATCTATCTATCTATCTATCTATCTATCTATCTATCTATCTATCTATCTATCTCATGTGTGTTCTTCCAACTTTTAGAAGCCCCGTGAAGGGCAGACATTTAACCATTTCTCTTACTAACCTATTACCTTTCAAAATAATTTCTTGGGACTTAATGTTCTCATCTGGAAAATGGAAATAATGTAGTTCCCTAGTGAGATGTTTGTGAAGACAGTGTGTAATAAACTTGACTCACAGACTCAGTAGATACCATTCTTATAGTAACAGGAACAGCTGTAGGATTGCTGGTACTGTTAAACATGGGTTTTGCTGGCTAGTTTTAGCGCAGCCAAACCACAGGCCATACCTAGACTTGATGATAGGCAAGAGAAACGTATGCAGTTGTCCCAAGGGCTCAACACCAAGTGTAGTGCTAAGTCACACCACCACTCCCCCCTCTGCCTCCTGCTTCAGGCCTCAGACACCCATCTTCAGGTGCTAAGCTCCACAGTGCACTCTGAGCCCTTATTCGAGCCCTGATGTCAGGCTTTCTGCACAAGAAAGTCCAGCTGTACTTCTTGTCCACATTGAGACCTTTGCCTTCTCATTAGGTTCTCAAAGTCTACTTTTAAAGCCAAACGTAGCTTTCCCACTCCCCCACCTTCCATGTTTCTCTTATCACTGAATTTAAGTATACTTATCTTGGCAAAATTACTCCTAAGCACCCATTACTGGCCTTACAAACAGCCAGCTCCCAATATCTTCACCTCCACAAGATAACAGGAAATAGATAACAGCTACTGAGACCACAACTACTGTTCTCAACCTGAACACAAAGGCTTTCATTTTTCCTCCTCACAATCACAGTAATATTGTTTTACTTTTACTGATAATGTGACTGGAGCACAGAAAAGTCGAATACTTTCTTAAAAGAAAGTCCAGCTTTCAACATCAAACTGTACCCTCAAAATTCATTTTATATAATCCACAGGAAATTCTTCCTTGAAAAAGTCTGTATTGGGGTGTGTGCAAGCACATGGGTGAAGGGGAGAAGGAAGGAGAGAGAGAAGGAGGGAGGGAGGGAGGGAGGGAGGGAGGGAGGGAGGGAGGGAGGGAGGGAGGGAGAGAGGGAGGGAGGAAGAACATTTAAAAAAAACTTTGGAAAGGTGCGTATGAAATACAAACTTCCTTTTTTTTTTATAGAATAGAGTTTATTCAGGGCATGGAGAGGGGAGTCAAGAGGGTAGTAAAGGCAGAGAGATGGGGAGGGAGAGGGAGGGAGGGAGAGAGGGGAGTAGAGGCCGGCCATGAGAGAGGGGGAAGGGAATGGGGAGAGATCGGGAGCATGAAGGTGAGAGAAAGAGCAAGCCAAACTTCCTCCTTTATCTCAGCATTTCATTCAGGTTTTACACGAAGGAAACACATAAAAAGTCCTTTACTGACCAAAACCTCTTGCCCAAGGCTAGGCATCTTCATGAAGTCAAGGTTCTACTCCTCGGCAGCTTTCTTCTAGGGATCTTGTTCTTTGTGGCCTGTAGATGGAAACTCTCAATATAACCTCCCTTCATACTCTCATGTCTACCATCCTCCCCCGCCCCATGTCTTCATGGAGAGACCATTGAGATCTAGAGCAAGCTTTGCAGCTTGTCTGATAACACTTAGAGCCTGTGCCAACCCTTTTATAGACCTCATTATAGAATTCACAAGCTGTCCACCCATCTCTGAAGTCCCCGTCTTAGCTTTGCTTCCCTAATTGACCCTGAGATGGAGGATGTGTACAGTGGTACAAGTTTCTTATGCATGTTAATTAAAACATGATTACATCATTTTCCCCCTTCCCTCTCCTCCCTCCATCTCCTCTCAAATCCCTTCCCTTCAACTCCTTTCATGTCCCCCATTTTCAAACAGATAACATGTATTACTATTGGTGTGTGTCTCTGTGTGTGTGTGTGTGTGTGTGTGTGTGTGTGTGTGTGTGTGTACACATGTAAATACAACCTTCTGGGCCTTTTTTTGTTGTTTTGTGTATATGGTTTCAGGATGGCCACCTTGTATTGGAAAACCAACTGGAGACCCATTCCTGGAAGAGGTTAATTCTCCGTCTCAGCAGTCATTAGTTGTCCATAGTTCTTTGTCTAGGGGAGGGGCCCTGTGATACTTTCCTCCTTTGTGTTAACATGCCTATTGATATGGTCCTTGTTCCAGTCTTGTTTATGGAACTATTTCTAGAAGAAATTGTCTCACAGCAGACCTCATGGTCTTCTGGCTCTTAAATTATTTCCACCCCCTCTTCCTAGATGTTACCTGAGCCATAGATATAGGACCTGTGGTATAGATGTATCCACTGAGACTGATTTCCTTATGATCTTTGATCTCTGCATTGCTTCCAGCTGTGGTTTTCTGTGATGGTCTTCATTTCTTATGAAGAGAAGCTTCTTGGATGAGGGGCTGTAGCTACATTTATATCTGAAGATTTGGATCTATGAACCTCAAATAAGAGAGGACATTCAGTGTCTGTCTTCCAGTGTCTGAGTTGCCTCACCCAAGATAGTCTTTTCTAGGTCCATCTATTTACCTGGCAAGGTGGCCTGATACCAAGGCTTAGGTGCCAGCTAAGCTTTAGCTGAGTTTGCTAAAAGCTAGTGATGGTCTTTCCACGTGCAAAGAACATCAAAAATTATAAATTCTTAATAATAATGGATACATTGTGATGGTTTGAGTAGGAATGGTCCCCATAGGTTTATATATTTGAATGCTTAGTTTTTAGGGAGTGGCATTACTTGACAATGATTAAGAGGTGTGTATTTATGGGAGTAAACATGGCCTTGTTGTGAGGGGAAAATCTGTAAATTAAGTTTGTGTGTAGTCTACCCTGATTGAATAGCTCCTCTGAGTTCAGCACAAAGTGGAGAACTCCCTTTACCAGCAAGGCTTCGCTTTCTCTGATCTTGGGTGAGGAGCCCAACCCCCAACCCCCTCTACCTGGAGAAAGTTGAGTAGTCCTGGACCAACCTTCAAGTTCAACTTCCTCTTTTCAAAGGGAACCTGCCCAGTAAGTATCTGGGATTCTTGGAATGCTTCTCTATGCAAATGAGATATTCCCAGTAATTTAAACTCTAGCCCTAGCTAATGATTTTACATTTACCGTGAAATCTCCTTCTCAATCTCCAAGATCCATATATAGCCCTAGTTCACCCTGAATAAAGTGTATATGTACAAGCCCTCACTGAATAAAAGAATGCTCACAGCTAAGATCACCTAGGAGAATTGTTTCACTGAAGATCGTCGGAGAAGGCCTTTGTGTAAAAGAGCTCTAAGGTCCTGGGAGAGGGCCTTCTCTCCCCCCCCACCTCCACGCCATGGACTCACTCCAAGCTGGACTAGGATCCTGCAAACTCCACCTGTTCCAGACTGTGCTTCATTTCTTCCGACCCTGACTAGGAGGAAGTCAAGCAAATGGCACTGCAGCTAGGTTCCCAGCATCATACCACATTGTTAGAAGAAGTGTGTAACTGGTGGTGGACTTTGGGGTTTCAAATATTGCCTGCTATTCCAGCACCATTTCATGCTTCCCACCGTGAACATAATGAACTAAACTTCTAAAACTGTAAGCCGTCCCCACTTAAATGTTTTCCTACATAAGAGTTGTCATGGTCATGGTGTCTCTTCACAAATAAAACATTGGCTTAGACATCCATTTACAAAAGGTTCAACAGAGACATAAGCTCATTCACTTTATATCAAGTATTTACCAAAAACAGTACTATGAACACCCAAAAAGTACTTACAATGTGTACATTAATATATCCTGTGAATAAGACTCAATTTCAATTCTAGGGAAAGTATGCAAATATCCAACACATGCCTTAAAGATGAGGTACAATATTATCATCACTTTCCCAGGGCTGGCTAGTCATTCCATACTGTGAGGAATCTAATCCAAAATTGATTCTCAGCATCCAATGACCATCAAGCAAACTAATATAAAGGCTGCCATCAGGATGACAAATAATTTGGAGAGCATCAAAAATATATTGAAAGTATGCACTTTCTATGGGAGAGTAGGGAGAGGAATACATGTTTCCAGTTGACTGGATCTGCAGGAATCACAGAGGTTTAGACAAAGATGCCAGGCTCTAGCTCAGCTCAGCAAACATTCATAACAATAGCAGTAAACCATCCCAATTAGAAACATCTTCACAGAGTGGGCATACTACCATTTCGTCCTTGGACAACACCATGACAATAGAATCATTATCCCTATTTTCTAGCTCAAAGGACAGAGGTTATAAGTCATGAGATTTCCCTGCCATATACAGGGAATTCACTCATTCATTTAATAACCATTTACTAGAAAATATCCGTGTGCCAGGCAAGAGGATACATACTAGAGACCTGGAGATGAGTAAAATATTTTCTTCTCTGAATCATAGTGTACAATATCAACCTATGGGATTTATTTCCCCTCTCATGTTTTCTCTTTGCCTGACCTCTCTCCTGTTTTATGCAAGCTATTGGCCAGCTCTGAACTCATAACCTCAGGGGAAACATTTGGCCTGGTAGAAACCAACGTAGCTCATATATCTGTCTAGCTATGATGGTCCAGAAGGCTAATTTCTTCAGAAAACCCTGGACATTGCAGAAAAACAATAGTGTCTCACTAAGAAACTTGAAGGAAGAATTCGTTCAAGCCTAAATCAAGGAAGCTCCACTCAGAGAAAGACATGGGAAGAAAGAGATCCTAAGAGAGGAGGGGCCCATGCTTCCCTCTCCATGGTACCACCAGTCCCTTGAGACCTTGGAAAGGACAAATTGTCTGTCTCAACACCTAGAAGCTAGGTTGCCATATTAATGCAGTTAGAATCAGCAGAAAGCCAAATGATTTTATAGGGCCACATACGCAGGAACAAGAGATGACTCCATAGTGGTTCATTTGGATCAATGTTTATGGTGTGTCACATGACCCTGGACTGCAAAACAAGCCCGAGGTTGGGAGCACCATGTAGAAATAAAATTGAATTATAGGAGATAGACGACACTTGGGTTCCCAGCCAACTGTTTTTATGGACTGAGATTCATACCCTTTACCCACATAATGAAAAGTAGTGGGTAAGAGAGTCTGCCTCTGAAAGGGAGGCATAATTTCCCGTCACACTGAACCTCTGGAAAACGACTAATATAAACCTTGTTCATATTAAAATTCTAACTGAAGTCTCTGCAGAGAGAACAGAAAGTGCCAGAATTTACAAGGAAGCTGAAAAGTGCAAGATGGGATTGGTACCAGAAGAGTTCTCTACATTTGTGGCTCTCTCCATGGTATCTGGTGACTACTAAGAGAAAAATCTGTCATTTCTCTTTTCAAAGTGGAAAAGAAGCTAATGCCTTCAAATTCACTGAAGACTGAAGGAGCACTTCAAAAAACATGAAAATAAAAGGAGAAAAACCCACCTAACTGTCGGTCTCTGCCTACTCACTGATACTTTGGGGCCACAGATAGCAAGACCAACTGTGAATATTTTACTTTGAAGGAAAGGGGTGGAATTTGGATTGAGATTGGGACTTGAGGCCCGCTATTATAACTACACTCAATTGCTGGAGATTGGTCTAATGCTACTATGTATTCAAATGCTAAATACCGGCCCCCGAGATCTGGTTGCAATCTAGACAAGCACATTCGCACATACACCAAATGATCTTATATAAACTTTGCTCACCAATCTTCTCTGATTGGTTAAATAAGCATGGCTAATAGCCAATTACTGGGGTAGATGGGTCTTCAGTTACCCGGATGGGGGTCACAGTTAGAGACAAAGAGACAGAGAGAGAAAGAGAAAAAAGATAGAGAAAGCAGGAGATCTCCATTAGATGGGATGAATCTGGAGGACATGGCTGAGGGAGAGAAGTGAACCCTGAAGACAGACTGATAGAGCAGAAATAACCCAGGCAAGACTCATGCAACAAGTAATTTGGGGAGCTCACCTCAGAAATAGGACTCACTCTGATAACTAATAAAGTTATCAAATATCATACAACATCACTCAAAGAACTGAAGGGAATGGTCTCCCAATGAAAGAATAGAAAACACAAAAAGAACCAAATAGAAATGTTAGAAATGAAAAATAATATGTATCAGAAAATGGCTAATCTTTCAGATGAGCTTAATATCAAAATAAATCAAATAAGAGTCAATGACCATAAAGGAAAAAGGAAGTGTCCAGTTTGGAAATTTTATGTCAACAGTATGGTTGACATAAAAGATAGAAAAAGGATCTAAAGAGAGTGAGTGGGCTTGTGAGACAATCTCAGTCTACTTTAGAAACAGACTAGAAGGGAGACCACATGGAAATATTTACATCAGGGTGGCTGGCATCACTTCCAATGAGCGTTTCCCATGTCTGTCCCACTTGTAGAGTGGACTGGGGGCTGGGGTTGCTTGAAA
Source organism: Uromys caudimaculatus (assembly GCA_028551405.1). Lineage (NCBI taxonomy): Eukaryota > Metazoa > Chordata > Mammalia > Rodentia > Muridae > Uromys > Uromys caudimaculatus. The sequence goes on along the minus strand of CM052708.1, from coordinate 86,461,813 downwards.
GATGAAATTCAAGAAGTTCAGCAAATTCTAAGCACTATAAACACAATTGTAGAGAGCGGTTAGAGTATTCGCCATTACAAGATGGCGCTGACTTCCGCTGTCGCTCTAGGAAACTTATGGATAGCGCAGGGTGACTCACCCGAAGCGCTTGCGCATTATGGGTGTACATGACTAATCACCGCCCACTCCCGGGGCGCACCAATCAGTGGAGGACACGCTGCCCCAGGGCTATATAGCAGCGCCATTCTGGGGCCCGGGGTCTTCCTCTTCATGATGCAATAAATGCTTTGCTGCAGAAGGATCCGTGTGTCCGCGTGGGTTCTTGCTGGCGAGACCAAATAGCACGCGGGACAACTGGTGCCGAAACCCGGGAACGTAGCAACTTCATCATCGCTGGCACCGAGGAGACCCTCCGCTTCTGCGGAGTGGATTCAGAACTGCAGGACTAAAGGTAAGCTCTGAGAGGCATGTCTGTCCGCGAGCTTTTCCCCCATCTTCCTCCACAATCGGCTGACGTGATAGAAGCTATCCTTATCGTATCGGCCGCACTCACCCTCTTTACGGGGACCACATCTTTGTGGAAGCTGGTAAAATCATGTTTGGAGGAGGAAAACTGCCGCCCAACAGTAATAGCGGGA
>CM052708.1:86423390-86460675 GCA_028551405.1 Uromys caudimaculatus | reverse complement strand
GGGTGTACATGACTAATCACCGCCCACTCCCGGGGCGCGCCAATCAGTGGAGAACACGCTGCCTCAGGGCTATATAGCAGCGCCATTCTGGGGCCCGGGGTCTTCCTCTTCATGATGCAATAAACGCTTTGCTGCAGAAGGATCCGTGTATCCACGTGGGTTCTTGCTGGCGAGACCAAATAGCGCGCGGGACACACAATAAAACTAGACAAGCAAGTCTGGCATGGAAGCTGCTGGCTGACCAGGCTTGCAAGGAGACCACCTCAGAGCTGGAGGCTGGGGAGATAGGAAGTGGTGGTGCATGGCCTGCCTCTGGGGTCCAGCTGTGTTACAGAAAATCCTTAATCTCAATCCAGCATTTCTTCCCCACCTTTGATCATTCAGTTTCCAGATAAAAGATGCACAATATTTATATTATTTATAATAATCCTTTAATGCACTAGAGCTGAGAAGATGTCTACCCTCTAAACTATTGACATCTACTTTCCTATCAATATCCCTGAGTTACTACTTGCTATGTTCCATGTGGCTCCTCTCAACTCCCTTTGGCCAGTCTTCATAGTCATGTTTTCAGAACTCACCTACCCCATGGCATCTTCTCTCTCTATCTTCTCTCTCCTCTCTCTCACCACCTGCAACTCTCTCACTTGAACCTCCAGCCCCACCTTTCTCACCCCACTGCCCAATCACAGGCTCTAGCTTTTTTTGACCAGTTAAATGGAGCAAAGATTCAAGTGGCATCACTTTGAGTCCAAGAGGATCTACTCATCGGGGCAACCACCTCTTGAGGAACCAGTATTTGGCATTAGAATACAAGCAGCATCAGATCAACCCACTACACAGCTAGGAGGAATGATGGTTTCACATGTATATTGCTTTTTGTGAAGTGTTTTCCCAGTCACTGAAGAAGCAGAAAATGGAGATTTAATACGGGAATTAGATCACATTTGGATTACACATTGCGGAAGTCATTACTACAATTGTTATTCTTCGATTTAATGTGGAGATAGATGGTGATATATAAAATCTTAAGTCCAAGTTTGGACTTAGAGGGACAGACAAGCATCGGGATACACTAGAGATGTTTTGTTGTGCCAGGGAAATGTTAGTGATCCCCCAAAACACACACAGGAGCCAATCTGATGCGACTCACAGTGGGGTCTTTATTCTATTTGAGCTAGCTCGGGCCCCCCCCCCCAATGCACCTCGGTCACGCAGGATGGTTTTGGTGGAGAGAGGAGCCCCGAGTGTCTATAGAAGCAAGACTTTATAGTAAGCAGCAAGCATCTAATTGGAGAAAACTGTTGTGGCCTTTAACATAATTGGCTGGTGCTGGGAGTCATATCATAAACTTAACTTTTGCTTCCCTCTGCATTGGTGGTTGTTAGGCAGGGGGTGGGCTTGTAACCTGGGGGTGCAGGTTTGTTGAGGGAATAACCTGGAGACACTGGTCTTGTTGAAGGTGTAACCTGGAAACACTGGCCTTGTTGGGGATTAGCCTAGAGACTGGAGCTAGGCTCAGGTTTTGTTGGGGGGCAACTTGGAAACTAATGCTAGGTACTAGCCTGTTATTTTACCTAAGTTCAAACTTAGGTCAGGTTCTCTAAAATGGAATCTGAACTTAAAAGCTTTGGCACCTCAGTTTTCACTCAAACACTGATACATTGTCTATGTAGATGATAGCCATAACCAAGACACAATCAGCCCTTTCAATCAAAGTAAGATGCAATGAGAGAGAGGGCTAAAAAGACCATTTTTATGGTATTTTCAAATAATCAAGACATGGATCTGGCCATACCACCTCCCAAAATGGCAATTTCACTCAATTATAAGCCATAATAAACCCAAAATAACCAATATTCAAAACATCAGCAGCCAAAGGTACTGATCTTGTTGAGACAGTAGAATGGTTAGCTGAAATATTTACAAAGAGCCAGTAAGTCTATAACTTTGGCTCCTGTGAATGTCATTTTTTTTTTTTGGAAACAGATATGCATCATGTGACTGAATGGTAGAACGGTATAGTTGCTGGCATATGCAGAACTGACTTCAACATTTAAATAGTCATAAAGATAAGTATTTTGTCAGAGAAGTAAATTGATCGAATCATCCAAATGGTCTACGTACCATAAAATATTTCTTTGTTGCTTTCTTGCATTAAGGTATATATTGTATTTGTATAGAATTCTTACTCAAATCCAATTCTATTAATGAATGCACACTCTTCTTAGGAGAAAAACCCTTCTATTTTTAAAAAAATGCTGAGGAAAATATAGTTGTGTGGTGCATAATAAAACTTCTGAAAACATTTATTTATTTATTCTTTCATTCATTCATTTTGTGTGCACATGTATGAATGTGTGTGCACTTGCATGGAATTGAGGACTACGTGTGGCAGTCGGTTTTCTCCTTCTACCTTTTAGGTCCCATGGATTTAATTCAGATTCTCATGCTTGGTGGAAAGCACCTTTACCAGCTGAGCCATCTCATCAACCCTCAAATGGCTTAAAACCTCCTGTCCAAATCCACAGGCCACCCCAACCCAGAGTCCTATACCTAAGAACCATAGCCTTCAAGGATGAAGGCAGTACTGAGACAAGTACAGACAGCAAATAAACATCCAGGGCTATGGGAAAAAAAAACAGACCTACATGCTAAGATATGCTAAGCAGACCTCTGCAGGCTTAAAGGAAGTGGGGCTGAGAAGACTGAGGCATGAAGAGACTCCAGGAAATATATAAATAAATGTAAAGTGCCCCTTCAATTAACTAGATACAAGGTTGACTTCTTAGGATGAAGGCAACACATGTGATATGTGGTTATACATTCTGCAAATACCACATTTCCTGTAAACAGCTAGGGATACTGTGTCAATCAAGGTCTAGACAAATGGTAGATGCTAGTTATCTAAACAGAGAATTGTAATTTTAAAAGTTAATAATTAGTAAACTGTGTTTTAACTTTGTAAATGCCTAGAGGTGGACTTTAAGGCATAGGAAACTCAGGAAGCAGTGATTATCTCTAAGGCTGAAAGAGATCACACAAGAAATTGGTAAGAACTCAAAAAAGCCTTTCTCCCTCTGAGGCTGAGATTAAGACCTCATTAGAGGCACTATGGCCACCATAGGAACACACAGCCTTCCAGAAGCAAAGAAATTTACAGGCATATGTGCAGTACAGTGGTCCATGGAGAAAGATGCTGGAGGGCTAAGAAACTCACCAAGGTATGCAAGCTAGCTAAAGCTGGTGCACAGGATGTGTCCTGCTAGGACACCAGAGGGCCTGAGCTAGGCAGCAGGGAAAGGTTCTTGGCAGAAACATTCTCAGGGCTGAGGGCCTTTGAACCTTCAGCATGCTGTTATGCTGGCAGCCACAGAGTGGGAAGACAAGAGACAGAAAAAGAGGTCCTTGCCTTTGCCACAGACTGCAAACCTCTAGTGCCCTCTATTGGCCAAGCCTACCTGAGCCAGCCAAAAGACTGCTTCCTAGTTCCAGCTTTACTAAGGATAACAGAAGTCATGGAAGAACAAAACAAAACAAAACAAAACAAAACAAAACAAAACAAAACAATGGGAGCTTTGGAAGTGAGAGGCAGCAAGCTGATAGTGTGCCCAGAGGTAGAGTCTAATACCTAGGGATGTTACCAAAACTAACATAAATGTAATGTGTAAATTCCAGGAGAGAGATACAAACAGATTTTTGAATAATGCATTCAAACGACCTCAAGACAGAAGGAAAGGAGGAATATAAGAAAGAATATATATTCTATCCCATCATTGTCCTACATGAAAGAATCCAGATGCAGAAGAATGTACGCTGGGTGGTCCTACTCATATATATTTCGAGAAAATGCTAATTAACCTGTAAAGACAGGAGACCAGTTCATGTGGGACTAGAGGTGAAGATAACTGTTGGGCTGCAATGTATCATGCAGAAATCTTTGTTAAGAACAGTGGTTTGTGTGCTGATTGAGGCAGTGTCTCGTGTGTACATGTGTTTGTCAAAAAGAAAAGCATCACTGAATGGCACTGTGCATTCTAAGTGGACATAGTCGATTAAGATGCATTTTACCTCAATTGATTACCTATTCATCAAATTTGGTTTTTGACAATTTAATATACACACCGAATACATTCTGATTAGCCCTGCTTCCATCACCTCCCTCCCACCCCTAGGAACCCCCCGGACCTCCCTAATTCCTTCCCCATTGTAATATCTTCTTGTGTTGTACTATGGTTCACTTAATTTAACCAGGGTGGTCCATGTGACTAGGGTTTTTTTTTTAACTATGCACTTGAGTGTAGTGTTCATGATTGCAACATCCTTGTATCCTTGTCATGCCCAAAAGATGCTCTTTCATAGCCCTGCCCTCTGCCTGTAAGTTTGTATTTTCTCCCTCTTCTTCTTTGGAGGTGTTTTTGTAAGCTTGGAGCCTTGTTTGAAGCTGGTGCTCAATTACCATTCATTCTTAGCACCTTGAGCAGCCAAGAATCTGCCTTTCACTACAAAGGGAGGTTTCTCCAATAAAGTTTGAAAGTAGGATTTGTCTTAGGTAGGCTCTGGCCAGTGGCATGCTTGTACGGCCTTCACAATGTACTCTGGATACCTGGGAGCATTTAACTGTGCATTTTTAGGTAATAGTCAAAATGTTCCAGCAGGAACAGAGACTCTAGAGAGCCTGACAGTTGTAGGCAGGGCTGACTTCTCGGTCCTGTGCTGAGCTGTATCACCTCTCACATCCGTAATGGAACCAGTGTGGTGTGAATATAATATTATCTAGAGTGAAGCAGCCAGAAGATTCAGCTTTCAGTTCCACACAGCTAAGGGTCGGTGCTGTTTCACTATCTAAAGTACACGCTCTACTGGGGCAGGTACCCATGGCAGAATGAATCATCTGCTAAAGAATTCCTAAATAGAGACATCTGCTGGACAGCTCAGGGCTTAGGCTCTGGCTCCTGGCTTCTGGTTTGATGGACAGATAGTTCAAGGAGCCAAACAGCCCCATGTGGAGATGCACTGAGAAAAGAGGAAAGGTGCAGCCACCAAGGACAGAAGGCTGAAGTAGAAAGTACATCAGGACTGTAATAAATAACCAAGCGCTCACTTTCCTTGGATGGTTTTTAAAACCAAAGCAAATAACTGTGTCCCCGTACAATTCACCAATATGATTAAGACCCTGCACATGCATGCCAACTTTGAAGAAGTAGAATTGTATGCTGTGAGAAGGAACTGCAAAGTTTGCTGAGTCTTATTAAGTGGAGTGTGAGAAGCTTTGTAAGGGAAAATATTTAAATGTAAAGAATCCCTCGAACTAATTGTCGTATGCCCTAACTTTGCAGACATCCTTGAACTCATGTCTCAGTAGAAAGGGAAGTCTTCTTAAGAGATGACCTTCCCAGACATGGTGATCAGTGGACAATAATATAAATAGAAGATTGTGAAATAAAGCCTTAAAAATGTTTTCTTTTTAATATATAAAAAAAATAAAACAAAATAATGGCACCCTTCCCTTCCAAGTTGCCATCTTGAAAGCAATAAATGGATTCTCAGGCCTGTCCAAGGACTCTATTTGGAACTAAATCATCCCCCCATAGTGAATACCCATAACATTCACAAGGTCTCTATATGCCGCAGAGTGAATACAGCTATCCTAGACAAACAGCACTCACAAACGTCATTGCTTGGTATGATAGAAACTGTATAGGTTTTAAGTCACATGCCCTGCTTCTCTGACTGTCAGCATCCTCATCTATGTGAACTGAACTAAAAATACCAACATCATAAAGTTGTTCAGGGAGCATGTTTTTAAGTCCATGGCGGAGCTGGAGAGATGATTTCCCACCACCCACATAAAGACTACATGCAGTAGCCCAGTAACCTCAGTGCTGATGGACTGGAGACAGGTGGATCCCAGGGTCTTACTAATCAGCTTGTCAGCTGAAATGCCGATGATGATGATGATGATGATGATGATGAGGAGGAGGAGGAGGAGGAGGAGGAGGAGGAGGAGGAGGAGGAGGAGGAGGATGCAAGCACACACATATACACAAACACAGGAAGAAAGACTCATTTTCAGTTATATGTAATTAATAAATCTTGAAGTCCTATTATTTTCTAGTAAATAAACTTTCTTTTCTCTGTTTATAAGATTTCATTTTGGTGACACCAACATGTAATTATAAACACTTACTTGTGCTCACTCTAGTTCAGGCACCAATCCATTCCAGCGGTGGGTTGATGATTTAGCATGAGTTCTAGAATGTTCCCTCTAATGGGAAAAGTTCCTAAACCTCCTGGGTCTCAGTTTCTTTCTTTTGAAGAGGAATTAAGAACAATGATGACCCTTGGGAGGCTGTACATTTATTCCAGAATGAGGCTCTGGAATAACAAGATTCCTCCATTCCTCCTGCCTAGGATTTTTCCTTCTAAGCTCTACTGAGCCCCTAATTTTGTCACAGCTCCAGAAATCTGTTCTTTGTGGCCTATAGAGCCACACCTACATAGTGTTGTCAGAGAAAGAAAAATCTCTTTTCAGCCATCTTTTTTTTTCCTGAAAATTTCTTTTACTTGTAGGCTCTATTGAAACTTAATTCTTCGAAAACAAACTTCTAGTGCAAGCCTCCAGGGCTGGAGATTCTCACGGCCGTGCTTCCTACCACAGGGCCTGGCAATGGGGTAAATATGATCCTTGCTGTCTGATGCAGACCCTAAACTCATTTACTCTTCCCTGAGTACTGCAGCCAGAGCACCACAGCACTGGACAACCTGTCATCATACCCAGGGGTAAACCAAAGCATTTGCTTTTCACTCTCTCTAATCCTATACTTACATTCCAAATTTTTTGTAGCTGTGACAAATTACCCGAGAGGGGGTGGGAAACGGTTTACAGAAGAAGGATTTCTTCTGGCTCACAGTTTTAAAGATTTCAGCCCTTGTTCACTTGACCCCATTGTTTCTGGGCTTGAGTTGGATATAGCAGAGTCTCATGGCAGGGAACAGGTGACAGAGCAAGGTGGCTTGTCTCATGGTAGGCGGGAAGCAGAGAGGAAGGAAGGGCTCTGCCCAGGGACAGGTATAACCTCTAAATGCTCATATGAACTACATCTTTACTCTTTAAACTGATCATTCTATGTCAGGCATTACTCACCATACAGTTCTTAAAATGGTTTTCAGAATACTGAATTTTGTTAATAGATTAAACTTACTCCTATTCCTATTTATTAAGGTCCGTGTTAACAAGTACAACTTAGTAAAAAACGGTATTTATTTATATGCCACCTACAGTTAATAGCCTATAGTTATTTGAATATCCTATCTTTTTAATGTCTTGGGATCTGAGATATGTTTCTTTTAAGCAATGTACGAAAGATATTTTCACACTCTTAGTGTATAAATTAGAGTACATGATCTGCTCATACTTCATGTAGTTAACGTATGATAGGTGCTTATGGAGAAAACAAAGTCAGAAAGGGGCTTAGGAAGTATTGTGAGGGTCATCTGCTTTTAATAATGGGGGCCAGCCACAGAAAGGACCTGAGCAAAGACCTTAGGAGCACAAGACTGAGCAAGCCTAACGTGTGGAAGACGGTCCTGACCGAAAGAGCAAGCAGACAATGCAAAGGTTCCCAGAGATGGCGTCTGGGATTCTCAAGGGGAGCCGATGGCCTGGCAGAGCAGAGAGGACTAATGGTAAGCACAGGAAATGAGAGTTGGAGATTTGGGGCTGCAGTGGAAAAGCAGACCTTGTAGGGAAGTGCAGTAGACCATGGCAAGTACCATCCCTGTGATCAGATGCATCAACATTGGAAATACTGGGGAAAAAAATAAGAGATGGGACCTATCCATAAAGCCACAGTACCTCAAGTCTCAGAATCCCTTAAACTGCTAAGATTTTCCATCCCCTGCCAGACCCCTCCCACTGTGCCTAGCCCCATATGACTTCCCTTACATACTCAGCTTAAGTTTATATTCCTTCCTTTCCTCCTTGCATAGTCCATCTTCACATCTCTCAATCTACTAGTCACCTGGTAAAAACAACCCTAAATTAAGTCTAGTTCTGTACATACTCTGAACCTTCACTCACACAGATATCCAGTGCTGGAGAAAACCACACAATCAAACTGACTTGAATTCAGACTCTTATCTCATGTGAACCTACCACATTTCTCTACCCCATCACCCCAGGAGGTTTATACCTTCTCTTACCTGCACATCCTACACCTCCTATTAACTTATTTATACTCTCTGACAATACACACATACACATGTACACACACACACACACAGAGAGAGAGAGAGAGAGAGAGAGAGAGAGGTTCCAGAGTACTCTACCCGTTTTACCGACCTGTCCCACCTGTTGCTATGGTTACATTGCCCTCATTCATATCTCAACCTCATGCTTCTCCTTAATCTTTCACACTCTTGCTGGCATGGTTGTTTTCTGTTACTATGCTTGAATGCTATATACTGGATAATTTAAAAAGAATAGATTTTATTTATGATTATGAAGACTAAGAAGTCCAAGAGGATGGCCAGTGGATAATTAGCCCCAGATGAGAGAAGGCTTCATATTGCATCTATAGTTGTATTAACAACTACAGAAGGCATCACCAAGCCAGAAGAGCAACTGCACTAGCTCAGACCTCCTTTCTCTTCTCACAAAGCATCCATGCAGTCATACGGCCCTATCTGAACAACCCTACCTAACCCTAATGACCTCCCCAAGACCCTGTCTCCAAACACCATTAACATACCTATTTGAGACCTGAGTTTTCACACCATGAACTTTGGAGGGATACATTCAAATAGAAACAAGGGGTTTGTTGAACTTAAAATCCTGCCTTAAGGGGAAAACAATCACTTCCTTACTCTTTAATAGGTCTGCTTGCCAGGTTCAACTGCTTCCTTTAATTGCTTTAATCTGTAGTCAGTATTTATTTTTATTACTATTATTTTTATTTTTAATTAATTTGCTTACTTTACATCTTGATCACAGTTTCCCCTTCCTCCTCTCCTCTCAGTCCCTCCCTCTCACCTCCTCTCCTCCCAAGCCACCTCTCCTTTTGTCATTCAGAAAAGGGGAGGCCTCCAGATATCAACCTGCCTTGGCATATCAAGTTGCAGTAAGATAGGGGCATCTTCTACTAGTGAGGCCAGATAAGACAGCCCAGTTCAGGGAAAGGACTCTAAAGCCAGGCAACAGAGTCAGAGAGAGCCCCTGGTCCTGCTGTTACGAGTTCCACATGAAGACCAAGCTGCCCATCTGTTAAATATGTGCAGAAGGCCCAGGTCCATCCCATGTGTGCTCTCTGGTTGGCGGTTCAGTCTCTGTGAGCCTCTATAGGTCCAGTTTAGTTATTTCTGACAGTTTTCTGGTTTTGTCCTTGACCCCTCTGGAGCCTTCAATCTCCCCCCCCCCCTTCTGCAGGATTCCCCAAACTCTACCTAATGTTTGGCTGTGGGTCTCTGAATCTATTTTCATCAGGTGCTGGGTGAAGCGTCTCTGATGACAGCTATGTACTCATTATTTAGATGATCTTCTTCTGGTTCTATATGATGATTGTGTACATGCATATATACATAATAAAATTCTCCTCAGAACTTAATATACGTGCATACACATATGTTATATATTTATCTAAATGTGTATGCGTAAGTTTATGCCCCTCATTTTTATTTGGGTGTCCAAGAGAGCTCTCAAACCTATCCCCATTCATTCCTACCATGCCTCCCATAACTCTTTATCTTGAATGTTCACTCTGCTCTGATGGTTTTACAATCAACCACGTTGTCTCTTATTTCTAGACCTTTCCACAACCCCTCCTTCCTGTTTACATAAGTCCTAATTGCTCTGTTTAAAATTCAGGTGAAGAACTACTACCTCTGGTGTGTCTGTCTGGGTTGAGTGCTTACATTGCTTTCTAGCAGAATGTTGTGCAAACATTCTGATCAAGCTCATAGTTGCAGCATCTGATTTGCTTGTCTGTGGTCCCCAGATTAAGTAAATGTCTTAATGAAGCTAAATCAACTCATTCGCTCATTATTTTCCAAGTTCTTTCAAAGCACTCACTATGTAACAGGTATTTAACATACTCATTTAAATGAATGAATGGTGCTTTTAAAACATAAAACATTTTAAAACCCACTTCACGAAGATGTTTCAAGCCAGCTGTGGAGATAGACCTCTGTAATCCCAGGACTGGGGACGATGAGGCAGAAAGATCTCAGCTTTGAAAGCAGCCTGAGATACACCATGAGATCCTGTCTCAAAACAAGAGTGATAACAATAATGTTTTAAACTTTTCAATGTGGTAATTCTATTTTAGTAAGCTTAATCTCTCCAGGATATTCCTTTAAAGGAATAAAAAATACAGTTACTTGCTGATGTCTGCAAGTATGTGTTTCTTTATAGTTTCCCCTATCCCATAACAATCATCTCTAAGGTTTAATCTGTAGTGGAAAGAAGAAAAAATACCTAACAGACAACATAGATTGCTAATAATTTGGTTATACCTGGGCAGCAGGGAAGGGTTATTTGTAACATCTACCCTGCCTTATTTTTTTTTTCAAAGACTAGCAACCAGATTACCAAATAGAATAACTGCAGTGCCTCCTCTGTCCTTGAAGCAACTGAGAGGGGAATGCACAGGTTTCAGACCTTATCTTCTCACCGACAGTTCTATCAGTTGCAATGTGGGCTCTGCTGTTCTCCACATGGCAGCTTCAATGGGCACTGTAGATCATACACCTTCCACCATGCACCTCAACACTAGCAACTACCCAAAGCATTGGTGAAAGGCATTCATTTACAGGAAAACACCCATCCTTGAGAACTCAAGTGCAGCGCCTCCAAGCATATTTTTAAGTCAGAGAGAAGGCTGGGTGAGTATATAGAGGAGAGTTGAGACTTTTCACTTGAAGGGATATTGGAGAGACAGAAACAGAAGTCACATCTCTGTGAAGGAGGAAGCAGAAACCGGTTCTTTCCTGTGTTCCTTCGCCAAATCTTGATTGTCCTGTGCCCAGACACCAGACAACCTGGGCCTCCAGAGTCACTACTTCCTGAAAAAAGACTACATACAACAGAAAAAAAATAAAGAAATCCCAAACGAAATTTATTCTTTGTAAACAAAAGCTCTCAGGTCAGTCAGGAACATATTGGAAAATACTCACTCCTACATATTTGTATATCCCTCAGAAGGTTTGGAAATGTGATTCTGTTGAATTACTTAGCAGATGAATTGAAAGGTATTCACCCTGGCATAGCCAATTTTAGTGGCTGTATCAGTCTGAATAACAAGAGCACTAGTCCCCTAGCTCAGTGCTGAATGCAAGTGTGCATTTCTCAGTCGCTCCATATGTCTAGTATAGGGGTGGGAGGAAGGAATGGTATGGAAATTCTGCATTTCTTCAGGGTGCAGACTGATTCTGAATTCTCCACACATGCTAATCGACCAGGGATAGTCAAACATGGAGTATCATACCTGACTGCTCAAGCTCTTGCAGGGGGTGTCATGCACCACTCCCTACTGGCTACTCATTGGCCCATGTCAAATAGACTCACCTGATCTCAAGCAGGAAGGAAGGACCTTTCTACTACATACCCAGGGTGAATAGCACTATTCCCACCACAGCGGGCCGGTCCATATTTTCACAAACTCTACCCTAAGTCCTTTGGAAGGAAATATTGACTTGTCTGCTACAGAAGGAGACCCAAATGGGGAATAGTAAAGTAGAGGAGTCAAGCATCAGAGTGAATGCTTCTGACAAGTTCTTCCCCAGTCAGATTCCTGGATACACAGTGGTGCTAACTGTGGCAACTGCTCAATTTACACTAAAAATCTGTCAGTTTGGTGCTAAAGGCAAAACATGTAAATTCAAAGTGTAGATTTAGGGGGATTAGATTGTCCAGATAAATTTTCTTGTTACTCATTAATTCATTCAATAATACATGAATCCAATATATGGCAATAAAAGGGGACAATGTGAACGGTATTATCCTGATAAGAAAAAAACTTTCTTTGGTGGGCACTTGCAAACCCTGAGTTCCAAGACTAGGGGGTACCAAGGAGGATCTTTGATTTGCTCAATGAATATTAAAAGTGGGGTTGCTAAATGTGGAAGAGGAGAGGAGAGACTGAAAGAGCAAGAAAGAGATGCAGAAAGGAGTTCACAAATGTGGACACAGATGTAAGGTGTGTGACTAAGAAAGGGCTTGAAATGGAGGAGAGAAAAGAGTCATCAGTAATGAGAGAGAGATAGAGTAGAAGATAAGAGCCATCAATGATGAACGAGAGAAAGTAGAAGGTACGGTTATCACAGCAGCTTCATATGATGTCTGGACTGGAGCTGAGGAATCAGAAGGGAAATGAGCAATAACTTCTTGTATGCAGCACAGAATAAACTCCTTTCCTTGCAAAGCCCCCTATATAATATATCAGTGCGCTTCAGTATGTGTGAGTTTAGAGATGAAGTCAGGAGATGCCAAAGTTGTCCTTTGTGTGGCTAAGGAAACCCAGATCTGTACAAATTTGTTTGTAACAGTTATCACCTATGGCTTGAAGCGTAGAACCAACTCTATTGAGGTAGAGACATCGGTGGAGATGTAAAATGGATATATAATGGGATTTTAGGAATCATGAGATGGAATCAACTTATACCAGTCCCCTTTCAGTCATATGGAATACACTGAAGATTTCTAGTGGTCACCTGAAACTGTAGATAATGTTGACTTCTATATATATTGTGTGTGTTTTATACACAGAGACTTATAATAAAGTCTAAGTTGTGAATTAAACACAAAAGGAAATTGAGAAATCAATTAATAATGAAACACAAGAACTATCACAATACACTGTAATGAAACTGCTTCTGTCTCTACTATTCGGTTTGGTGTCATTATTAAGTAAAAGAAGGGTCACATGACTATGAGCACAGTAGTACCACAACAGTCAATGTGACAACAGACTTGGGCATTAAATGACTAGTAGGCAGGGACACTTGTACCATGAAACACTTAGAAAGGAGATGATTCACATCTCAGGTGAGATGGGGTTAAATGGCACAGGATACAAGACATTGAGCAATTTGGAGCACATAAATTATCCCTGGAATTTTCTGTTTAATATCAGTGGTTGATTATAGGTGACTGAAACCATAGAAAGCAAAATAACCAAAAGGAAGACTGTGACATTTACATTTGGGAGAGACACTAATCCCTGGAGGCCAGAAGGCCAACTGTGGCTGACATACCCATGCGATTCTATGCCACACCAACTGCTGAATTAGTGACTCTTTCCTGGTCCTTAGAATCTTAGAATACAATAAAGCAATGGACTAACCACTTCCTTGATTCCACCATTCAGGAGTTCATAGAAAGTAGATGGTTGGGCTGTGCCTTGTTCCAGGTCTCTCTCTCTCTCTCTCTCTCTCTCTCTCTCTCTCTCTCTCTCTCTCTCTCTCTCTCTCTCTGGCTCTGCCTTTGTATAAGCCTAACAGCCAGAGTCCATGAGCCAAAATAAACTTTACTTCCTTTAAGTTTGCATTAAATGACTTTCTCACTGCTCAGAAAAATACCTGACAAGAGCAACTTAAGGAAGAAATGGCTTATTGTGGCTCACAAGGTACAAGTACATCCATAGTGAAGAAATCATGTCCATACTGAAGAAATCATGGTGGCAAGAGCTTGAGGAAGCTTGTTACATTACATCTACAGTCAGGAAGCAAGGAAGATGAGTGCTTGTACTCAGTTTCTGGGACTCTAGTTGGTGAAATGTGGCTCTCCACAGTTTGGGTGAGTCTTTCCACCTCTATGAACTCAATCTTGAAAGCTTTCTCATGAACATGTCCAGAGATTTATCTTCAGGGTGATTATAGAGTCTATCAACTGACAATCAACATTAGCAGAGATAGAAATGCTTTCTTTTACATATTTTGTCAAAGCTATGAAAAGATGATGGACACATTGAAGTAAAGCACCACAACACTCTCAGTAAGAATAGTTTGGTGCAGACCAACACTGATACCAAGCAGTATCTCCAACCCTGGCTTTTTGTTCACAAGTTGAACAAAGGAAGTGGGAAGAAGATGAGTGAGAAACAAGAAAAAACAATTTTGAGCACTGCCAGAGATGGCAGTTTAAGGAGGCAGAATCGAATGTTTCTGTGTTGTCATGGGAAGAAGAGGAGAGGATAACTCAAGCTAGAAAACAGGAGGGAAGCTATACATGGTGGCACACGCTCATCAAGAAAGGAGCTAAGGCAGGGAGATTACGAATTGGAACTTAGGTGGAACTACACAGCAAGATTCTGCTGAAAGAAAGAAAGAAAGAAAGAAAGAAAGAAAGAAAGAAAGAAAGAAAGAAAGAAAGAAAGAAAGAAAGAAAGAAAGAAAGAAAGAAAGAAAGAAAGGAGGAAAGAAAGAAAGAGAGAGAGAGAAAAGAAGAAAGAAAGAGAGAGAGAGAAAGGAAGGAAGGAAGGAAGGAAGGAAGGAAGGAAGGAAGGAAGGAAGGAAGGAAAGAAAGAAAGAAAAATTCAGGAGGGCAATCTGATATCAGAACAAATTCAAATTGATTATAAGTAGTATGAATGAAAATGAGATCATAAAATGAAGTATGTTCCATTAAACATACCTTTTCGTTCTGCATCTTTCTGATCTTAATTCATCAAGTTTCCTGACATTATGGTAATAGACCCATAAGCTGCTTTAAAAGTTTTCTCTGTTCTATGTCCTCTTATGTTTGTGGGTAGGGCCCCTTCAAATTAAAATGCCAACAGACAGATTCACAGGAGAAAATGGCCTTTCATATGCAGATGGGGAGCCTCAAAGAAATGAACTAAAACCACCAAACAAGTGAGCAGGAGAAAAGGGTTAGAAACCACTTCAGCACAGGTGGTAAATGTGAGATACGATGAGGCACAAGAAGTATGTCTAGGAGTGGTAAATTGAAGAAGACAAGTAACATGGGAAAGTCATGGGAGAGAAGGATTATTAAGCAAACTTTCTTATGTTTTGATGCTGTTTTGAGGCTGAATTTCCATCTTCTGCATGGCCACTGTCTTAGTCATGTTCTCTTAAGTGACAGAACTTATAGAATGAATATATTTATTACAGTGAGTCTTATTTTTATATTTATTTGTTAGATTTATTTTATTTGATTCACTTTAATTTATTTATTAATTTATTAGAATAGCTTACAAACTGTGGTCCAGCTTATCCAACAATGGCTACCTATCAAGTCCTAGAAACAAGTAATTGTTTAGTCCATGAGGCTGGATGTCTCAGCTGGTCTTCCTTAAACTTTGGAATCCCATAGAAGTAGGTTCTAATGCCAGTGAAGGAATGGACGTACCAGCAAGAGTGTGGGCAAGCAGGCAAAGAGCAAAACTTTTGTTCTTCCATGCCTTTTATATAGGGTGCCACCCTAAGGTGTAGCCCAGATTAAAGGTGGGTCATCTCACTTCAAATGATTTAATTAAGAAATATCTCTCAAAGGTGTGCTCAGCCCCTTGCGTTCTAGTTAATTTCAGACGTAGTCAATTTGGCAACGAAGAATAGCCTTCAGAGCCATAAGACTCCCTCTGGAGAGGGGACTTATTGCAGTATTTATCTCTTACACGTTTTAGCTCTTCGTAGATAAGGGATGCTCACAAGCTTCTTTGTGCATCTGTTGATTCTCATCACCTTTTAGCAGCACATTTTCGGGTAGCATGTCCTGATACCTTCACCAGCATTGATGATTAAATATCACCTCACATTTCTCTATAGATAGACACATTAGCAAGCACTGTCTCCATAAATATAATTGCTTTCTCATTCTGAAGTCAATTGTACCCAATGTTAAAAGCATTATAAATACTAATTCCTACTGGAAACAACAAAAATCAATGCACAAATTAACCACAACTGCAAATTAACATGAAAAATTATTATCCCCATATTAAATGAAACTATGCCCTAACTACACCAGGGGTATTATGCTTTATGACACATTTGCATATTCTTTCATCAAACATGTATTCAGTGCTACTCAGCTGCTCCAATACTAATCCAGACAAAGAATAAACTAGATAATGCCAGCTGTCTGCAGTTTGCACGCACTCTTTTGCTAGTCTATTAGTCCTGTCTTTTCGAAAGAAGCCACACAGCATCACAAGTTTGAAAAACTGAAGCCAGAAGCAAAGATGACATGTCAGTGCAACATGTTGGAAAAGTAGTTGGGGTGGAGGTGTGGATCTCATGAGAATTCTGAAATCACACAAATCGTGATACAAATGCCACTTGCCCCTCTCATTAATTACCATTAATCTCAGATAAATAACTGAGCTTTGCTCAGTCTCAACCTACTGTTCTATAAAATGGGGAGTGTCTGCAGCCCAACTGTTCATGTGTATACTTCCTGGCATGTTATAGCATAAAAGAAACATTACAATGAATTGAATTGGCAGACTGGATTGAGTTGCATAGGCAGTCAAGTGAATCCATGCAGGGTGGATCTTGCAAGCATGAATTCTCTTAATTACTGTATCTATTGCCTAATACCCACTTAAATTGCAGGTTCAAGAGACTCCTCATTGTAAACTACACAAAGAGAAGAAAAACCTTTGCTGAGTCTGTCAGCAACAATTAAAAGTTTGCATTTAGTGAGTGCTTATTCCATAGCTGGTATTTTATATTAGGCTTTTAATGTATAGCTTCATTTGATCCTTAGAAATTTCAAGTGTATACTCAGAGTGAGTCACAAGACAAATGATGTCAGTTCTTAAAGTTCACAGTTTAAATTCTGCTTGACAACAGGATTCCACACTGCCAAAGGTTTGGCCCTGGACGGTGGGCAGCACTTCACACTTGAGCCATAGTACCCACTCACACAGGGATCAGTATAACCACTCACAGTTGGATCATAGTAGCCACTCATACTTGGACCATGGTATCCAATTTGTTAATCCCAGCAGCTGGTGTTTAGTGTTTGGTGCTCATAGCTGCGGCCCTAATTGATTTTAGCTTTTTGTTTTTGTTTTGGTTAGTGGTGCTGTCCAGATGCTAGGTTTTAGAGCCTAAATGGTACTTCCACCATGGAGTCAGTTATGTTAAGGTTTGAGGGCCTTCTAAGGTCTGGGGGCCCTGTTCTATCACTCAAAAGGGAAGAAACAGGCCTTGGCACAATCGTAATCTGGGATCCTTTTCCAATTATTACCATTAATTGTGATCCTTTAGGGATTCCTAAGGGGTCTGGTCACTTCACTGGCTCTGCCCTCTGCAAGATGGATAGCCTGTTTCTGTAACAGGCCTCAGAACTTAGTAGGCCTGAGACCATAGCACAACTGACTCCATGGTAGAAGTACTGTTCAATCTGTAAAACTCAGCATGTAGACAGCACCACCTGCCAAAACTAAAACAAAGGCCTAATCCATTAAATCCATAGTTATGAGAAGTCTCTAAATGTACTAACCTTGCTTTTTGGTTTTTTGGTTTTTTGGCTTCCGTAGTTCTGCTTCTGGCTGTTCTTGTTAACTGATGTATGTCACCCCAGGTCATGGTTTTTGTGCAAAAAAGCTCACCCTGAGAAAGGCTCAGGACCACACTGGGATCCTAAGCACTGGACAGCTAATAAAGACTTTATATTGGCTTAAGCCCATGTCCCAGCAGTCTTCAACGGAGTCCCTTAGCCTCCAGTTGACTCCAGCTCACTGTGACTGTTGTTGATGGCTGTCATATAACACTGGCATCTCCAAAACTGCTGGGGTCACTTATTCCGACTGGGTGGCATTTTCATCAATAGCCTGTCCCTGAGTTCCCTTCAGGAAATCCAGTCCTGCAGTACAGTGCCAAGATGCGGCTGTTCTCCATGACCCCTTCATACCTTTAAAGCCAGCACCACCTAGGTGACTCATAAAGTTTGGCTGCCAGAATGAAGTACATTATTGTATATAAACACATAGAGATGCAGTTTTGCATTTTATTCATAAGCATTATTTAATCTGGACAGATGTCATTAAACTGGTTTGTTGAGCAATTACAGGCACTTGGTGCTAAGCCAGTCCTTGGTAGTTGGTTTCTACCCATACCCCCAGGAAAACATTGTTGTATAGTCCAACTATATTTTTTGACTGGTGACAGGACTTTTAGTTAGGAGATATTCTTTTAACAGAGGATAACAAAATTAGTTGACTCACCTGACATAGAACAGAGATTTTTAAACAAACATAATTGATTTTAGGGTGGTAGAGGCCATATTCAACTCCAGAGCCAACATCTCAATAAAATAGAATAGCATAAAAATAATTTCAATATGGTCCTTACCTAAAACCTCAGTCCAGTGACCCATCCTAAGGAACTAATCACTTCTCTTAGAGGACCTCGCACTTCAGCACTGGGGACTTAAACTTCATCATGCATCTTTGTGAGATGGAACCGCCCTCTGAGAGGTACAGCGATATATAGTCTTATGCATTTGGAATTGGATTTTAGACTTTAATTTAGCCTCTTCCTAACACACATACATGGAATAGGGGGTGGGACTTTCAGTTTAGTCTTTTAAGGGTCAGTTTTTAGCTCAATCAAACCCCCCTTTTTTTCTATTTCATAAACTTTAAGCACCTCTTATTTTCCTTGAACTTATTTTAGTGTTGATGACTTGTTCCAGCATTTAAATTTAACCATTTCTAGTCATTTTAACTTATAAATCATCTACAAATGATATATTTTTTTTTTTGGCAAATCTTTGGCTAAATCAACATATTCTTATTTGTTGTTTTTATGTTAATTTGTAAATATTTTCTAATACTTTTATCTTTGAAGAAAAGGTTATTTAGAAAAATGTGGAGTTTTCCCTCACTATACAGATCACATGGGTACTGGTGGCAATGGTGGTGATTTTGGTGACAAAAAAATAAGAACGGAGGTTACACCTGTAGCATCAAGTGTAAGACCACTTCCAGGAATAAAATAAGAAGTGTGTGTAGCCAAGTCTGGTTGCAGCTCTATTCGATCCAATTGTACTTTTTTCTTTCTCCCAGCTGTGGTTTCTCAGGCAAATCACCCCACTGAAGTGCTGGGTTTTCTCATTTATTGTATCTGGGTCTGAGAGGTGGATTGCTAATAGCAATGACTGCTGCAATCCCATGGAGTGATTATGGTACTCCACAGAAGAAAGGAGCACACTTTGCCAATAGTACTTTGGCTTCACTCTGCCATATAAATGTTTCTGTAGCAAATTAGCCATCAAGATGTACACTAGAATGTGAGAGGCTTTTATTCCCACTCTCCCAGAACTGCTGACAGGCAGATAGCATCCCAGAGATTCCTGGATAGAATTGAAGACGCTGGTGCTGAACCCCACAGGAACTGATGCACATAAAAAGCCAGAAGCTAAGAGACAATGAAAGGTGAATAATACTGTTATCTGTGTGGTGACACCTGACATACTTACATCACACAGTGACAAAAGTCTATCTTTCAACCTTGATCCACTACTTCCTATGAATGTGAACATACAAAGCACCTACAGTCCTAGACTGGTATTCTTATCCGTACGATGTGAGTGACCGGAATGTAGCTTTTAGAAGAATAGTTGCCACTTTATATGCTTACTATATGAACAAAAACTTACTATTGGCCAACTATTTGTAAGATTGCCTCTCCACCCTCATTTCCATCCCTGAATAAGATGTCTATTTAAAATATCCCTTGAATTTCTTTTTTTTTTTTCACTGTTTGCTTCAGTGAAAGACAATCAATCATCACCGATTTAAAAATGAATCCACTTAAATAGACCTTAAAAGTAGAAGAAAGAAAATTAATTTTCCAGGCAGCAGAGACAAAAAAAAAAAAAAAAAAAAAATCCCATCCTGATTATGGAAGTATTAGCAAAGACAGAAAGGGCAGGAAAGAAGAGGAGGAAGGGGAAAGAGAGGTGAATGCAGACCTTTGCACTCTCTCCAGCTCTGAGATCTACAAGGGCAAGCTAGTCACTTCGAAAATGGGAGGGTATGGTTGGTGTGTGAATTTGGGAAGTGTTGGATGTAATTTTAAAAAGTCATGCTTCCACCTTTACCCCAGCTGTGGCCCATGCTCCTGGCTTAGCTCCTGACTTAGCTCAGGATCAATAGTGACCAACCCCCAACCCAGAAAGCCAGGAGCTGCTGTGTGTACTCCACTGGCCCCTCTTGGCTTCTTTCTTTCTCTGCCCACCTTAGCTCCGCAGAATGAAAACACTAGACAGCTTTATTATTTTAGAATTTGTCAGATAGCACAGTTGCTGGGCACAGAATCTTCTATCCTAAACTTATCAGCTAACCTCTATCAGCTAGTTTATGTCAGACAGCCTTCACCAGTGGCAGAGGTTGCCTGTTCAAACGTTCCCAAGATCTTACATGATTGCTGCTTTCTTCTTGTTCCAGTGCATGACTACAAAAGCCTCTTTCTCTTTTCTCAAGTCCTCTTTTTCCTCTTGGGACCTGGAAGTCCCACATTTACCCTTCACCCAGCAGTTGGCTTCTGCCTTCTTTGTTGACTGAATCAAGAACCAATTAAGGAATCAGACTTTAGTATCAGCTCCTCCCCCTACAGGGAAGAGCACATTCTTGAAAGCACCAAATGGGAAAACCAGACAGTTCCCAAAGACAATGAGGGTGTGTCCTTGGAGATGCCCACTGCTTCTTGCCAGGAGTCAGGAGGTGAGAAGGCTGAACTCTTGGCTCTGCCTTAATTCAACAGAACTTCTGTTGCTCAACTGTCAGTATCTCAATTCCCCACAACATGACCCCTTATTCTTTAGGTTTGGTCAATCTTGATTTGGTCAGATGCTGTTCTTTATGACAATCACTTATAAAGATTGTGACATGCCACCAGGCACAGCAACAAAGGAGATAAAGCTTTGGAGTTAGGAGGGTTCTAAGCGATGGTGGATCTTCACCATGTTGCTCTGATTTCCCTTTGCTCAGTTTTGTGTCCCCCTCACCTCTGCATGCTTTATGTGTCTGTTCCCATACACTTGCTGTCATTCATATGCTCACAGCACACACCTACATAGTCATATAAACCCACACACTCCTTGTTTGTACACTTCTGCACATAACGTACCATGCTTGTATAAGTCTACACTCATTCTCCACACTTGCAAACTCATGGGTGCCTATGAGCCACAGCCATAGAAGGCATCAAGGGAGGCTGATACTCAGGAAGAACGAGTACTGATGCTAAAGAAGGCTCCATTCTCTCCGGGAGGTAGAGATAGATAGAACAGTGTACATTGTTATGTGGAATGGATGAAAATAGAAGAAAGATTCACTACTAAAGGATATTATCATTGTCTCAAGCTGTTGCTTTTAAACTGCATCCCCAGATCTCTGTTCATGACAGCCTCAACAATCACCATGCTGTCATATAGTACCTTAGAGTGTTTCCACAAACATATCACATCAGGAAAAGTGCTTGGGAGTGTTCCACTGCATCTCAGTGCCCCAGATCTGCTTCTGGACTGTCATTGACCCTGTTTCTATTCTGGTAGGTGCAGTACCTCATCATCCTATGATTTCCTGCATCCATTGATGATGTTCAAGATACATATGGGTAAGGTAGTTAACTTGGTTGTCATGGTTGTCACAGATAAATGATGACCACAAACTCTTCTCCCACCAAGAGGCAATGGCTTTGTGCCTTCATGAACCTAGGCAAGGTGTGACTTTTTCTGGCCAGCAGAGGGCAGCAGAAATGATTCCAGGTCTAGACACTCAAGACTTTCAGGAAGCCAGTGCACTTGGGAGGAAGAGGTAGACTGACCTTTGAGGCCACTCTGACCTACAGGGTGAGTTCTAGGTCAGTCAGAGCTACACAGAGAAATCCATCTCAAAAAGAAAAGGTTGAGAGACAGAGAGAGAGAGAGAGAGAGAGACAGATGGGGGAGGAGTATGCCTGGCATGATCTTATTTTGGTCTTTGTGAGCTCTTTCTCTATAAGATCTCACACTGTGGGAGATACCATATGCACAGGGGAAGGTACCTGACCAGCCTTTCGCATTCCTGTAATCACAAAAGAAATGCTACCGTGTGAATTATGCCATTCAGTGTCAGAACCAGTCACGTTCCTGGTACACACAACCACACAAGTGATTGTGAAGCAGCAGGAGCCATTCTTGCTTTGCCCTGCCCAGATTCCACAATCCTGGCATTAAGGATTAAGCTGGGGTTGTTTGTTACATAGCAATAGACAACTGGTATAAAATGCCTAATAGAACCAATGAGTGTCTTTCACAGAATCACTGCACTCTGGTCTATAGCATGTACTACCATGACACTTGATATCTTAAGCTCTTTATAAATGGGGTAGCATTGTGGAACATTTACACATGTATCTATAAATATCCCTTCTGAAATCTCTACAAAATAGGACTAGATGCCTTTGTTTGAGGCTGATGCTTAAAAACCAATCTTAGGTCACAAAGCAGGATACAACAGACTTAGCTACCCAACTACCCAAGTCTATAATACAAAGCCCGTGTTCCTTCAGGTGTACCTTGCACTTAGCTGTGACCCTATTCTTTGGCACTCTGAAGCTTCATGACATTATATATTTCTAACATAGGTTAAATGACACTTCTGGGCAAAAGGAACTATCAAGCAAACAAACAACCACCCGTCCCCATCTTCAGAAGCCCTCTCCAGGGTTTTCCTACTGTTTTGCTGCAAAGCCCTGGTACTGCTTTGATCAAGAATCATGCACAGGTATGTGCTTCTGTCTATAACTCTGATGTTTTACCAGCTATTATATAGGAGTGTGTTTGGGATTTTTCTAGTTTCTTTCTGATGAAGTCCATCCTGGATTTCAGCGGAATAAAGTTCACTAAAATTGAGAAAGTCTTTTCTCCATCACTTCTCTATGGAAACAGTATAAAAGATAAGTCTCACAAAAATATATTGAAGGGAAGACCAAAGCTACAGTGAGCATCAAAGCCAGGGCCCAGAAGATTAACCACTTTTCATTGCACAAAAGCAAACTCCAAAAAAAAAAAAAATCCTCTGTCATTGCATTTGAAAAATTCCTTATTGTTTTGGTCCTTGGCATCTTAGGATGAGGTAAAAGTCTAACTCCTGAACCTGGTCCATAGGCTGGTCCATGGGCCTGACCTGTCAGGAGCCAGATAAGACCATTGTATAGACAATCAGCATCATTCCTTATAAAAAGCAGTCTACGTGACAAACATATACAGACACTGGATGGCCTCACAGCTGTGTGGCCAGTAAGGGACTTCCCTGCCAACCCTTTGCACCTGCTCACACTAACAGCTTGCTGGTAGAGGACTGAGGGAAAGAAATGCTTTGCTGTGAGTCAGACCAAGCCACCTTACAGTCCTATCTCTAGCCCTTCCTGTGTGGTCTCAGAGCAGGTGCTTCATGTCTCTAAACATCAAGTTTCTATAAAGGAAACATAGGAATGCCCCCTCTGACTATTGTAAAACAGAAACACATATTCTCTTTCACTGTCCGTCAACATTCCTCAAATGCGTGGCATCATGCAACAGACTGTATCTTCTACAGAACCAGGGAGATGACATCCCACAGATGACAGGAGCAGCATCTGTTCCCCTACTCCTTAGTTAAAGGGTTCCCAATTGCAGGGCAGTGCATGTAACACAGTGAGAGAACTTGCCTCCAGTGTGCAAAGCCACAGGTTCCAAACCCAGAAAGGTTTTTTGAGTTTTGTTTGATTTTTTGTTTGTTTGCTTGTTTTGTCTTTTGTCTATAATTTTTTAGCTTAAGTTTTTAACTAAGCCATCTAAAATATTGGATTTTCCCCACACAGATTTCTCGGTGCAGCCACATGACAAAGTTCAAGGTATGAGTTTAAGACCAAGTATATGTGAAGCCTCTGGGAAGATGCTTCTATTTTTCTTCTTTTCCTTTCTTTTCTTTTTTTTTTTCTTTTCCTCATTTCTGCTTTCTGGAATGTGAACATAAAGGCGGGAGCCTAAGATGCCACCAAAACCCATGGGGCAGCAGAGCCACAATGTAGAAGCAGCTTGAATTACTGATACTCACCAAGCTGCTGACATGCCAAGATCCTCTAGTATGAGACACATGAGACACACAGACTTAATCTTTTTCCACAGCCAAATGAAGCTTTTCTTTTACCTGTAGTGGAATTTAATCTTTACTAATACTAGAAGTTACTATGCTTTGTGGTTAATTATCTCTCAATATATGTCCTGGAATATGCTTTTCAGGATTATTTATTTCCTATTCATGCTTTTCCTGGAACCTGTGGGTCTTACTGTTCATGAAATACCCCAAGAATCACGACAGCCTTCAAACTGAAAAGCTAACTAGAAAAGGAAAGATACAACTCTGAAGAACTGGCCAGATCAGACCACATTATGTTTATTCACAAATAAGGAAAAGAATACCTCATATGTTTGAAAGTTTGCTGTGTGTTTGGGGCTGTAGACTTGGGAAGGAACACTGCTCATAATCTTTCTAACAAATGTTTGGTATCTACATTCAACCATCCTGAACTTTGTTCAAGACTTTTAGACATCCTACTAGCTGCTTCCCAAGGCACATCACTGATGAATCCAGCTGCTCAACCAGGACCTAACAGCACCATGTTGCTGTTGCCCTACCTGCTTTAAAAAAAACTTCCTCATGGTCCTGAATGTAGACAGGGACATGGACATTGGCAGACTTGCTTCCTGAGTGCCAGCTCCCAAGCCTAAACACAAGTCTGTTTTGCCCTGAAAGAAAGGTTGGAAGGTTTTTGTTTTGGGGGGATTTTTTTTCTTGCTGTTGGCATCTCTCTGTAACTGCTCACTCAAGCCCTTTCCAGCCTGAGCCAGGATTTGCATAACTATCTGATCACCCTTGATTTATGACATCTCATTTCCAACAGCATCGATCCCTCCAGCTTCTGAACTTAGTGCTGATTCCAGAGATGAGCTGGATTCATGTATTCAAGCCCTATATCATGTTTAAGAGCCTGATTGCAGGCACAGAATGAAGCCCATGCATTTCTAAAAATTCATCCCCAATTTAATTTGGAATTTGTCCTTATCTCCCTTTGAGTTTCTTGGACTCTTGGTTAAATGCTAAAATCCAATTTTCCGACTCAAGTTTCTTTGAGTCTCATTTTTTAAAATTCCAGATGTGTAAAAATGTCAGATAAAGAATGTATCTAAGATGGTTTGGTGGTATATAACATTGATACCTATATAGGCTTCCATTCCAAAATAAAATAAATAATCCCAAATTATAGATCTTCAAAATTTATTAGTGCTAATAAATAAAATACCTGGAGTGAGCGCATTCCCCTTACACCGAAGCCTCAGCACAAACTGAGAATGTTGATGGTCCCTGAAGTAGCTAAGGAGTAAAGACCTGATTTATGCTAGCTGAGCATTTTGGTGAAAGCACATGAGCTGAACCTCCTGTGGAAGTCTAAACTGGGTTTGCCATATCTTCTCAACAATGGTCACAGGTATCTTCCTTTGCAATAAAATATGCCCAGCGAGCTTGGGCACAGTGCAGCTGCTGGGCTTTGCAATTACCCTTGAAAAATGAGCAATTGGGAACCTTGTGGTGCTGCCCAGCCATGTTAAAAGCCTCTCTGTCCTGCAGTTCCAAAACTGGCATGATTTTCAAGAAGCATTTTCATAAAAGAATGTGTGGGCTGCTCTGGATATGTATATCTACAAGCCTAGATGAGGGACATGATCCCCACAGCCCAGCTTCACCAAAGCTTTTAATGTTCACCTTTCCTCATGGTCCCTCCATTCCTCAACTTACGAAAGCAAGTCAACATAATGGACAAAACACTGCCCTGCCTTCAGCCCGTAAGCCAGGCCAAAGCATTGCCTTCATAAAGCCTACACTCTAATGTGGGGACACAGACGAAAGTACTAATAAGTACGCCATGTGCATGCCACCTATGTCCCTAGGGCATTCATCACACAGTATGAGCAAAAGGCTTTTTCTCACAGACCATAGCCACCAGGCTATGACCAGCCTTTAAAGAACAGGATCAAAAGTGACCTTCAACAAGAAACAGGTGTTATATCATTGGGTTCTGCATCCATGGATTCAACCAACCATGGATCAAGAATATTTAGGAGGGAAAAGTAGCCCTGTATCCAACATGCTCTGGCCTCCGTTATGTTCTACCTCACTGGATGTCTAGAATAAACAAAACCAAATGACTGTGGATAGAACCTCTGAAAACATAAGCCAAATAATTCCTCCCCTCTCCATTGTTCTCTTGGGTGTTTGGGTCACATCTACGAAAAGCTGAGTAGCGAGAGGTGTGTTTTTGAGTCACTGCTCCACAAGGGCATCTGGTACCCAAGACATGAGGAGAGGGAAAAACAAGTTTAGGTGGGCAAGACAAGGGTGCCCAACATCTCTCTGAGCACCCAAGAGAGTTAAATTAGCTTAGAAAAGATCCATATGGGTCCTATTAGAAAAGAAAATAACCTGGATTGAAGATATAGTGAGAGGTGGTGTGTGTGTGTGTGTGTGTGTGTGTGTGTGTGTGTGTGTGTGTGTGTGTACTCTGAGGACTCTGGTTGTAGTTCTGATCATCTCCCAGTGGCAGTTGAAGGCCTAGAATTGAAGGGGTCATGAAGAGAAGTTGAGGTTTAGCACCATGAAAAGAGCCTATGAAAGGTTATTTGTGAAAGTGCAGTCCAGTTGCAGCAGAAGACAGCAGTATTTTGGAGATGCCAGAACCATGAAATGACCACCAAGAACAGCAGCAGCAGTGGAGTACCGGTATCTGCAGCCTAGAAGACAAGGTGTGTGCTACAAAGGGCAGAGCTGGAGAAGTGACTCAAGCCCTTGGAGGAATCCAGAAGATCGTGAGTGGATCCCAGACATTGGACAGTTGGAGTTTGATTTTGATTTTGATTGTGACTGTGGCCTGATATTTTTCCCTCTTGAAGTAAGAAAGTATTTTAGTGGAGCCCACAATTAAGAGACTGAACTGTAAAAAAGACTTGAAATTTCAAAAGAGATTGAATATTTTAAAGGGATTAAAATTTTAATATGTAAGAATTTGTAAAGATGGTGGGACTTTTAAGGTTATTTAGATCTTGGGGATGAATAAGAAAGTAAGGATTGAGGCTTAATAGTGATGTTTTTGTGTGTCAAGTTAACAAGGAGTCAGTTGTACTGGCTGGTTTTATGTGTCAACTTGACACAAGCTGGAATTATCACAGAGAAAGGAGCCTCCCTTGAGGAAATGCCTCCATGAGCTCGAAATGTAAGGCATTTTCTCAATTAGTGATCAGGGTGGAAGGGCCCATTGTGGGTGGTGCCATCTCTGGGCTGGTAGTCCTAGGTTCTATAAGAAAGCAAGATGAGCATGCCAGGGAAGCAAGCCAGTAAGAAGCATTCCTCCATGGCCTCTGTCTCAGCTCCTGCCTCCAAGTTTATGTCCTATGTGAATTCCTGTCCTGATTTCCTTTGCTGATGAACAGCAATGTGGAAGTGTAAGCTGAATAAAGCCTTTCTTCCCCAACTTCCTTCTAGGTCATTATGTTTTTTGCAGGAATACAAACCCTGAATAAGATAGCAGATAACAGTCCTGCACACTCAGAGGAGCATGGGAAGCCAGGAGGGAACCCCAGCTCATACCTGTTGACCTGAGGTCAGGCATAAGAGGGACTTCTCATTAGTCGGTCAGCAGAATACCAGTGACACTGATGCCCCACAAGGCTGAGGGGAAAGTCCTGAAGCCTATTGAGGAAACTACTTGACTGTGCTTCCCATCTCTACCTCTCAAGTGCAAGAATTATAGGCATGTGTCATTATATCCATCTCCTATTATTAAAACAAAGCATTCAGTCTTTATCTATTTACAACCATCTCCCAAGCCACATGTCTGTGCAACATCCTTGGGGAAACATGATCATGTCAGCTGTGGAAGGTTCTTTCATGTCTGGTCACTAAATGATTTGCAGAGTTCCCTAGGAAATGCCAAGAGTCTAAGATAGATTTTGAGAGCCATCATACATTGCTGCTGAAGAAGATACTCTGCTCTCTTTTAAACCTCCTCCTTCAAACAAACGTGCACCACTAGAGACATTTGGAAATAGCAGGAACATACAAGGAAGCAGCTAGTGTCTCTCATCCCCCCTGGAAGGGCAGCCTTCCAAGTGATGTCAGCTTGTAAGGAATCAGAGTTTCAGCTTCTGTACTACCCAAACTGATAAAGGGGTGAGAATAATTCGCCAACCACAGCACGTAGACAGTCTAGAAAAATCAAAGCATGAAATCACATGTAATTAAGTAAAAACGAGACTGTAGAAAAACAGGTCCCAGACCCTTCTCTCAATTTGGCTATCTACTGACTGTCCTGGGAAACTTCAGCTAAACTGAACTAAATTCTATGCCTATGGCCTTTGGCTAGAGCAATGCTTCTTATGTTAACAATGTTGGACAAGCATCATTACATACTAAAAACCCTAAGAAACAAAATATGCAGTAGCATGCATCAAGTTTGTTTTTAATTGTATAAATGCAGGAAAAATGCAGCAACCAGTAGGCAAGGCAGTCCTGAGCCAACGTCCCATCATTCTTTCCTCAGAGTGGCTGTTCTGGGAAACAGGTGGGGCCAGGAGCTGTTGAAATCAGCCTGGTCTTGCTCTTTCTCCCAGTGTGAAAAAATAAATCCCTCATTGGACGTAGGAAGCAAAGGTTCAGTGCACTACAGAGCTCACTCTATTCATCCTGGCTTCTACCTGGTCCAATCCATGAGCAATAGTCCACATTCAAATGTATGGCTTTTCTCAAAGGTCATCTTATTTTTTACATTTTCTGTTCTACAAAACATGTTCAGAACCAATAGCTTATGGATTGTGCTGAGAACAGAAGTGCCTTCAAGATGAACAAAATAGCTTGAAACCTCCCTGGCACCACAGCTTTCACTTCTCGACCCCATATCTGTAGGGATTTTTAAATTGACGAATAATCACCTCTACATTTACATTCATCTTGAACCATAATCCACTGTTGCTCAGGTGTAATCTGCCTCTGCTAGAAGCTTTGTGGCATGCGGGAGCCATAGAAGCCAGTTTTATATACCCATCCACCTGCTCCCAATCATAACTGTGTCTGTTTTGAGTAGAAGGCCATCTCCTGCCAGTGGAAGACAGGCCAGGCAGTGACAATCAGGAAGGGGTGTATGTGAAACTAAGAGAGGTGTGCCTGATCCCTCAGAAGGCTTCTTAGACATGTGTTTTCTCCCATGTATTTTCAGGGTTCCTGAGGATGACTATCCCTTAGAGTGGGGATCAGAACAAGCCATATATCTCCATCATCTCTCTTTACAATCCTTCTTACTAATGGAATCATTTTTCTCTTACAGTCTTAACTTTGAAATGTCCTGCTTTCTATTGAAATCTCATCACTAATGGCTCTATCTATCTATCTATCTATCTATCTATCTATCTATCCATCTCAGCAGAGCTTCCCATCCCAGCAAGTCTTCTGTGATCTCTCCAAGGGGAATAATTATTGTGTATTTTTTTCTCCTCTATAAGCTCTAAGATCTTTTACTTCAGTTCCTTTCCGAGTTCTTCCTTCCTCCTGTATTTGTTCCTCTCTGTGTGCCTACAATCTCCAGAGAAAAACATCCTAAGACCAAGGAGATTCTGCTAAAGATATTTGATCAATTAATTTAACTTTATAATTGTCATCAGAAGAAAGTTTAGAATGTTTAATGTTTAGAACTTAGATTGTAAACCGGACACAATGGCACATACCTGTAATCTCACAATTCAAGAGGTTAAAACAGAAGGATGAAGAATCCAGCCTAGGCTTCCTCCCAGAGCCTATGCCAAGAAAGAAAACAGAATGAAAGAAAAAAGAAGAGGAGAAGGAAGAGGAAGACAAATAAGATCACCACTCATGATGTCTGATGGTGAGAAGGAAATATTAAAGCTGTGCAATAAAACGAGGAATGTGTGTTACATAAGCATCACAGCAGGTAGAACAAAGAGTCTATGGTAATCTGGTGGTTTAAATAGATGTGTCCCCATAGACTCCTGTGTTTGAATGCTTGGCCCATAGGGAATGGCACTATTAGGAGGTGTGGCTGTTGGAGGAAGTGTGTCACTGAGGAAGGGCTTTGATATATCATATGCTCAAGCCATGCCCTTTATGCCACAAAGTCTCCTTCTGCTGCCCGTGGATCAAGATGTAAAACTCTCAGCTCATTCTCCAGCACCACGTCTGCCTGGATGCTGCCATGCTTCTCACTATGATAATAATGGACTAAAATCTGCAACTGTAAGTCAGCCCTAGCTAAATGTTTTCCTTTATAAGAGTTGCCATGTTCATAGAGTCTCTTCACAGCAATGAAACCCTAACTAACACAGAGTCTTCTCTCCATCGTACTGTTGGGGATTCTTTTGGTAGAAGATAAAGATACTCATTGATCACATTTCTTAAAAAGCTTAAGAGGGCAAATTATCTTAATATTCTTTCCCCATCCCCGCCACCTTCCAGTGATATTGGTAGATGGCTTAAAATATGTAAAGATATTCAATGCCTCGTTTATCCTCTGGGGATTTTAACTGTTGTTTTCATGTACATTAATAATTTTGTGGTGTAATTTTTCCCAAGAGAATGTATCAAAAGAAAATGTGCATAGATTTACATGTGTAATTGCTAACAAGCCTCCCAAGAAGGAAATAGCCCTCCATGCAGGTGGAATTAATATCACTTTAAATCAAAGCTTAATGACTAGCAAGGTATTTTTACAAAGTTATAAAAGAATGCTAGACTATAAATCAAAAGCAATTGGGAACTATAAATGGCGATTTCGACAAGTGGCTACTCATTTGATGGTTGTGTGAGTACATTACAATCCTTTCTGCCTTATCTTCTATTTTGTCTGCCTGGATGTATGTACCTTTCATATCTTGAAAGTTACTTCAAGATAGTGGAGAAATAATGCCCTGTTTCCTACACACACACACACACACACACACACACACACACACACACACACACACACACCCTAAAAAAAAAAAAAACAGATTTCTCCTCTCCCAGCTCTCTGGCTCCCTGGTAGTGACAATTCACTGGTTATTGGCACTAAGAAAGCAACAACAACAAAAAAATGGAGAATGAGTGTGGTAGTCACACAGCTGTAATCCCAGCATTCTGGAGGCTGAGGCAGAAGAAATACAAGTCCAAGTCCAAAATCAGCCTGGGAGCTTAGCAAATTTAAGGTTCACATGGGCTGCACAGAAAGGTCAAAATGCCTGAGGGGTTGGAGAAATGTGTCAGCCAATAAAGTGCCTTCCCAGCACCTATGTCAAAAAGTGAGGCACTGTGGTGCATACCTGTAGTGCCATCACTACATGCGTGGAAACAAGAAGAGCTCTGATGTTTACTGGCTACGCAGCCTAATCAAACTAGTCAGATATGGGTTCAGTGAGAGACCCTGCTCCAAAACCTAAAGGGAGAGTGCAGGAGGAAGATGTCAACCTTTGGTTTTAATATACACATGCACACATGTGCACATACATACACAAACATGTGTGCATGAACACACACACACACACACACACACACACACACACAGAAATAAAATGTAGAGGAACAGAGGATTCTAGGACTGGCTCATGACTAGAGCACCACAGAAATTTAGTTTATAGGAAACAGCATCTAAAATTGGGATACTAGTATTGGATTTAGAGGGGATAGGTGTATATTTGTGAGCATGTGGTGACATATAGATGGCAGGTGTTTTCCAACAGCTCTCCATGTCTTTTATCTTTCATTTATTCTTTGATTTTTTTATATTCCTTCTTTTTATTTAATCTTTTTTTTTTTACACTTCAGATTTTATTCCCCTCCCGATCCACCCTCCAACTGTTCCACATCCCATACCTCCTCCCCACCCCCTGTCTCCATGAGGATGTTCTCACGGCCCCCCACTACCCACCCCACCAGACCTCTAACCTCCCTGGGGCCTCTAGTCTCTTGAGGGTTAGGTGCATCTTCTCTGACTGAACCCAGTCCCGGCAGTCCTCTACTGTATATGTGTTGGGGGCTCATATCAGCTGGTATATGCTGCCTGGTTGGTGGTCCAGTGTCTGTGAGATTATGGAGATCTAGGTCAGTTAAGACTGCTGGTCCTCCTACAGGGTTGCCCTCCTTCTCAGCTTCTTCCAGCCTTTCCCTAATTGAACCACAGGGGTCAGCAGCTCCTGTCCATTGGTTGGGTGTAAATATCTGCATCTGACTCTTTCAGCTGCTTGTTGGGTCTTCCGGAGTGTGGTCATGCTAGGTCCCGTATTGGGAGCTCTCCATAGCCTCAGTAATAGTGTCAGGCCTTGGGACCTCCCTTGAGCTGGATCCCACTTTGGGCCTGTCACTGGACCTTCTTTTCCTTGGGCTCCTCTCCATTTCCATCCCTGCAGTTCTTTCAGACAGGAACAATTGTTGGTCAGAGTTTTGACTGTGGAATGGCAACCCTACCCCTCACTCGATGCCCTGTCTTTCTGCTGGAGGTGGGCTCTACAAGTTCCCTCTCCCCACTGTAGGGCATTTCATCTAAGGTTCCTCCCTTTGAGTCCTGAGAGTCTCTCACCTCCCAGGTCTCTGGTTCATTCTGGAGGGTCCCCCCAAACTCCTACCTTCTGAGGTTGCCTGTTTCCACTCTTTCTGCTGGCCCTCAGAGTTTCAGTCCTTTTCCCCCACCCAATACCATATCATGTTTCCCTCTTCCCCTCCCCTGTCCCCTTTCCCTCCCAGGTCCTTCTTTCCCTCCTCCCTTGTGGTTGCTTTCTTCTCCTTCCCAAGTAGGACTGAGGCATCCTCATTTTGGCTCTTCAGTTTGTTGACCTTTTTGAGTTCTGTGAACTGTATCTTGGGTATTCTGTACTTTTTTTGGCTAATATCCACTTATTAGTGAGGACATAATTAGGCATGTCCTTTTGAGTATGAGTTACCTCAGTCAGGATATTTTCTAGTTCCATTCATTTGCCTGCAAAACTCAGGATGTCCTTGTTCTTAATAGCTGAGTAGTATTCCATTGTGTAAATGAACTACGTTTTCTGTATTCATTCTTCTGTTGTGAGACATCCAGATTGTTTCCAGCTTCTGGCTATCACAAGCAAGGCCACTATGAACATAGTAGAACACATGCCCCTTTGGCATGGTGGGGCATTTTTTGGGTATATTCCCAAGAGTGGTTATGCTGGGTCTTCAGGTAGATCTATTTCCAGTTTTCTGAGGAACCTCCAGATTGATTTCCAGAATGGTTGTACCAGTTCAAAATCCCATGCATTTATACAATGTGTTTTGATCACTTCTGTCCACCAGCACCTTCTTCCAACTCTACCTACCATTTCCTACCCCATCTCCCTCCAAACGTCAGGCCCTCCTTTTCTTTTATTGTTGACAAGCCCCTGAGTCCCATTAGTGCCATCCACTAGAATATGGGTAAACTATCAGTGGCCACAAACACAGCATAGTGACCTTTCTCAGCAGCTGTCAACTGCTAATAGTTCCTCTACTAGGGATGGAGCCTCAAGGTCCCCTCAACTATCCATGCTGGGATTTTATCTGTCTTGATCTTATGCAGATATTATACAGGTAACCAAAGGTGCTGTGAGTTGATGTGTGTAAGAGCCGTATCATGTCTGGAAGCTTTCGAGTTTCGTGACACTCCTCATCTGCCAGCTCTTACAGTCTGTCCACCCACTTCTCTGATGCTCCCCAAGCATCAAATGGGGAGAAATTAACACAGGTGATTCACCCACAAATGAGCACTCACAGCTACTTAGACTGGACACTTTGATCAGTTGTCAGACTGTACTAACCACTATCTTCTGCCAAATAAAACTTTTATGATCGAAGTTAAGAACAACACAAATCTATTAGTTATTATATATACCTATTTAGAAGACAGCTTCACAGCTTGACTATTTTGCGAAACAACTATAGATGTCCCCTTGTAAGACCTGTGGTCTCTCCACCCATAACCAGGTTTATAGTACCAGGCATGAAATCCCTCCTAGGGAGCAGGCTTCATATCCTATTAGAAAGTGGTTAATTACTCCCGTACTGCTATTTCACCAATGGGCATATCTTGCCAGGCCAATATTGTAGCATGGAGGTATTGATGTCTTTTCTCACTCCAGTAACCTCCATAGCATCTTCCTGGCACTGTAAAAGGTAGCTATCACTGAGTTTCCTAGCCAGTCAAGATTGCTTTCTCTATATCTTACACCAGAAGTGTATGGTGTCTTTAGTAATACAGTCTTACCATAAAGTTATGGTGGGCAACCAATACCAATAGCAATAGACCATGTTGTTTTGAGTCTCTCTGAGGCTTCCCTGACCAGTAACTCATAGAAATGTATCCCATGCCTGGCACTGAGATCAGCACTGTCCACCATTTTGCTCAAACTACTCTCTTTATATATTACATTTTGTAATAAGCTTATAACCTAGTGGAAGCTTTTCTTATATCCTTAGTTTCACTTAATTCACCTCTTCCCTCTCTTCTCCTGAATCCCCGTATTACTACTTCAGCCTTTAGTCCCGAGAAGTCCCACCCCATCCTTTCATGTCACCTGTGTTTTACCATCTTCTCTAATTAAGAAAAATATAATGAGGGATTGGAAGACCATACATTTCCGTAAGGCTTCTTCATAAATCTTGTGGGTGATTTAAAGAAAAATGGCCCCTATAGACTCCTAGGGAGTGGCATTATTAGGAGCTGTGGCCTTGATGGAGTAGACATGGCTTTGTTTGAGGAAGTGTGTCACATTCACTTCCTGCTGCCTGTGGATCCAGATGTAGAACTCTCAGCTCCTCCGTGTCTGCCTACATAACTGCCATGCTTCCTGCCATGACAGTAATGGACTAAACCTCTGAAACGGTAAGCCAGTCCCAGTTAAATGTTTTCCTTATAAGAGTTGCTGTGTCATGATGTCTCTTCACAGAAATAGAACATTGGCTTAAAAAAAAATCTTTTATGCAACTATGCCTTCTGCCACCTCATTCCCCCATACCCCCTTCCTGAGTGTGTGGTATTGGTTTTTTATCCTCTGTATCCACCTTCGTCCTGTGTTTTTAGTGTCTTAGCTGTCCATTTTGAGTTCTGTAGGTCTCTTGTATTTTGATATGTATCTCTCTAGTTTTGGGAAATGTTCTTCTATGAGTTTATTTGAAGTATTATTTACACAACTTATCATGGTATTTTTCTCTTTCCTCTATCCCCATAATTCAAAGGTTAGACCTTTTCATTGTATATCAAAGCTCTACCATGCTCTGCTAATATTGTTTTAAGTTTCACGTTGATTTTTTTTTTTAATGAGTGATTGAATTTCTTTGCTTTGTCTTCCAGCCTTGACATTATGTTTTCCACATGATCCATTCTGTTGGTGAGGTTTTATTTGGCTTAATGACTTTTTCATTTCAGTCTTTATTGAATTCTATTTTCATATCATTTCATTCAGTTCATTTTCTCTTGAAGTATATTCATATTCTCTAGCCCTTCTGGGAGACCCTGAGGCTCCCACACAATTAATTCGGGAACCAGAACTACATACAACTCTTTGAAAATGATGGCTGAACATTAGTGATAGTCCCATGATCCTCTCTGCACCTCCTCCAATGAGGAAAAGTCAACAATCAACAATCCAAGCTAGGTTAATATTTTGCAAGTAGGCACAGCTGAACCCATAAACATGATAGCAATTTAACTTAAAGGATAGTCTTGTAGAACAACCACCTAAAAGAAAAATGCATTTCTAGGTAGATTATAAGTTAATACATCTATGGTTTACTACATTTGTTTATTTCAAAATTCTGATAGACAAAGAATTGATTAAAGTTCAAGATATGCCGACTACTTTGATCATTACTCATTGCACGCATATACTGCTGTGTTACACAGTATCCTCATAAAGGCATACAATTTTGTGTCAGTGTTTAAAAACAAAAACAAGCAAATGAGTTCAAGATTATATGTATGTCCTCTCCTTCTTCATCCCCCCCCAACTGTAAAGGTACAAATGACATATACATTTTCTTTACCATGAAATAACAATTACAGAGACTCATCTAAAATAAGTAAATAAAACTTCTTTGTGTGGGATTCATGGTCAAAGGGACTTGAAAATACTCTTTGCTTTTTTGTTCAGCCTTACTCTGTACCCACTTGGTTGTTCACTACACCTTAAGCCACATATCTACATATACATCATTTATACACCTTTCACACTCACTTTGGTCCTTTTTCTTTCTCTTGCAGTGCTGGGTTTTGAACCCAGGACCCTATACATGTTAGGCAAATGCTGTACCACATAGTTACAGCCCAATAGTGGGTGTTTTTGTTATTATTACATTA
The DNA here is from genome assembly GCA_028551405.1 of Uromys caudimaculatus. Classification (NCBI taxonomy): domain Eukaryota; kingdom Metazoa; phylum Chordata; class Mammalia; order Rodentia; family Muridae; genus Uromys; species Uromys caudimaculatus. The sequence continues at coordinate 86,424,315 of CM052708.1, read as the reverse complement.
TTTATTTAGAGGAAGGAACATCCACAATGTAACGGTCAGAGGATAATTTGAAGCAGTCAGAAAACTTGAAGAAGTCAGTTCTGTCCTTCTACCACATGGGTTCCGAGGGTCCAACTCAAACAGTTAGGCTTGGTGGCAATGCTATTATCCACCAAGCCATGTTACTGGCCTCCAATAGTGGGAAAGTGTGAAGCATTCCCAAGGAAGAGAAAAGAGCCCATAAGCTAGCATTTCCCAGCTCTAAGAAAGATGGAAAATTATGTAATATAAAGTCTGTCTTCTAGAATTTTCTCAATGTAGTAACCAAAAGCAGTAAATAGGTCAAGCCTTATATTCCCACTAATTGCAGGCACAAGTAGTGAAACTCATAGAAACTGGACGGCCAGAAACCTCAGCTTGGGCCACAGGGCCCCACAGCTAATCAGCGCCGGGACAAAGATCCCTCGCAGGAGATCGCAAGACCCAGCAGAGGGCCAAAGACACGCCCCACAGCTCACCAGGTACTGCCCCGAACCCGCGAGACACAGGGACCGAGATAAGCGGGCCTAGAAACCCCCCTGGATCCAAAAACCGGGCGGCTGTGGCAGGAAACTTCTGCCTGGGACACTAGGATTCCATAGACAAGCAGCCCCGGGAGAAAATTCTCTCTCCCAGGAACGAGGAAAAGCCTCTAGCAGGGGCAAAACGAGCCCCAGAGCTCAAGGACTCCACCCGCTTTCCGCGGGACACAGAGACTGAAGGTCAGCAACTTCCAGGACCAGGATCAGACCTGGTGCCACAGCTCTCCAAACCCAAACACCTCTCAGAGAGAGCTGGTCTTCAAGGAGTACTGACACAGAGACCTGCAGGAGGGGCAAGCCACAACCAGACAGAGTAAGATCAGCTAACAACAGAGTCAACAAGATGGCAAAAGGCAAGGGCAAGA
>CM052708.1:86406510-86422890 GCA_028551405.1 Uromys caudimaculatus | reverse complement strand
ATTGTGAGGCACGCACTTCACTGGCTAAACCTTTTCCCTATCCCTCACTGCTAGTTTTGTTTAGGCCAAAGCTCAAGATCCTTACCTTCAATCTCTCTATAAATTACTTACTGAGCATATAATACTCTCCAAAGCAAAATAATACCAAAAAGCTTACACTTGAAATATAAAAATAATGTTGAAAATATAAATGACTCAATGCTAGATATAATGAAAAGGCTGTAGGGAGGTTAGACACAAAAATTAAAATATGAAATACTGAAATAGACATAGCTCTGTATATTAATAATTAGCATTCTGTGTCTATCCAGGTGTCATTAGCACATGATTTCTTTTAACTGATCCTACAGCATAATAGATTCAGAATCGCTATAAATAATGTGAGAGTTTTATTTAACATTGGGTTTTTTTTTAAAGGAGGAATTCTCAAAAACACTGGAGATAGAATCTTGTTGGCAAACCCGGTTTTATTCTTGGCATTGGTTGGTTGGTTGGTTTGTTGGTTGGATTTGATTTGATTTGGGTTTTGGTTTTGATTTGGTTTTTTAAGACAGGGTTTCTCTGTGGACACATTTCTAGAACATTGATTGAAGATATTCTTGACGGGAAAATAAATACAATGAAGAAAATCAGCTTGAGAGAAAGAATGTGAAGAAAATGGACATTCACTTTTTTCCAGACAAGGTTAATTTTCAGTCCACTTTGTGGTTTTACATGCTCAGCTAGTGCCACCTATAGGTACAAGAAGCAAAGCTGCTGCCTGTCACAAACAGGTTCTGCAGCAACTGAATTGGATCAAAGGTCACAAAGAAATGAGTTAGCATTTTGGTGGGAAATTCTGGTCTTTGTTCAGTAAACAAAGAGACCAGAGCCTAATGAGCCTCAGCAATAAACTGCAAGAGATTTCCTGGAAATGGAAAACATGATTTATTATCAAGGCCACTTCTAAGTCTTACCCAGTTACGAGAGAAAAACAAAAGAAGAACGCTTACCAGCTTGCCAGAGAAGGGATATCATCAAGTCTTCTGTTGTGTCTGAGTTTCTTCATTAGCTTCTTTGTTTACATTTTTAAATAGTCGAAGAATAGCTACAAGTGCTGGAAAGCAAAATTCTTCTTCCTCCAGGAACATCTGATCAGAGTAGAAAAATCCACAAACAATAGAATACAATGTTGGAGTTGTTACAGTGCTAAGCATGGCCTAGGTTGCCTCTGAATGTATTATAAGCCGAGCCTAAAGGCTCCTTGTAGGTGCAAACTGCACCACAATTTGGCGCATCAACAACATGTATTTTAGTCCAAGAACAAGTAGTGGAGACTTGGGGAGTCACAAGCAGATGAATTTCTAGGACTCAAGTGCAACACCAGTGAAAACCAGATCAAAGAAGGCAGCTGTCAGCTTCCCCCCACCCCCCACCCCCACTATCTGGAGACCTCAGTCATCTTCCTTGCGGTCACTGTTACTTTCCTTTGTCTGTAAATGTTGTCCAGCCATAAGGCAGCCCGAAGTGACTCAAAATTCATTCTGCTTGGGAGTCCTGTCTGACTTTTGAACCATTCCTTGCTAATTAAACTCTTGACTTTAAGGTCAGTGGTTTTACTTTTAACAATAATATGAAATCCGGGGAGATTCTTGAGGCACTGGAAGAAACTGTGTTGTGGAGAGGAGGTCAGAGGTATGTCCAGTGTAGCACATCAGAAGAAGCTACCTGGAGAAGTCACACGGGAGACTTTGAAAGAGTCTGGCTGTGATGGATGGCAACAAATGGGAAACACATACAATTTGGGAAGAAAAGAAAAGTTCAAACTGCAAGGAAGGACAGATGGACTTGAGGAGTTGTCCTGCAGCCAGATTATAAAGTGATACAAAAACACCTGATAGTGTTTGCAGGACCCTGAACACTGACCCGAATAGTTCCCGTAGTCTGACTCCTGTCATCCTCAGAACAGCAATTAGAGGATCACCCCAATACTTACTCCTTCGGTTGTATGGTTAATAACCAGAAACACATCAAAGTTTCATCTTTTCTCCAAAATCTCATTATATAGGTTTGAAGCTTGCTCCTACCCACTACTCTATATCGCCACCTGTTATTATAAGGAGTTTGGATTTAAATTAACTCCTACATGAGAAAAAAAATTAAAACCTTCTCAAAAAGGGAGGGGGATAAGAAAATAGTGAAAGTATAGGTGAGCTTCCCAGACACCAGCATGGCCAGGGTTATCGCAGTATATTATGAAATCTCTTGGTGTTTAAAGTAACCTGCAGCAACACCTGAAAGACTGTAGAGGAGTTAATGGGAAACTGGCTGCCCCAGCCTTGACCTGCACCGCTCTCTGCCCCCGGCAACCTCTTTCAGAAGTTCCAACCACAGTCTTATCTTCTCAGCACACGCTGGCTGCACACTTTGCCCTGGTGTCTGTAGACCATAGTGTTGTTTTGAACTCTTCTCCTGCTTCCTCAGTAAATTTGAATAACCCAATAAGGTCCTTACTCCCCCCATGTTCCTAGGTTCGTTCTTCCCTTTGCAAAATGAGGAGTGTCCACTCTCGTCCTCCTTTCCACTCTCTCCGCCCTTTCTGAAACTTCATTTTCCTTCTACAGCACCAAGGTTGGCAAAAGCAGTCTCTGTGGTAACCCAAATCAAGACTTCCACTCTTCACACTCAGTTGATTTTAAAAGCTAAACTCCAATAAACAACGTTTATGTTAACATAACACTAATTTTCACCACAAGGCTAAGTACAAAACAAGAATTATGTTTCCCTTTTCATCATTTGAGTGTCAGTTCCTGGACCATGAAGAGGAGGGCAATCCTTTGCTCTGAGTGAAATGGGTTCTGGTACACTCCAACAATTGGGTTTAGAAATCATGACATATTTTCTTTTCTTCAAATTTAAATCACAATGACTTGTGATCTTCCATGGTTTTTACTATGGAAACAAGTTTTAATTGTCTTTTAGAGACTTCTGGACTGATGTTCTAAGATGGAATGTGTATGCCTCTGACCTGTCAGGTGACCTTTATTCTAGACGTTATTTGTACTGCCTCTGTAAATTGAATCACCCCACACCATCCCCTTGCATTTTGAGTCTAGGTGTACCCTTTCCTCCCAAATTCTTTTTGTGTATTTTTATACTCGACAAATCTAGAGTCTAGAGTATATTTCTGTAGGTGATGCTAGATCCCCAACCTGAACCAAGTCACTTAGAAGAAATAGAACAGAAAAGAAGACATCAGGACCTTCAAATCTCACTAAGGCACGAGAATGACTCTTCATTCCTCCTGCATCCCCACTGCTTGAACCTAAGCAGCAGTCAGGAGAACGGAAGCCTGTGAAATTGATTCTGTGGAGCCACTTTCCTGTCATACAAAGGAAAGCACAGAATCCTTCCTAAAACTGAACTCAGAAATGCAAAAAAATTTACACATACATACACACATACACACACACACACACACACACACACACTCCTTGTCTTAAGGACAACCATTTCGAGACAATCCGGGATGGGCATGCAATGACTTCTCTCATAATCGAATGGGCAAGTGAAGATAATATTTATAGGTTCTTGTGGGGCAGTGGTCCATGCCAGGAAACTTGGTAAGGTTGAGTGGGTTGGAACCTCTGAGAGGACTGGAGGAGTTTCACCTGCTTCCAACCAGGTCCCTGTCACATGACCACCCTCCCTACATAGGAACAAGACCTATGGTCATGTAGATCTGAACAGAGTTCTCCATGCTAATGAGGTAACTAGAGGCCCTGAGGGTTTAAGCAATAAGCTTCCTTTCTGAACATTCCTTCCTGCAAAAGGTATTTAATCTCTTGTCCATCCTGAGGAGGCGGTATGCAGCCATTTTCCATGATGAACAATCAATAAATCATTTGAAACCAAGAACTGTCTTTTTTATCAAGAACTGCTGTGAGGAGCATAGAGAAAGTCCTCGTCTTCAGAGCAGTGCAACATAAGTCTCCCACAGAAGGGCCTTCCAAGATCCTAGACAATCGCTGCTAAGCTAAGGACAATCCACAACTTCCCTCGACCTTGCAGCATCTGGATGTCCCGGGATTTGGGAACCCCCAGCCCTGGCCTCCTCAAAGGTCTGTGGGCCCCCTCCATTCCCAACTTCTCCATGCAGTGTCTGGTGGCATCTGGTTTCCCAGGAGTCAGAGAACACCAGCTTCAGTCTCAGCCTATGTCATTTCTCACTCTGGCTAAGGCCCCCACCCAAGGCTGTGTTCTTTCACCCACTGCACAATGTATCAGGGCTTCCCATCACCCGATAGGGGGAATAGGGTAAATGCAGTCTAGTGTCTCCCATTTTGTCTACCCGGAGGAGTTCCTACACCCCAATGGTGAGGCGGAACACAAAGAACCATAGGTTCTGGTAATTTTGACATGGAGATTTTCAAAGTGTCACAATTGTGCCTACAATGCCCACTCTTTGTCACCATTCTCTGCTTCATCATTCATCCAGTACTGAGACCTCCAAGTCATTTACAAACTTCTTCTATGATACCTATGTCACCTACTTTAAGGTCACAGTTGTAACCAGTAATCACTTCCTCTAAGATATGAACTTCAAATACACTTTGCTTTTAATTACAACTTCATTTTATTGAAATCACCGGCTCTGGGCACCTTTTGCTACTGTTGCTATCTTTTGAAAGATATCTGTTAATTCCCAAAGAAACCTGGAACAAGTTGTTAACCACTGTGCCTTTGGACACCTTAAAGCGGACTGGCTACCAGGCGCTCAGCTCTCACCTGTTACAGAGCCCTGGTTCCACAGAACTACAGTCTTCTTCTTCTTCCCCTACCTCAATCCCACCACTCCAACCTACCCTAAACCTCTCCAGTCCCTGAGCTTCCCTTCCCTTTCCCCAGATTTTCTTTTCCTATAAAGCCCAGCCATTTTGACTGTGCATTCTCTTGGCTCTTGGTTCTACTCATGGCTCCACTTCAGAACCTCTCTTTGTAAGGGTCCATGAAGAATGATATCCCAGATTCAAATATTATGCAAAAGCAAAAAGTGTTTTATTCTGCAGAAGTCCAGCATGTTGGGGTCTTCCATTCACCAGGATGGAGATGCCCAAGTGAGCTTACAGGCCCAATTTAAAGCATATTAGGAGAATTCCAGGGAGGAGTAGGTAACCTTTATCTTCATTGGTTGGCTCTATACCTAGGGACATTCCAGAACCATTGCTGGCAGCTGGACATCGTTGCTGGGAAAGCCTGGAGACTGTTGCTGACCCATTGCCCTTCCTTCAGGCCAGGTGGTAAAGTAGTTACTGATGGAGGGGCAGTTTCTGATTGGCTGGGGTTTTTCCAGAAACTGACTTGCCTGGACTTGCCCAATTCTTGGAAAAAGAGATCTAGGCCTAGTCTCCTAAACTGCCAATTTGAAGCCTGTCATGGAGTCAGCCTGTCTTGGTTCTCTCATCTTCATCCATTTGTCCTCTCTTCTGTCCCTCCCTCTCTCCTCTCTTGGCACAGTTTAGTCTGGACCCTTCCAGATGCCTCTTGCTGTCCTCCCTCATATCTACAATAAAAACCTCTCTTCAGCCATACATAGTAGTCATGTCCTCATTTTCATTCAATACCTAGGCCAAGTTGGTCTTAAACTTGAAGTCCTCCAGCTTCTGACTGCCACATACTTAGATTTAAAGGTATACCACCACTCTTGGCTCTAGAAATCATGTAGATACAAAGCCCTCTAATCTAGTTCCCACATTTTCTCCCTTCCTAATAAGCCTCCATCTTGCCCCATACCAGAGCAACATAATCACTCCATGAAAACCCTTTAATAACTTTGCCCTTTTTCATGCTCATCTGGAACTGTGTCCTATGGTAAATCTAATAAAACTATATAAATTCTTTCAAATGTGTGTTCTACAGGGGACAGACAGGACTCTTGGACTATTGCAGAAAAGTATACAATAGAACTAATTTAAACTGACCAGAAAACTAGGAATGTCCACCTTCACAAAAACTCAACCATCTGTAGCAATTATCAAACTTTTTTTTTTTGCCTACTTTGTATTATTAATAAAATTATAGAATGTTTTTTACAGGGAGTTTTTACTATGTTGCTCAGGCTAGCGCCCTCCTGGGCTCAAGCAGTCTTCCCATCTTATTTGCCTAAACAGTTGTCTCCCTGTTTCTGGATTTAAAATTACACAATCTAATGGCTAACAAATTACAGCCTCTTTGTACCGAGGTGCTTTGAAAGCAAATAGCCCCCATAGGCACATAGGGAGTGGCATTGTTAGAAGTGTGGCTTTGTTGGGGTAGGTGTGTGTTGTATGGTTTTAAAAACATGCTTCCACCTTTCCCGGCTCCCTTTTGTTCCACCCAGCTTAGCTTGATCATAGCTTCCAGCATTGAGCTGGCTTATCTCTCTCTACCCGCCTTGCTCCAGGAGTCAACCTCTCCACCAGCCCACTTCAGAGACCCTTGCTCTGGAAAGGGTCATATTACGAGCCCCACCTGAGACATTTGAATTTTCAGATAAAGGACATACACTCAGTTTGTCACTTTATAACTTGCATTTCGTGGTGAAAGACCCCCGAGCTGGGGAGACCCTCACTCAAGTCTCAGGACGGTTCAACCCCTCAAGAACTCACAAAAGACCGTCCTTGCTGCAATCACACGAGGTTTATTCAGGGAACCAGTGTACTGGGGTCGAGCTCATAACCCACGCAGGGGAAGAGGAGTTCGACCCTGAGCAGCTGAAGTCAGGGGTATTTAAAGGAAAAAAACACAAAGCAAGGGGTGAGGAATGGAAAGAATTTGCGTTATGGGGAAGTACAGAATGTTCTAAGTTAGTCACAAGGCAGTTGCACAAACTTTTTGTGGTTAGCTAGTTCCTGTTACATTGTGCCTCTGGCCCTGGGGCCAGGCCAAGGTCAACCGTTTCTTAGGGGAAAGAATGCAGCCAGGTGGGGTTTGGCCAAGCATGCAATTTCAGTCCTATTTCTGTTTCTGGCTCCAAGTGTGCTAGGGGTCTAACTTTCCTCATAAGGGGGTCAGGTCTTTCATTCCCCACTTCTTCTAGTGCCTAGTTCTAATCTTAGAACTATATTTCTGTATCGTCGTAGCCTGTTTGTCGTGTTCCCCCAAAGCCGGGTATTGCTGTCTTAATATTAGAATCTGTACAGCACTTACTCATTCCCTGACAAAAGCTATTAATCTATTAACTAAACAGGGTCCAATAGTGAGCAAAAGGAATAAAATCAGCAGGGGTCCTGCTAAGGCAGAAAACAGAGTCATCATCCAAGGCGACTGGGTGAACCATTCTTCGAACCACCCCTGTCCAGCCTCCCGTTCTCTCTTGCATCTTTCTAGCCTTTCTCTAAGCTTACTCATGGAGTCCTTGATGGCTCCTGAATGATCAACATAAAAGCAACATTCTTCCTTTAAAGCTGCACATAATCCTCCTTCTTTTAGGAATAGCAAATCTAACCCTCTTCTGTTTTGTAGAACTACTTTTGATAGGGAGGTTAAGGATTCTTCCAGGCTACTGACAGACTTCTAAAGCTTGAAGGTCCTCGTTCATGGCAGCCTGAAGCTCGCTCAATCCTCTCTCTAACTGCAGTGGTTCATTGACCAGGGCTGCGGTCCCTGTTCCTACTCCGGCCACTACCTCTAGCCCAAGCATGACCGCTAGGGTCAAAGATATAGGTTCTCTTTTGAATCGTGTGGATCGGAAATCATATTCATCAATGACCACTTCTTCAGGATGATAATAGACTCAAGGAACAAGCTGGACCATAATACAAAAATCAGTAGACTGCTTGAAAACAGAAGTAGAGATACAAGGGGTTAATCCAGTACTGCATATCCACCATTTGTTATATCCTGGCAAGAAGTTCAAAATATAGGGGCCAAAAGTCAACAATAGGAGAACAATTAAGGTCTTAACAAGGTAAATATGAGAGCTGTTAACTAAGACGTTAAACCAAGACTTGAACCAGCCCTGACTCTGTTTCCTCTCTCTTTTCCACTTGGCTAACCCTACTTACTCTCACCTTGGCAATTGAATCTTCAACAACCCCAGAATATACAAAAGCAACACTCTTCAGCTAAGGCAGCACATAGCCCTCCTTGCTGGAGGAAAAGTTAAGTCTAATCCCCTCCAGTTCTATAGTATTACTTCTGATAACGAAGTAGGTGATTCCATAAGATGACTGATGGTTTTTCCTTTGTAAGACCAAAGCTGAGGTCTTGGTGGCTGCCCCAGCCACCCCAAACACAACAGAAGGGAGACAGTGAGTGCTGTCTAAAGGTACTACAAACAGTCATGATAAAGGTCAAGAGATCCTGAGCATGAGCAGATTGTCCATCTTCTGTACCATCTAGCAGGGGTCTCTGGGGAGCAGGGCATCTGCAGGTTTCACAGGAGAAGCGTACACCCAGGCCTCAATACCGTCTACCTTGAGGACTGTGGGAGTAACTAGCAGTGCCAGGGTCTCTTTTATCTGGGTTCCAGTGACTGTGTCCGATGTCTCTTTACATAGATCCTGTCACCAGTCTGGAAGCAGTGAAGGGTCTCTGGCACCCCTGGAGCATTTAAGGCAGACAGTTTGGGTCAAATCTCATGCCGTGGGATACCTCTTGGGAGAGCTCAGTGTACACCAAGGGAGTTGGGGTACCACACAGGATCTCAAAAGGGGTCAGGTTAAAATGGTAGGGGGTGTTCTGAACTCGGAACAGGGCCAAAGGGAGGGGCACCAACCCAGTCTGAGCCAGCCTCCAAGGTCAATTTAGTTAAGGTCTCTCTACCTGCCCTGAGCTTTGGGGAGGGTACTCACAATGAAGTTTCCAATCTGTCCCCAGTACTTTTGCCACACCCTGGCTTACCTGACAAAAGCAGAACCCATTATCTTATCCACTTGCCTTGGTCACTCTAAATCTCAGGGAAATTTCCGCTAATATCTTCTTGGAAACCATGGCAGCTGCTTCCTGCTTGGTGGGGAATGTTTCAGCCCATCTAGAGAAAATAGCTATGAACACCAGAAGGTATTTGTAACCACATTTTCCTGGCTTAACTTCTGTAAAATCGACCTCTCAATATACTCTAGGCTGTTCCGCCTAGGTCTTTTGCCCTGTTTATTCTTGGCTGCACAAGCACTCACTTGCTGGCATATCTTACACTGTCCTACTATCTTTCTGGCCCAGAACCTGAGTCTTATATATTCTAGGTCCCTTAACTGCTTGGACGTGGACACGCTTTTTATCCCATAAATGAGTCCATCTGTGCATTTGGCCTAGTAAGTCTTTTGCTTGCTTGCTTTCTTCCTGATGTCCTGGGCGTGAATAATACTCACGGTTACTGGCTTCATTTGGGACATCTAAAAGATCCAGGGTTTGTTTCTTTCCTCTGGTGTGAGCAGTCCTCTCTCTTAGCATATGGCTCTGTGGTCGTGGGATGTGGCAAAGGCATACCTGTTATCCATATAGATGTCTATTTTCTTGCAGGCTCCAAGTTCTAAGTCCTTGGTGGGGGCAGTTAGCTCCACTTCCTGTATTGACGTGTCAGGGGGTAGAGGTTCTGCCCAGGTGACGATTGTGCTGTCCATCACAGCAGCACCTGCTTGTCTTTGACCTTCATGGAGAAAACTGCTCCTGTCTGTAAACCAGGTAGCCTTGGCTTTTGGTAGGGGTCAGTCAGAGAGGTCTCTCCTTTTGGGCCAGCTTGTTGTGGCCCGTTGGGCAGGAAATGTATCTGGGCCCCTATTTTGGAGAGTATGTCTCACCCCAACAGAGGGTAGGGACAGTCTGGGGTAACCTTAAATGAATGGGATACCTGGCCCATCCCTAGGTCCACTGTTCTTCAGGTAGTCCATGAATCTACCACGAACTGAGTGGGTTTCTCCTCCACTCTCAGAGTTACCCTGGGTTCAGGGAAAAGGTCTCCCCTAATCACTGTCTTCACTCAGGGCTAACGCCTTTTGCCACTTGGGGGTGCTTTTCTCAAGGCCTGGGATTTCTTGCTCCCGACTTCTGTTAGGACACTCTTAGGCCTAATGGCCTCAGTCAGTTCTGAGACTGAAGGCAGGTATATTTTTTTTCCCAATCTGCTTTTATACCATTTAAATTACATGCAAGCAATAAGGTCAGTTCTAGGTTGCAATACAATAAATGCAAATAGCCAAGGAATGACTAAGGCAATAAGCAAAGTCCGTGATCATTCCTGTGATGCTGTTTCTGAGGGCGTGTCAGGATGACTAAAATATCTGCGCCTACTTCCTTGTCCAAGCCCAAAATCAGATTCTCGCCTGAAGTCTACTTCTTCTGTTCCACCCTAAAATTAAAATCCTTACCTGAACTTACTTCCCTGTTCTAGCCTAAGATTAGATTCCTGCCTGAAGCCTGTTTCAGGACTTCTTGTACATTCCTTTCCTGTCGCTTGTCTTCCTCTTTTTTTCTTTCTCTGCTCCTTCTCTTCTCCTGTCTCCCTGCCATCGCAGACCTTCTCAGCAACTTGCAAGCATGCAATTTCAGTCCATTTCTGTTTCTGGCTCCAAGTGTGCTAGGGGTCTAACTTTCCTCATAAGGGGGTCAGGTCTTTCAGTGGCACAATTGCTGAGTACAAATCCCTCCCACCTGGAAATGCATGACTTTAACAATTTATTATCTCTGTCTCTCCTTCTGCCCTGATGCTTAATGGCTTGTCCCAACTAGCCCCTGCCAAACTTCTCTGGCAATACATCCAAAACAGAGCCACAGGCAGTGGCTGCCCCAAGATCTTATATGATTGCTGCACACTCCTCATTCCAAAACATGGCAGAAAAGCCCTCTCTCTTTCCCTGTATCTGCCTTTTCCTCCTGGGACCCAGAAGTCACACCTGTACCTTCTGCCCAGCAATTGTATCCCGGCCTTCTTCATTGACAAAATCAAGAACCAATTAGGGAACTAGACCTAGTATCAGCATCTCTCCTTACACCTCAACTTTTCTGTCAAAAACAAACAAACTCTTCTCCCAGATATAAATTGAACAAAACCATAGCACTTAAGTAAATTTAGACAGTATGAGGTTCAAATGGCATGCAGTCCATAAATTTGTCAATTAGACAAAGTACTCTACCATATTTCCTAACTGAATTATGATTTCATCCCTGGATTATGTTTAGATTTTAGCTGTAATGCCACTTGAAAACCATGTCATCCACTCTATAAACTTTCTCTCTCTCTCTCTCTCTCTCTAACAACTTGAGTTTGATTATGAGACTAAAACTAGTCTTCAACCCCATCAGAAATCTGAGAATGACTTAAATATTACCTGAGTATTGAAAGTGCCAAACATCGCTTCTCAAACAACTATAGAGACTACCTAGACAGCCCCCCCCCCCCTTCTTCAAAACCTAGGAGCACCTGTCTCCAGCCTTTTGGCCAAGGATCATGTATCTGACAGACTTGTGAAACAGAATTATTTGAAGGACCACTGACCCTGTCTTGGCAATGACAAGAGTCAACTATTCTGCAAAATGTGTCCTTTTCCTGGACAGTATTCTCTGCAGATGAAATGGGCAATTTCTGCCCAGTGGCTGCCTTGCCATGATAAGCAAACTCGCCTGGAGGTGAAGATGCTCAATATCTTCTTTGAACCGAGAAGAAGGTGCTGTCCGGAGCAGGTATGTCTCACTGTCAAATGATTAAATAACATTAAATGTCACATTATGGATTTCTGACGTTTTGGGAGCCCAAACTTACCATTACAATAGGCAGATAAAAAAACAAAACCTCAATTGTCATTTATCTCAAGCAATGTGGCACACAGTCTCTCCTTACTACCTGCCAATCAAGATGTAGAACTCTGAGCTCCATGTGCTTCCCTCCCACGATGACAATAGACTATACCAACTAAATGGTTTCCTTTATAAGTATTGCCTTGGTCATGGTGTCTCTTCACAGCAACAGAACCCTGACTAAGACAGCTACAATTCATGTTTTTAAAATACACACCATTACAGCACTTTCATGTTCTGATATGTGGGCCAGAACAAAGATTCTGGATGGCAGTAGTTTACAGGTCTAAGCACTCCCACGATCCAATAAAGCCAACTAAAAACTAAAACACTTTTACTAGTTTTTTTCAAGATTGAGTGTTTGAGGCTTAGAAATTAGATAGAAAATGGTATGAAATGCATGGTTTCTGATCATAAGCATTTAAGCTCCAAAAAGAAAAGCAAGGCAACATGTAAACATGGAATGAAAATGAAAATGATGTTGGATCTCCTGTTTGACATTCTGAAACATAGCAGGTGAACTTCATCAGGGATGGATATAAAGTAATTAATTCACTGGGGGGGGCCAATATAATCCATATTTATGGTGTAATGAGCTCAGAACCACCTGCTATAAACCAGTAAAGAAGGCACTAAACTGCTAAAATGAGACACTAATCAATATGATTATGCCAGGAAAGGGGAGAGAGAAAATATGACATTAACATAAGTAGATTACAGAGAAATGTACAAAGGAAGATGCCCTAAACAACATGGCATACGTGATGCATGAGGCCTGTTTGGTTCACCTCAAGAAAAGTGGTTGAAGCCGATAAAAACGAGGATCTAAAACTCCTGAAGACACTATTTATTAGTACTACTAACAAAATAGTACGAGTTACCAGTCAGATCACCATATGTTATTGTTTGTAAACTGCACATGTTATTTTAAACTTCATAGGAATTCAGTGAGATATGCATTGTTGGCTTGGGATGGTATAACAGAATACTGCAGTCTCAATGCCTTAAACAACAAAAATGGATCCTTGTTTTTCTGTAGTTGGAAGTCCAAAATCTTCTGCAGCATGGAGGGTTGGGGCTCTGGGGCAGCTCTCTTCCTTACAGTTCCTTATTGTTCCCTGACCATGAGAGAGAAAGCTGTCAGGTGTTTGCTCTTAAAAGGACACCAGGACCCTGTCAGATCCAAAGGAATGTCTATTCCCCCAATGTCTGGCACCCTCCCTTCTACCAAAAGAGCCATTTCCTTATCACTGTTAGGAGGGACACACAGCTAGCTGTTGTAACACACTACAGCTCATATGGCCTCCAGGTATCCTTAATATCACTGCTACTGGTGGCTCTTCTCACCCCACCTCCAACTCTAAACTTCTCATGGGCTTCCCTCCCCCAGCCTCTCATTCCCTTGTAACCCTGCCATTCCAGTCACATGTTCTCTTGACCCTTAACCCTCTCTTTTGTCTTCCTTTGTTGGTATCCTTGGCTTGCTCTCTCCCTCTCTCTGTCTCTCTGTCTCTGTCTGTCTCCCCCGCCCCCTCTCTCCGTCTCTCCGTCTCTCTGTCTCTCTCTCATTCTCCTCTTGCTCTCCCCTACTCTCTCTCTTCTCATGGCCTGGTTAGACTTGTCTCTCCCTGCTTGGACCCTTCCAGATGTCTCTGGCTGTACTCTCTCTCAAATCTACAATAAAAAACTTCTCTTCAACCATACCTTGGCACTGTCATTTCCTCACTTTATACAACCACCAGCTGTAACCCTAGTTCCAGCAGACACAATTCCCTCTTCTAGTCTCCATAAGCACCATGTATGCACACAGTGCTCATATATACATGAAGGCAAAGCCCTCAAACACATAAAAAGTTAAAAAGTAAATTTAAGAACAGCCATCCTTGCTACAGATGTAACTCAGTTGATAGAATGCTCACCTAACCTACAAGAAAGAGTTGGTTTGATCCCCAGGAGCAAATAGACGGGGTGTGGTGATGCAAACCTACAACCTCTGCATTGGAGAGCTGAAAGCTGGAAGATGTGGAGTTCAAAGTCATCCTCAGCCATATCAGATCTCTTCTCAACAGAAAAAAAAAAAAGAAAGAAAGAAAAAAGAAAACAGGAAGGAAGGAAGGAAAGGGGGAAGAAAAGGGAAAAACTCACCTGTGCTAGTGGTGGTGGAGGTGGGGGCAGACGATACAGCCTTTAACTAAGTACAAAGCTAAAGCCAATAGTATCAGTTATGACATTTATTTCTTCCTCAGTTGGCCTGGGAAGAGGAGGAGCACAGCTTCATATCCAAGTTCACATCATAATGAGCAGAGTTTCTGTGCTCAGCCACAATGGTTAAAGGTTCAAGCCACCTCTTCTCTATTCTTTTCCCAGTACACCCACCTTGCCCCTTCCCACAAGGTGTACTATCCTCCCCATTAAAGCTCTCTTTAGGGGAGAGGTCCCCAACTTTAAGCCCAAGAACCTATTGTTTTTCCAGTTCTTTGAAAACACAACCAATTAGCACTTCAAAGGGACAATCAGCTATGTGTTCACGGCCTCCTGCCTTGTTTTTCCAACCACTAAGGAGTCTAGGACCTCAGTCAGAATGGCTATCATTAAGGATTCTAAGGCAACATACTATGAGAAAGATACTAATGTATCTGCTTTCTGCAGCACTATTCACAATAGCAGATCATGGAATCAGCTTACTTGTCTATCTACAGATGAATGGTTAATGAATATGTGCTATACACACATGGGGTTTTATTTCACCCTAACGAACAAGTAGTAGCCTATAATAGAAATTAGGTTGCATTCTAGTATTAGAATTCATAACTCAAGTGTTCTCATCTGCCTTAGCACTAAGAAGCAGTGAGCTCATTTGGTGTACTTCCCTGTCGTCTGTACCTTTTCCTGTATCCTTTCTCTAAACTAATAGTATAATCACCCACATGATTTCACTGCATTCAGAACACAGTGATTACTCAGTGTAACTCCCGCCTCACATATACACTTATCCAGTTTATTTCAATCAGTTATTAGCAATGTATTTGTCATTAAACTCTCTGGGCCTCTATTACGTCAATTCTAGCCTTCATCACCTTTTGTTTGCATTATTAGAGTTAGCTTTCTTTCTTTCTTCCTTTCTTTCTTTCTTTCTTTCTTTCTTTCTTTCTTTCTTTCTTTCTTTCTTTCTTTCTTTTGTTTAAACCCTGAACCTCCTCCCACCCACAATGACAGAAGAGTGTTGGACTGCCTGTCTGCCTGGAGACTGGGAGTATGGTTGCTCAAGGAGGCAGACCACAGTCCATAATAGGAGTCTCCAGGTATCATTCTTGGTGGAACCAAGGGATAAATTCCAAGGATCTCTGGTCCGGCCAGAACAAAAGGTTTCTCAGGGCTCTAGTCTGGCCGGACTGGCCAAAGTGCTACAGCTCTTCCAAGGGAAGCCTGAGCAGGGCAGGTAGACACAGTCTATCTTGATACCATAGCAGTAGCAATGCCATTGGCAACAATGGTGGCAGGTCACAGCAGAGAACCACAGTGGAGCCACTAAGCAAGCAGGTGACAGGGAGTAGCTAAGTTCAACAGTAAACAACCCTGCCCAGGAGTCACATGTGGCAGCAGGGGCATGAGCCCCGCCTGCTGGGTGAATCCAAAGTCCAGTACTTTTTCCCAGAGTGTTACAGCTCAATAAAACAGCCAATCTCAGTCGATTCTTGGTGAAATAACCATGCACTTTATTCCATGTGGTAAAGGCTTCCCATTGGCTCAGTCTGAGATGTTAGGGATGCTCTATTTGCATGGGGAAGGACTTCAGGTGTTGTCCTATGTGACTGATTGTCAAGGCCCTCTCAGTGGGGTGTGATGATTAAGTAAGTGTTCCAGAACAAGGAGAGCTTGGCAGGAAGCTGGCCCCACCACACCTGCTGTTCTTGATTCTCAGATTCCCTAGGGTGTGGGCCTGTTCAACCTTACCATGTCTTCTGTCTGATGGCATGGTCCACTTGCCCCACAGAAGAAAGCGTATCTTCTTGATAATGTGAGCTGTTCAAGTCTCTGTTTCAAAATATCTAATATGACAATATTAGCCCTAAATGTGAGAAAGGAAACTAGGGAATAAAAAAAAAGCCCTACTTTCTATACAAAGAATAAAGTTTAATTAGTGTGCTGTAAATCCCTTCTCTGCCGTAACGAAGGTGGGTTGAAGGAGCTAAACAGAGATCCTGTTTGTGAGCTACTCAAATTGGGTGTCTGAAGATTAACTTGCCCATCCTCCATCTATGCTCCATAGAGTTAATCTCTTCAGTAACAGTTTCTCTAGAGTTTTCCTGTCATTTTCAGAGTGAAGAGATAAGAACTCTGATGTTGTCAAACTATTTTATTACCCATATCACAGCAAAGCATTATGTCTGTCAAGATTTATCTGGTGAGATGGTCATAAGTCACAATAAATCATTGCTTAGGAGATGATAAAGGTTCATACATTTTACACGTTAATTATCCTATTTAAAGTACCAGACCTTTATTCCTTTTTTTCCTTTTTACCAGACTTTATTCCTTCTCTTCCTCCTTCTCCTCCCCCTCCTCCTCCCTCCCCCCTCCTCCTCTTCCCCCCTCCTTTCCCCTCCTCCTCCTCTTTCCCCCTCCTTT
>CM052708.1:86388096-86406410 GCA_028551405.1 Uromys caudimaculatus | reverse complement strand
ACAGTACTTGGTTCAAAATAAACATCCAGTAAATATTGGTTTCACAGTGGTTAATAAAGATGTCATAAGAACTATTAATGAGTCTTTTCTGTCAGATAGTGTAAAAGTTTTATGACAAACGATTCAAATCTTTTAACCTCCTCACCTTGTAGGACTTTTATGCAAACCTTTTGATCAGGGTCCCACTCACATGCCTTGAAATGTCTTTAGGCAAATGTTTTAATGCCTCACCACTACAGCACTGGGCAAAACTTTTGTTTATGCAAAGACCCTGCAGTATTCTAGAATTTAGGTGAGTTAAAAAGGCCGACACCTTCCCATTTTCCTCCATTTCTTTGTACAAATTCTTTTTGAACTAGCTAGACATAAAGATTGTGAAGTGGGTCCCCAGTCAATGGAGGAAAGACAGAGTCATCCCTGGTGTTAGAGTAAAAACTACATGAACTTCCTGCGCCAATGTGCTCACTATCCTGGTTTAGGTTGTTGCACACTTTCTTAGTCAGGGTTTTACTGCTGTGAACAGATACCATGACCAAGGCAACTCTTAGAAGGACCACATTTAATTGGGGCTTGCTTACAGGTTCAGAGGTTCAAACCATTAACATCAAGGTGACAACATGGCACCATCCAGGCAGGCATGGTACAGGAGGAGCTGAGGTGTCTACATCTTCATCTGAAGGCTGCTAGCAGAATACTGACTTCCAGGCAGCTAGGACTAGGATATTAAAGCCCATGCCCCCAGTGATATACCTATTCCAACAAGGCTACATCTCCTAATAGTGCCCCTTCCTGGGCCAAGCACATATAAACCATCACACACACTTTGTTTTTTAACAAAAATAAATTGCCGTACTGATCTACTTTCACTTTGTTTGTGTATTCCTTTATGCAACACTGGAAGTATTCTTGGTTTGATTCTAGCAATAGTTGTGGGAGGGCGCTCTTTCATGGATACCAAGAAATAACTCTTGGGCTAGAGAGATGGCTCAAGCATTAAAGGCCAGGCTCCCAACCAAAAATAAAAGAGACATGTCTCTTATTGTAATAAATTATTCTCCACTGAGGCATTTCAGTAAAAACCCTTTATAAGAAGAGCGGTCTTGTATGTATTCTGTTACTCAAGTGGAACCGGAGGCTTGAAAACAAACAAAAATACCACTGAAAGGTCAAAAGGCAAAAACAAAAAAAGAAAAACTAGGAAATAAATCCCGCTAGATCTCACCAACCATCAATAGTAGACTCAAGAAACAGGTTGGCTCTGATAAAAAACACCACCACCACCAACAAAAACTTGCCACATTTGGTAAGAATGTTTTTATGGCAACCAGAAAGATGTGGTATTAGATTTTGACACCAGCCCCCTCCGCTAGCCCCTGCCACAGACTGGGTCTCATTGTTATTCTGACCACTCTGAAACTCACTAGTCACTATGTAGACCACTGGCATTATTTTCTTGCTAAACCCCTAAAACAAGAAACTCAGCCAGTGATTGCTTACCTATCCATTCTTAAATTCTTAATTTTAAGCCTAAAGTTAAGGCTTTGTTTTCAATACATATTAAAAAAAATTGATCATAAGTCATGAAAACACAAACTTTATTAAAATGCTCAAGTTCATTTTGTGTATTAATATATCTATACATAGTTCATGTAGCTTAATAGCTAAAGCAGTGAAAATGCTTAGGTGGATTCTTTCAAAAGGTTTGGTCGTGGCCTTATAATTAATTCAAAGTAAATTAATACATGCAAAACGGACTAAACCAGTATCAAATCCCTTAGCATTTGCGTAGTGAATTAAAGGAGAGCATGTCAAGTATAAATCACATAGCTCAAGACACCCTGCCTAGCCGCAGCTCCAGCAGTGATAAAAATGAAGCAATTAACGACTAAAGTATACCTCTAAGGGTTGGTAAATTTCGTGCCAGCCACCGCGACTATACGATTAACCCAAACTAACTACTCTCGGCGTAAAACGTGTTTTATGAATGACTTAGATAGAACTAAAATCCAACTTAAATGTGAAAATTCATTGTTAAACCTAAATCTATTAACAAAAGTAATTCTAGATTGGCTTTGAGCTTACAGCGATCCACTGACTCCCAAGGGATGGGATTTGAGTGCGCTGCCAACCAGTACAGCTCCCATTTTTTTACACCTATTAGCTGTGAGTGCGCACAATGCAGCTGCCCAAAGTTAAACGCCAGAGTCGGTTTCGCGACCCAGACCCAGAATGGACGCTGACTGTGACGTTTTCGGACCAAAAGCTTCCATTGGTCCGGTCTCTAAGCCAAGACCCGCCTTCGCCACTGTGCCCGCCCTTCCGTTAGAAGCCTGCTCTTGATTGGCTGCTTGTACTATTTACCTTTTGTCCGGATATTGCGTGACGCAGTTTGTCGCGCAGTTGCGGAGGAGCGGACAGAGGGAGGTCGCACGCTCTGAGTTTGGGTGGCCCGGAAGGGAGTCCCGTGGTAGAGGTGACCGGAGCTGAGGTACTGTCCCGCGAGGCCTGGAAATCACAGTCCTCGTGACGGGCGTCGGCACATCGGGATCTGGGCTGGCTGCTACGGACGGGGCGGGAAGGCCGGGCTCGCCCTCGCTCAACTTCTCCCTGGGCAGGGAGATGCTGAGTCAGCCGCTCGGAGACCCGCGCGGCTGCCCTAGCTGATGGGGAGAGGGTACCGTGGCGTGGTGCGTGGTCGTGGAGTCTGTGAACTAGCGGTGAGAGGGAAGGACCGGGCGCACCCGAACACTCGAGCGCAAGGAAGCGTTGGGAAGAGTCGGCAGTAATTCGTACAGATCTAGCACAGGGGTCCGTTTCAGAGGTCCAGAACCCGCACATAAATATATGGCAGATAACCCGCTTGGCTGTTCCACGACATAAGACCACTCAGACTTGGCTCTGTTCTGGTCAGTAAGCTGAAGCGATAGGTTGAGATGATGTAATGGCATGAAAGTACCAGAAGGGCTCGCGTTTTTTTCCACAAGGTCAGATGCCTAGAGTCGTGTGCACTTCATAGTTCCGGAAGTTCTTTACTTTGGAGGTGCTAGTTAAAACTCCGTTACATTCCTGGAGTTTTAGGAAAAATCTTGGGCGATTTCAAAGTCCCAAGGTACTGTCGTCAAAAAGCTGTTTTGGTCCAGTTTTCTTGTATTTATATATTTTACAAATGGGGAGAAGGCGGGAATACAGATCACTTGCCTAAGATTCATCACAACTCATTGACCAGAAATGTGTCTTCAGCATTACAGAAAGACGTGCATTTAACTATTTATCTGTATAGTCTTCCTGGAGCTGAGACAATTCAATTTTAGAATGTTGGGGGCAGGGGTTACCCTATTAAGAATACGGGGCCGGGCAGTGGTGGCGCATGCCTTTAATCCCAGCACTTGGGAGGCAGAGGCAGGCGGATTTCTGAGTTCAAGGCCAGCTTTGTCTACAGAGTGAGTTCCAGGACAGCCAGGGCTACACAGAGAAACCCTGTCTCAAAAAACCAAAGAAAGAGAGAGAGAGAGAGAAAGAGAGAGAAAGCATGCATGCCTGAAAGAGTTTTAACAGGGAAACCTGGCTGGGCAATTATGTTTGTTTTGATCGAATGTTATGTAGTGGAATAAATTAATTTGAATTTGTCTGTCGTATCTTACAGGGAAGTAATATTTGGCCTATTTGGTAGACATTTACATGCCTGGCTTTTGTTGTAAAGTGTGACCTGGAGTGGTTTATTCATCTTTTCTCTGGATGATGTTTTTCTTGTGCTGAAAAGTTACACAAATTCTTTTACTCGTTGAATGATGGTATAAATCTCAGGCAAAACTACAATTGTAAAATCTGTGATTGTGTCAGCATAATAACCTTCATTCTATATTACATATATCTGGCCAAACTTGGATTTATATCATTGGCTGCCCATTCTAAACTAGATTTCATGAGTTAGAGGGAACAAGGGGAATATACATTAAAAATTAATGAGGCCACTGTTCTGGGTTGTTTTTGTTTGTTTTTTCTATTGAAATTCAGTTTCTCCTGATTTTGGCTGCCATGTTCCCTTCTTAATTAACTTAAATTTTTTCCCCTACCTTTCTAACTAGCATTTCAGATCTGCTTAGTAAACCAGTATATCACCCACCATGTTGGCTGCAAGGCTTGTGTGTCTCCGGACACTACCTTCCAGGGTTTTCCAGCCCACTTTCATCACCAAGGCCTCTCCACTTGTGAAGAATTCCATCACAAAGAACCAATGGCTCTTAACATCCAGCAGGGTAAAGAATGCTTTACCAATATGGGTTTCCACTCCATCCAGGATTTGTTTTAGGTGGTGGTGGTGGTGGTGGTGGTGGTGGTGGTGGTGGTGGAGGAGGATGATGATGATTCATGGGCTGTTCTGTGAGTGTCACTGGTTGGGAGTAGCTTACTCTTTAGTTACTTACTGTAACAGTGATTTACTAAAGCAACAGTAAAGTTTCCAACGAACTTATCCTTGCCTTGCCGATTTTCATCATTCCAGTCCCTCCTTATCAAAAATGCTTTAAGAAGGGCCCTACACCTTTCCCACATCTAATCTGTTAGGTAATTTTTATGCCCATGCTACATTAGTGTAAAAAGATGATCTGCTTTGTTGTTGCTCTGATGGTATGTATGTCCTTTTGTCAATGTCAGGAATATGCTACCAAGACAAGAATTAGGACCCACCGTGGGAAAACTGGCCAAGAACTGAAAGAGGCAGCCTTGGAACCATCAATGGAAAAAGTCTTTAAAAGTAGGTGGAAGTTCGGTATTTAACGTGAAGCCTGTGCATGTGTTTAGTCCACAAGTAACTTCCTGAAAATACATTCAAACATGTATACATGTATTTTCTGCAAGAAAAGTCATACTTCTACTTTTGGGGATCTGATAACCCAAAAAAGATTGCATTGGGTTTCATGGTTCCTGATTATATTAAGATTACTGGTTTTAGAAAAAACAAATTTATTATCATCCTGTTATCTAAAATGGTAGAGCCTATTCAGGAAGTTTATTTCAATTATTTAGAATCTTCATTCAAGCACGTGTTGGTAAATGTCAGTTTCTATTTATTCATGTGTATGTCTGTGTGACTATCTGCCATGCGTGTGCCAATGCCCAAGGAGGCCAGAAGAAGATACCTACTCGCCTGGGACTAGAGTTATAGGTGATTGCATGCCACCTGAAGTGGATGCTGGGAACTGAACTCAGGTCCTCTGAAAGAGTAGCAAAGGGCTCTTACCTGTAGCCTCTTGGAAGTCACTATCTTAATGAAGTCATTTTGATTCATAGTTTGGACTTTAACTTTGAAGATTCTGAAATCAGACTGCCAGATTGCTTATCTTGCCTAAACTGTTTAAACAGAAGCACTGTACTTAATAGTTTTGGAAGTATCACTGTATTATATGTTGAGGAGAGCCCTAGTCAGTATCATGCAAGCCATTGCTTTTTGGTTAGAAGTTTGACCACAGAGAAGACATAAGGATTTTCCAGTAACATTTTTAATGAACAAGTTTAAGTTGAAGAGAGTAAGATGTGTTCCTTATGAGCACCTGCCTCAGTAGAGTTGATAAATTTTCAGTATTTTAAAGCAAGAATGCCTGTCCCTTTGTTGGGTACACAATCATTAATAGCATTTTCCTTTGTTGGTTCTCTTGGTTTACATAAAGTTTCACCTGGGTTGATACCTTAGGCACGATATGGAATGATTGCTGCCGTTTCTCCCGCTTTTCCTTTTCCTTACTGTTTGAGTATTTATCCATCTGAGACATGTTGTTGCTGTGTGAATCCAGCTGCCAGTCTGAAAGTCACAATCTTCTGCCTCAGTCTCCCAAGTGCTCTAAGAGTTGTGTGGACCTGTTTATCAAACCTCTCTGTGTTCCTTGCAGTGATTGTTGTACATTTGTTTCGGGGGTGTCCTTCTGGTCTCCTAGGGTTGGGAACTATCTGTATCCCCAGTGTGACTGCAGTGTAGACGTAGTTATAGTTTGTCCCCCTCCTAGCTACTGTGAATCATTATCCCAGCACTTTAATTTAGTTGAATTGTGCTGATTCCAGTCTGTGTTTGTTGCTTGCCTGCAGTTGATCAGATGGGCAGGTGGTTTGTTGCTGGAGGAGCAGCGGTTGGTCTCGGAGCACTGTGCTACTACGGCTTGGGAATGTCTAATGAGATTGGAGCTATCGAGAAGGCTGTGTAAGTAAAGTGTTCCCAAGCCCCCAAAACCCTTCTTCAAATAAAGCCTCCTGTTTTCTTCCCGGTTTTCATTTGTGAATATGCATGAATGGATAGAGTCTCTTTTGTTCATTAGTCATAGATTTATTCAAGCCTAAATAAGAATCTTTTAGCAAGATTATATGTTCAGGCAAGAAGAAAATGTATTGGGTTTTATGTGTTTTTTAAAAAATGTATTTATTTTATGAGTACTCTATCTGCATATACACCTCTGTGCCAGAAGAGGGCATTAGACCCATTACACATGCTTATGAGCCACCATATGGTTGCTGGGAATTGAACTCAGGAGCTCTGGAAGAGCAACCAGTGCTCTTAACCGCAGAGCTCTCTCTCCAGCCCCCGGTTTTATGTATTTTCATATGTAATGTATGGTTTATGTCATTTAATCTTCAACAGCTCTAAGATGTGCATACTTATTCCCATCATAGCCAAGCATGGTAGTACATGCCTTTAATCCCAGCACTTGGGAGGTAGAGTCCAGGCAGGACTGCATAGAAAAACCCTATCATCACTATTTCCATTGTAACTAAGGTTCAGACCATTAAAGTGATTTATCCCAGAGTCTTTTTGTATCTAATGAATGATTTAATCAGAAATTGTACTCATACTTCTATGAGCTAACCTTGTCATGTTTCTTACAGAATTTGGCCTCAGTATGTAAAGGATAGAATTCATTCTACTTACATGTACTTAGCAGGAAGTATTGGTTTAACAGCTTTGTCTGCCTTGGCAGTAGCCAGAACACCTGCTCTCATGAACTTCATGATGACAGGCTCTTGGGTGGTAAGTTAGCTACTTGCTCTTTTTGTGGGGAAGGTGATGCTGGATGTTTGGTTGCTTTTGTTGCTTTTTTGTATGAAGATCAAAAGATTTCTTAAGTGGGGCCATTAATATATTTCAACAGCACTATATTAATTTCTTGTAAGTTCAGAAGGCTTGGGCTTTGGGGACAGGAATTTCACACTGATCTGCAAGGTGAATTTGCATTTACTTTATTTTTCAGCAAGTGGGTACAAAATAGAAGTTGTTTTCTATCTGCTGCTAAATAGGAAGGGTTTCAAACTCTTAATCCTAGTCAAACACGTACTTGAAAATGATACAGTGCTCCTCCATTTAATGACCTCTCCCTTTCTTACAATATTTTTTTCTTCCCTGCATCAAGAGCTGAACCTATGTAGCTCAGCACATTCTAGTTCAGCTCTTCGCCACTAGCTAAATTGCGTGATTTCACATATGGGTTGTGCTGCTCTGGGGTGGAGATCCAGAGTGCACTGTACGGTATGTGCAGTAGGAAATAGAAGATTGAAAATGAAGTAGAAAGTCAGCTTGAAAGACTGTCTTGGAGCATCGGGGCAGTTCTGTGGAGGAGACTTAGTTCTTCAGGGTTGATGCTGGCTAACATATTTGATTTCAGAAGAGGACAAGGTCAGTCCAATCTGGCCAAGCAGCTGAGCCAAGGAGAAGAGCTAGGAAGACGTAATGGGAAAAGTGCTTTACAGTCCATTTGAGTGAAGTTTCAATTGTTGTGAGGTCTCAAGGGTGAGAGGACATGGATAGAAAGGGCATCTTTCATTTCCAAGCTGAGGCGAAGTACATAAACAGAGACCACTGTAGAGAGTAGGGTGGCTAGAGAAAATGTGATTCTGTTTGAGTGTTAAGAACTAATGTGGGAGAGAAACAAAGCAGGCACACCAGATTAGAACACAGTGATGTTGTGTGGTACAGCGAGTGTGAGACCGAGCAAGGAAAGAGGTGGAAATTAAACACACCTGTTTCCCGTAGTTGGGAACCCAGAACTATAAGTTTGGAATCCATATTTCCTGTGCCTCGAACTCCAAGACGAGAATCATTATGGTACTATAAGCATCTCACAGTCTAAGGACTATGCTCGTCAGTCCTGACTCTCCGAGCCTAGGGATAATGAGGGCAAAGAATAAGTGAAGGTGAGTTCTCACGGAAGCCAGTTCGAATCAAGGTGTATAATTTAAAATGATTCACGACATGTAAAGCAGTAGTCTGAAATATTAAAATGTATATAAAAATACAATGCCAGAGACTACAAGAAAGCTCTGTGGTGAGACCATAGCCTTTGCAGCAAAATGCCACTCTGCTACTAAGAATAGTTAAGAAAATACATGACAAAGCTAGGTAGACCATACAGGAAGGAAGGATAGAGCCGTTTGGAGCTGATACAGATAGGGAAGGCAGTTTCTCTTGAATTTAAAAAAAAAAAAAAAGGAAAGGAAAGGAAACGTGTGGTGGAGGAGAAAGTTTGGTGTTGATATGCGGGATAGCATAGTCAGAGGCAAGAACATCCGGGAGATGTCCATATGTCAAGGGTCATGACCTTGAGCCTTATGGGGGGAAAAGGAGAACTGAGAGAAAGGAACCAGCTACAACAGCCAAAGCTACAAAGAGAGGGTGTGTAACTAAAATGCCTGGATTATATAGGGAAGAGCAGCCCAGCCCCCTGGCTGGAGGGTTCAGGGAAGGGGACAGAGTATGTCAGCCAGGAGTGCTCGGTAACAGGTGGGGCTGAGGAATGCGGGGAGAACCTGGTGGCCTGGTCCACTTTGATAAACAGGCACCTCAGCCATTTGTTCCAGGTTTGAGACCTAACATCTTTCAAGTGCCTTTGGGATAGGACAAATATCTGCCACTATAGCACAAAGTGCCTACTAGAAAAGCTTCTGAGATAAGTAATTCAGTCAGGTAGTTAGGAAGGTGTATGAATGTGTCTGTGTGTATTTATGATATGTACATATGTGCTAATGACTTGCATGTGGAGGTTAGAGCACAGCTTATGGAATTGGTTCTCTCCTTCCCGCTTTTATGAATTCTGAGGATGAACACATTAGGTTTGCATTTGGAGCTCAGCCAGAAATCTATCTGCTGACTCATCCCACTGCTCTCCAGGATGGTTTTTGTTTGTTGGTTTAATTATTTTTCTTTTGTTTTTGTTTTTTGTTTATTTTATTGGTTGACTGGTTTTTGAGACAAGGTCTTCGTATCAACCCTGACTACCATAGAACTCAGTTTGTAGCAAGGCTGGCCTTGGTTTTCTTGAGACAGGTTCCTAGGTGTCTAGACCTAGGCATCCTAGAACATAGTATGTAGACCATGGAAACCTGGAATTCAGAGAACCATCTGCCTGTGCCTCCCAAGTGCTAGAATTAAGTGTGCCCCACTATGAATTCTTAAAGGCACAGTGGATGCAATTAAGGAAGCGTGAGATTTTGGAGCATTTATTCAGTCCTACCCATTCAGTATCACTGAGATGTAGAATGCAAAATACTAGGATCTTGAAAGAAAAATATACAATTAAAATAAACAACTAGGAATTTCCATGAACAAACGGTGTGGGAAGCTGTTTTTAGTCTTTGTTTCTCCATTAGAAAACAGTGAGGTAGAATCCCGTATGTTTTTCAGCATCAGTTTGTTTTATTTTTTGTCTTCCATAAAACCCAACTGATTTATTTTCCCGTCAGGTTGGAATTGATGTCTGTGGCAGTAGAGGGCACTCTTGCTAATGTCGTCAATGCTGAAGGGAACTAGAAACAGAAACCCAAGTGTGCTGGATAAAGTCACAGGATTCAGTTTAGTGTTCTTCAAAGTGATTAGCTGTACTTGAATGGGTGGGCCTCTCTTAATGTGTGTTTCTCTTAATGTGTGTCTTCCAGACAATTGGTGCAACCTTTGCAGCCATGATTGGAGCTGGAATGCTAGTACAGTCAATATCATATGAGCAGAGCCCAGGCCCAAAGCATCTGGCTTGGATGCTGCATTCTGGTATGTTCTGTTAAATTCTTATTAAACTGTCTTGTATATTATTCACTTTCCTGTTATTTGTTTGGCTTATTTTCTTTTTTTCAGTTTTTGAAGCAGGATCTTGATAGGTATGCCAGACTGGCCTGCATCTTCCTACCTTCCTGCGTCAGTCTCTTGACACATCTAACTTTTAAATCGTGGCCTATTTGAGTGACTCTTCAGTTTTAAATGACTTAGTAAACCTCATTTTTGGAAAAATTCATATAGTCACTGTTGGTGCATTATTGCCAGGTCTTTGCTTTAAAGGTATTGGTATTGGAGGTTGGTATGAAGATAGCTCTGAGGTATAAGAAAAGAGCTGAGATGCCAGCAAGGTAGCTCAGCAGATAAAGGGGTTTGCTATACAAGCCTGGCAACCTGGCTTTAATCCCTGGGGTCCCCACATAAAGAGAGAAGAGAAGTAGCTCTACAGAGTTGTTCTCTGACCTCCACAGCATGGCATGTATTTCTCCATACACACTACACACATGCTTAAGCAATAGTAATTGAAAATGAGCCATGTCTGGTGGTACAGGCCTGTAATCATAGCTACTCACAAGGCTGAGTCAGGGAAATTAAAGACAGCCTAAGTAACACTGGACCCTCTCTCAAAAGACAG
This sequence comes from Uromys caudimaculatus, assembly GCA_028551405.1. NCBI lineage: Eukaryota > Metazoa > Chordata > Mammalia > Rodentia > Muridae > Uromys > Uromys caudimaculatus. Next base: position 86,395,755 of record CM052708.1, on the reverse strand, counting down.
GTACAGGGTGTGTAGCTCAGTGGTATTAGGCTTGCTGCAAACACTCATCGCCTGAGTCCCAGCATCATGAGAACTAAAGGAACAACTTTACATTATTGCTCTATTGAAATCATTTTGTAACATGGGATCTTCCAGTTGGGGAGGTTTTATTGATGTTTGGTAATTAGAAATAATATGCCACTGTAATATTTTGCTGTTTTGTTTTTTTTAAGACAGGGTGTCACTGTGTAGCTCTGGTTGTCCAGGAACTCACTATGTAGACTAGAGTGGCCTCCAACTCAAAGAGATCTGCCTGCCTCTGCCTTCCTAGTGCTGGGAGTAAGACAGGTGCCACTATGCCCACCTACCCTGTAATTCGTAAGGAAGATTTTTGTAAATCCTGACAACTGGGCTTTCTTCTTAAAGGCTGAAATGAGCTGTGTTCCGTATTAGGTGCAGCACATTAAGTGTGTGCCTGGGAAGCCTCTCCATTTCAGTTCCGCCACACACTTCCCTTTCAGCTCTTCCCTCTGAGCAGCAGTAGGTCTGACCTTAAGCTGTCTGATCTGTGTGAGTTCTGTCTCAATAATTGTGAAATCTAGTAGTGGTCTAACATCAAAATTGAGGCCTATATAGACTTTTAGAGTTACTAAAAATGCAGGCTACTGTTTGTTTGAATTGGGACCCAGTATTGATGTGGTAGAGAATTTGTATGGCCACATATGTTAATTGTATAATTCAGATGGTAAAGTAGAACTACCTAAATGTAAAACTCGTTTTGCTTCCGTTGCTTAGCATAAGGGTCACCTTCATAGTGACATTTTCTCATTGATGGTCATTTAGTAGATATTTAATAAGACCTTGCTGTCTCCCCAGGTGTGATGGGTGCAGTCGTGGCTCCTCTGACGATCATAGGGGGCCCTCTTCTCCTGAGAGCCGCCTGGTACACTGCCGGAATTGTGGGAGGCCTCTCTACTGTGGCCATGTGTGCACCTAGTGAGAAGTTTCTGAACATGGGAGCACCCCTGGGAGTGGGCCTGGGTCTTGTCTTTGTGTCTTCACTGGGTAAGCTGCTATGCTTTAAAGGGTTCAGGTACTCTGAAGCATTAAGATTTAGTTTTAAGCTATTTAAAAGATAAGATAATTTGATTGGGGTTTGATTATTTGAACACATCATACAATCTTGGCTTATGGTTAATTGTTCTTTTTATTAAATTACTCGGAAATGATCCAGCTGACTTGGAAATTGCTCTAATGTTGGCAAGTAACCCATTGGAGAAATGACTGTCCATAAACTTGTATAAGTACCTACTCAAATGTCAAGAAATACAAAGGTAGCCTTAAATAATGGAAACTATAAATCCAGTTGTAGAAGATCCCTTTTTTTATAATATATATATTTCATTTTTTTATTTTTTTTCTTGTCTCAGGGTCTATGTTTCTGCCCCCTACCTCCGTGGCTGGTGCCACTCTGTACTCAGTGGCAGTGTATGGTGGATTAGTTCTTTTCAGCATGTTCCTTCTGTATGATACTCAGAAAGTAATCAAGCGTGCAGAAATAACACCCATGTATGGAGCTCAAAAGTATGATCCCATCAATTCGTAAGTAATCCGACTGTTACTACTATGTTCCATGGTGTTCTGTTTTGTATTAGTTTCACAGAGTACTAGCATAAGACAGGTGGCTTAGAATTTATTCTCTGAAGTTCCTGAGGCCAGAGTATTAAATCATGGTGTCAGGCAGGCTGGGGAGAATCCGTCCTCTGTCTCTCAGCTGCTTATCACTGCTGGTGATCCTTGGCTGGTAGATAGCCACCTCGATCTTCACCTGCCATACTCCCTGTGTTATATGTATGTCTGTCTTATTTTAATAAGGCCAACAGACATATCCTACTCTGGTATGACTTCATTCTAAATTACATTGTAATTATATCTTTGAATACCATACTTCTAAATAAGCAAATACGACTAGTACTGGACATTCCAACAGGTCAAATCCTGCTGCTTCTGTTGGAGTGTACCATAGAAAACTGACTACATTGCAGCTGAGTAGAGCATTTAGATGTCAGTTACGCATCCTGCCTGTTGGAATGCACATAATTAACTGGAGTGTGAAAGGAGGGGAGACAGCCCTGAAGACACTTCTTGTGCTTGTTTTAGATATTAAATAGTGTTCTTTCTCTTTTCTTGGATTCTGCCTAGAGTTTCAGAGTATCTCTTACATTTTTAGTAATGTTTTCCTTTACCTAAAAATAAAATAATGTAATAGCTTTTTAAAATGTTGATAGAATACTTGTTTTTGTAGCAGCTTTCTTAAAGGGAATAAAGTGGGTATATTTATTCTATTTGAAAATGCCACACTGTGTCTTGCAAGTTTTTTAAAGGTGTGTTTCTTTGATCTATTTTGGTTATTCCATTGTCTGACACCCAAGTTTGATACTCATAGCAGGATGTCAGAGAACAGATAGTCCTTTAAAAATTGTGTCCATATCTAAAAGATGATTGGTTCTACAAGAAGAATAACATTAAACTTTTTTTTTTTTAGTTTTTTGAGACAGGGTTTCTCTGTGTAGCCCTGGCTGTCCTGGAACTCACTCTGTAGACCAGGCTGGCCTCCAACTCAGAAATCCACCTGCCTCTCCTCCCAAGTGCTGGGATTAAAGGCGTGTGCCACCACTGCCTGGCTGAACATTGTATTTTTAATTTCCATTTAATAACTAACACTAGGAATAATGAGTGTTCCTTTTTTGTACTAAGAACTATATTGTCATTATTATTAGAATCACATCTATCTATAATATTCTTTTCTAGGATGTTGACAATCTACATGGATACATTAAATATATTTATGCGAGTTGCAACTATGCTAGCAACTGGAAGCAACAGAAAGAAATGAAGTGACCGCTTGTGGTGTCTCTGCTCACTGATGTCTTGCTTGTTTAATAGGAGCAGATAGTCACTACAGTTTGCACCATCAGAATTCCTTGAGGTTTAGAAGATAACCTGTCATTATGTTTAAAATGTTCAGTCATGTGACCCTTCAGGCCTGCCTTTTCTTTTAGAGAATAAATGCAATAGATGTCTTCCTGAGAAGCACATACATTTTCATCTGTTATGCTTTTGTACTTTAAAAATGCTTTGATGAATGTGTGAACAAAGATTTGTTAGAAGATTTCAAGTATTTTATTTATTGGATAATTAAAATTTAGCAAACTTGTGTCTTCATATTGTGGGAGCATGCAGAATATTTAAATAACGTCATGAGTGACAAGTTTTAGTATAGAGGTCGGAGAGATAAAAATCTCCTGCAGTCATTTTGAATGCTTAGGACAGCACTGATTGTGGTGAGCCAGTGAAAGACATCGGAGATGTGGAACAAGGGACCACCTTACGTGGTGTTAACAAAGACATGGGTGTTTCTTCTGTGCTGTTAATGACCTTGGGGTTGACTACTCATTGTCAGGACAGTGCAGAGTGTTAACCATACAGAGAATCCCTGCTGGAATTATGTGTATGTGAGTTTTACTGTGAAGTCTTTTAGAACAGGCTGGTTGGTGGTAGTGCATGTGCCTTTAATCCCAGCATTTGGGAGGCAGAGGCAAGCAAATTTCTAAATCAAGGCCAGCCGGATCTACAAAGTGAATTTTAGGCCTGCCAAGGGCCTGTGTCTAAAACAAACAAACAACAACAGCAACAAAAAACCTACCAGCTATGCTCAGTATAACGTACTCCAAAGCTCAAGATTCATTTGCTTTCAACTGTATGCTATATTGTAGTTGGACAGGGTTTTGTTTGTTTTGTTTTGTTTTGTTTTGGGTGGTTTTTTTTGTTGTTGTTTTGGGATATTTTCTCAGTGTCTAATTGAAAGCATGCTTGCTTTTCTCATCACAGCTTTGACAGCTGTCAGAAAAGCCTCTTTGTGGCTTATGCTAAGATTAGGATTGGTTTTTCTTCTAAAACTGTTGGCTTCCTACGTTCCCTCCCAGGTTAAGCATGAACAAACAAAGCAAACTTAGTTGACCTCGGGAAATATTTGAATGGACAATGTAACGAGGAAGTGCTTCATTAGACTCCCTTAGCATTTGCTCCCTTGTCCAGGCCATTGCTCAGCTTCCTTGTGACATTTATAAGATTTTGATAGAGATCACTTGTTTGTGGGGAGGGGTTCTTCACTGTGTATTTACAGAATATTTTTTAAAAGTATTTATTACAGTAGTCCATAAATAATTCTTTTAATCACTTCAAAGTACACCGAATGCTTATTTCTGAAATAAAAGCTCCAGCCAAATGATTATCACTGTCCCTTTTTCTCTCTGATACGTCCAGTCCATCTCACCAGTCTTGAATAAGAAAGCAACTTGGGCCTTACTCTGCCTGCATTACTGCAGTCTACTAAGACAGGGGACCTGTGGCTAGACAGCCTGCCTACATTTGGATCTTGACTGATTTCTTACATGACCCTAGTCAAATGACTTAACCTCCCCATGCCCAATTTCCTCAACTGGAAGATGGAGACAACACCCTCCTGTGGGGTGAATGCAGATATGATTGAACATTGTGTGAATTTTAGCTGCTGCTGTTGGGTTTTTTTTTCCCCCTGCAGTAAAAAAATCTAAATGCCTAATTTCTGTCTTTATTCCAAGTCTCCATAAAGTTTCACTGTCATGTTAAATTGAAATCTTAAAGGACCTATTGTTTTCAGTAGCAGTTTAAAATCCAAAGTTCAATCTTTCATTTCATATCGTTATAAAACAAGTATGATTTCACAACAGTGGTGTTGGGTAGAAATTAATAAGATCAAGGGTTCTTTGACATGTGTGGGTACACACATGTCATGGTGTCCTGTGGGCATGTGGTGATCTGCAGATCAACTTGAAGGGCTCTATCCCTCCACCATCATGGGTCTCAAGGTTTCAGCTCAGGTTGTTGAGCTCAGTAGCAAGCACCTTTTACCCACTGGGCCATTGTGCCTGCTGTTGACTGTTGTTTTATTTTAATGGTGGTATTTTACAGTGTTTAGCGTCATTGCTGGAACCATAAAGACTGTAAAATGAGTTGTATAGCATGTGCTTGGTTGGGTAGTGGTTCTGAAATGGTAATGGAAAGACCTTGATTGCATATGCTGGGTGAGTGGGTGACTTTAGTTCTCTCACAAAATAGAGTTGACATACAAAATGATAAGTTTTTAAGCATAACTGGAAATTATCATTTGAAATTTTATCACAGGCCCTTATGATTACATGGAACGGTTTTTTAAATTCATTTTGGGAAGTCCTAGAAGCATCCAAATGCCAAAGTGGTACATAGCTTTCCGTTTGTTCCAGCAGGTGGCAAACACCTTTGTTTAGTCTTGGAAAATTTTATACGTTTGTCATAATTAGCCGTTCATTCTTCTCCCTAGTGCCCCACATTTTTGTGTATTCTCACTTGGTCCCCTTTTTAGTTATTAATAACCCAGAGTTCAGTTGATGCTGCACATATGTATGTGGTTATGTGTCCACCCACAGAGGCATGAGTAACATAGCAACAACCATGTTTCTGGTGGAGGGTGGACCCTCCCTCAGCGGCCATCAGCTACCAACAACTTGGAGTGTGGGACCTCAGAGGTCCCTCCATTTTTCCTGGAATTTTGATTGGCTGGATCTTGTGCAGGTAATTACATGCTGTGAGTTGATGTGCATACTTGCCATGTTCAGAAGTCAGGCCGTTTCACACACAGCACTCTGTCTGACATTTCTTTGCACAGCCTGTGAAGTTCCCCAAGCCTTGGATAGTTGGAGTTTGCTATAGAAGACCCATGCGCAGCTGAGCACTCAGTTACACTCAGTACTTTAGCCATTCAGAATCTGCGTTAACCACTACCCACTGCAAAAAGAAGCTGATCTGACCAAAGTTGAAAGCAGGAGTAGTCTATGGGTATTACATATTTGGGAGTTAGCTTGACATTTTAGAAAAACAGCAAATTCTATCCCCTATGGTCAATGATCTTCCAAGTTAAAAGCATCTACCTAGGATTTTAGTATCAAGTATGAAATCCCTCTTGTGGCAGAGGCCTCATATTCAATCAGAAAGCCCTTGGTTACCTTCAAAACCTCCATGCCCATCTTTGCGCCAATAGCCACATCTTGCCCACATTCAGTATTGTTGCATTCAGGGTCCAGCATCAAAGAAGAGCAGCAGCCTGCACACCACTTTCTAGCACTGTGTGAGTTAACCAACATGTAGTATACTCTGGCCATTTCGAAGTTAGTTTTTGTATGTCCCGAGCAATGTGGTTTTGCCATCTAGTTTTGGTGGGCAACCAAGAGCAGTGGCAACAGCTTATTTGGGGTGCCTCCAACAACTGAAGGGTCCTGTGCTTGTTACTGGGAACAGTGTTATCTACTCACTCCATTCAGACTCCTTTCATATATATTCAGTTACAAGCTTGTTGGTTTCCATAAGGTTTCTTCATGTATCCTTAGTTTCTGGCTAGAACCTTCTCTACACCCTCCTCACCCTCCTTACAGGATCATCCTGTGTTCACTTAATCCCAAGAACCCCTATCCTCCTTTTCCTGTAATCCGAATTCTACTGTCCCCTCTAATGGGGCTTTTTTCTTTGGTTAGGAAGTCCTGGGTTTCCATACAGCCACATATGCCCCCCCATGCTACCTTCACTTTTTGCCAACCATATTTCCTCCGTCCCTGCCCCCTCCACTCTTGAACCTTTCCACCCCCAGTAGGACCTATCTACCTGTGTTTTACTATCCCCCCCCTAATCCCATGGCTCAATTCCAATTTCCTGGTTTGCACATGTACTCCAGGTTAAACATAAAAAATTCAAAGTTAGGATCCACACATGCGAGAAAATAAGGCTTTTGCCTTTCCCTGGGGAGCCACTTTATTAAGTTTTTCTAGTCCCATTTACCTGCAAATTTCATAATTTTTCTATACTACAGAGTACTACTTCCTTATTCATCAGTTGATAGACATCTTGATGCCATTTCTTAGCTATTGTGAAGCAGCTCTCATTCAGAACTGCCAAAATCAAGATATAAATGACAAATGCTTTCTTGGCTATGGGTAAATGGAATCCTTCGACACTGTTGAGTGCAAACTAGTAGAACCACTCTGGAAATCAATCTAGAGGTTTCTCAGAAGCTAGAAATGGAACTACCATCACACAGTTGTATCACTTCTGAGTATATACCAACAAAACATTACATCCTACTACAGAGAGCTACTTGTGCATCCATAATTGCCTTTACCTGTTTTTAATGTAGGATAGTAAGATGGCTCAGCAGGTAACATGCTGCGGACCCTGATGACCTGAGTTGCGTCTCAAGAATTCATGTGGTGGAGAGAGAAAACAGACTTCTGTATGTTATCCTATGACTTCTACATGTGCCATGTGTGGGGAAGTGATCTGTGATGCCTGGTTGAGCATGGGCTGGAAGCTCTGGGAGACTCGGTGGACACCAGGGACCAGAATTTATGCTCCTAGCCAATGCTCCTGGGAAATTCTTCATATCACAACCCCTGTATGGAAAGAGGCCTGGCGTGTGAAACTTGTGTATAGGCAAATTAGGGCTCCCAAGCTGGCCAATGGAAAGTATCAACTATAGGCAAATGAGGCAACGATTAGGGCTCCCAAGCTGGCCAATGGAAAGTATCAACTACCAAGCCCCGCCCCCTCTCT
>CM052708.1:86350259-86387996 GCA_028551405.1 Uromys caudimaculatus | reverse complement strand
TTCCCCTCCTTCTCCACCCGCCTGCCCTGGGAGCGCTGCCCGCCATCTTGAACAAATATAGAAACTACTTTGGCATCCGAGAACTTTGTCTAAGGGAGCTGTGACTCTTGGGGTGCAGGATGGCGAGTGCTCTGAGCACAACGGAGCCGGTGGATGCCCGCGGCTGATCTCGGTCCGCTCCCTTCCTACACCTCGGCCAAGCCACTGGCCGAGACCGGCAGCGCTAGGCAGCGCGCAGCGGCTTGGGCACCAAGTTGGCGGACTCCATTAGCGCCAGGGGTGCTCGACCCCGGCATCTCACTCCGGCAGTGTCAGGCCCCGAGGCATTTGCGACGAAGAGGGCTGCGGTGGTGATCCTTGAAGCCCAGGGCGAACTCTGCGGACCGACCCCTGGCGGTCCCCGGACCCGGAGACTCCACCCTCACTGCTCTTCCCCCAACGGGAGAGAGCACGACAGCCATGTGTGTTATTTTAAGGGGGTGAGGATTCAGCATTATAGGAGAGCATGAACAAGTCAACCCAGTTACTTTCTGAAAGCACATTGAATAGGTTGATTTGGCAATGCAGAGTGATTGAGACTGGATGAGTGGAAGTTCAGAGCTTTACTAGTTAATTTGATCTGTTCTCAAGACTGAAATTTGGTAGTCCTTGAAGAAAATCTTGGTACCCACTGTGGAAAGAAAGAATGAATGGCCAGAGACATGTCTCTCTGAATGCTTACAACTGATTGCCAGTAACTAGGAGAGATCCACTGGTTACAAAAGAAGGCACTTGACCTGTACCACACACTGCTTAAGGCAGAGAACCTTGCTAAAGGTGAGGAATGTTAAAAAGTCTTGACAAAACTCTGGGTCTTTACAGCTCGAGTCATTCTTCTGATATTAGCACACCCAAGTGACTCATAAACAATTCTCGGGATTGCTATATCTATTAGACACTCTTAAGTAACAGATCATGGGAAGTGACACTTAAATGACTCCAGATCATCCAGAAAAGAAAAAGGATTATGGAAAGTAATTTTAACAAGTTCTGAGAAGTGTTGGTACTTTGCTGAGAAGAAGAAAGTCTAGCATCTCTACACGCAGCAGGTGTGGGGAGTGTTGACCTACTTAGAGAACTCAGCTCCACTGCAGGACCCTGACCAAATTCCGTATGGTGGTTATGCAAACTGTAAAATCTTCAGGACTCTACTTGTGCTATGGTCAAGTAATGCCACTGTGGGTATCTCGAAACCTAGGTATAATCAGCTGAATCGGTTAAGTAGAATGATGCTTCCTAAAGCTGAAGTTCGGGAGGACTGTCAAGATGACTTGGTGGGGTAAAGGTACCTGTGGCCAAGCCTGATGACTGAGTTTGATTTGTAAGACCCTTGTGGTAGAAGATGAGAACCTCTCCCCCTCACACAGGCAGAGCTCATACATGGTGCATGCATGTGTTTGTGTGCACACACATAGGCACAAAAGTAACAAAAATACTGAACTGTAGAAGTTAGTTTTTTTTTTTTTTCCACTAGTAAATTGAGTGACAGGAAAGAAAGTCATTTGGTAAGGAAACAGGGAGTTTGGTATTTTCCAATGCATTATAATTGTCCCTGGGTAGTATTTTATGTATATGAGTGTTCTGCCTGCATGTATATATGTGTATCCTGTGTATGCCTGGTGCCCTCATTGAATTGGAGTTAATATGGAAGCCAACTCTGAGTACTCTGGAAGAGCAGCCAACACCTTTAACTGATAAACCATCTCTCCAGTCCATGGAAAAGAAACATAGGAAGTCCATTTGGAGAGTGAGTGAGAACATTGAAACACTTGATAGAAAAGCTCCTTGGGAAATGGTCAGAAAGACCCACTGCAGTACTGATCCTATGCCTTCAAAAGCCCATGGCCCAGCAGGCCTTGTCTGTAACCTTTACTCTTCCAGCTGAGTTGACTTTACCCCAGGATTGCCCATCTCCAGCAGTTCCACACAAGTCTTCATTCTATCTTGGGGCTTCTAGTACTGGGGAAGCAAGGCAACACCTCTTCTGGGAAGGCTGCTGCTGAGTAGCAAGTGACAGAGCAGATACCAACCAGATCCATCCAGAGCCTTCCTGCTGTTCTTCAGTCCTAAGCAGAAACACTTACCACTCCTGTTCTATCAATACCCTCCTTCCTGCCAAGGCTCACGTGGGCTCTACTTGTCCTCCTCTTCTACCAAAATTGACATGTGCAGGTATTGTCTTGTTATAACTTTGAAGACCTAAATGTGTGTGTGTGTGTGTGTGTTTTATATATATGTGTGTGTGTGTGTGTGTATATATATATATATAAAATATATATAATGTAGCAAAAGAAGAAGGTTCCTATTGAAGAAGCATCAGATATCTTTTAACACAGGTAGTGTTTGGAGACAGGTTGTTATTAGAACAGAAAGAGCTAGTCATTCCATTTTGGGGTATATACCTTAAAGTGAAATCAATATGTTGAAAAGATGTTTGCACACCCATGTTCATCCTGGCACTGTTGACAGTAGCTAAGGTAGAGAATCAACCTGAGTGACCATCGGTGACTTGAGTGGAAAGTGGGCATCTGATGTGTATGCCCAACATAATCCTACTAAACCTTGAAAAAGCACCAACCTGGGTATTGTGTTGAATGGGAAATAAGGCAGGCGCAGAAACAAAAGGGATCTGTGCTCATATGTGAACTCCGAAGCCATTAAACTCAAAGCAGTAAATGGAGGTAGGCTGTTTCCATCAAAAGCAGAGACTGGCATCCTGGCTTCAACACCAGTCTGCAGTGCCCATGGAAGAGCAGAGAAAGGAAAAAAGTCTCCCTGCAAGCCTTTGTGGGCTGATAGAGAATACAATATTCAGGAACCTGGTCAGTGAAGGAAACCCCAGACCAACTGCTGCCTCCGTGGAAAGACAGTGTAGTCCTACAACCAAGGCTGTGGGAGAACTATCTGGCAACAGAGAGATAGGAGTTACCAGTAGGAAGCTTCACCACAGTAGTGAGAGCAGAGGCTAGGCCCTCTTCAAGGCCAGGGATTGAGGGAACATCCCCACAGCCCACCACATACACCAGCCTTGCTGTCAGCAGCATAATGCCCACAGGCAGTCAAGACCAAGTGGACAGAATGAAGAAATCTGAGAAAGTGCCACTCAAGTTACCTATGAACAGTTAAAGCTCTCTTGCTGGGCTTCTCCTGAGCATACACCCTGGAACTCTGGCGAGAACAACAGCTTTGAAGTCTGGCAAATGCAGTACCACTGGAGAGACCCTCGTGGCTTCAAGACCATGACTTCTTACATTCCTCCGGGGTCAATTGGGGAAGGAATTCAGTGTCACAATAAAGGAAGGCTAGGGCCTGGGACCTACTGTCACCCTCCATTAATTGCTTCTTGCCAAGCACAGAAGGGAGAGTCATTTCTGATCAACCATGAGGTCTATAAAGAAGAGGTAAGTACTGCCTGAGGTGTGGGACTCAGGCCAAAAAGTGAGCAAACAGGGTGGAGAAGCCTTGGGCAGCTTCTTCCTCACTGTTCTGAGAAATGACAAACTTGATTTGAAATCCCCTTTTTTTAGGTGTGTCTCCAAAGACTTTCTCCTCAAGTTGACTGCCAAGTTTTCACAATCATCTTTGGAAACCATTCAAATTTGAGTTATTTTTCCAACTAAAACCACATATGCTTAAGACTAACAGGTGAGCCCATTAAAATGCTTCTCATTTTCACCTCTTTCAGCTCAACAGGAGATTCTGAATATTCTAAAGAGCCAGAGGTGTTTCTTCCTTTTTTAAAAATAAGAGGTTGACAGTTATCTTTGAAATGTTAAAAAAAAAAAAAAGTAAGTGGAAATTCTAGAAGAGCTGGGGATGAAACTGTGCTCTGGGTTTCTCTTATAGACCCTCCCTAAACTATTTTAGTTTGCTTTAATACGTTTTTGTGAACATTTAAAAAGGAGGCAGAATTCCAACATAGGAATCCATTCTTGCAAAACTTATGACCCTCACAAAACCTGCAAATGTGAAAATTCTGGCTTGTGTGTATCAGGAAAATCCACCAAGATAGCTGGTTCCTCCCACCCTTAACTGAACAATGTCCTTGTGGCTTTGTCCTGCAATGAAACAATCTGTGCTAAGGGTCAAAAGCCCATTTCCAGTTCCATGATGGAGTGCTGAGAAACCCCAGGAGAATGATCAGAGCCTGGTCTGGTGGGGCAAAAGATCCAGGCAGTATTTCCCTAATTTCTGTACCCACTAAGCAATCTGAACTCAGGAATACCTCCAGAGCTAGTGCCCAGGAGAGAGGTGGGGCAGCTACTGTTGGAACAAAAATGTATCTTTTCTTGAGGGGGCATTAGAGGGGAAGGAATTTAGCTGACAGACTGTAGGATATAACCTACAGTCCTATAGACAAGGAACCTGAACTAGTCTCTTTGGGTAAACTAACTGTAAAGATTTTTCACACCTATAAAATGCATAGGCTACTGGTTAAAATGTCCCCTGGCCGCTGGTTTTTCTTACTGAATCATTTTGGGCATGAGCCTAAACTGCTTCTCTAGCCAGCAGCAAACAGGGCCTTAAGGGAAGTGAACATTCCATGGGTCAGTCTCCAGCAGCAAGAGATGTCTGACTTGTCTGCCAGCATCCTGGAGAGATGGATAGAATGTGACACCCTTCTATGGGACCTGCTAGGTTAGGAACCAACCATCCATCCCTTGATTCCAAGAAGTATATGCCTATCAAGGCAAAGGACAATTACCATCCCAGCATAAGGGCAATCTTAAGTTCCATGTGTGTTCACACAGGCAGGATGCATGAAGGCTCTAGAAACCTTTTTGATTTCAGAGGGGGGTTCCTGCAAGCTGACCCACCTTCCAACATTCCATATTTGTTAAGCCAGAGTCAACTGCTTTCCTGTGGAGACCCCTCCCGCACATGTTCCTTGTGCTCTCTTGGCTGAAGAACATTTGCATGCTTCTCAATCTTTCATTCCTTAGGTTCTGATATGGGTGTATGTAATGTACCCAGTTCCTCCTCTCTTAATTTACCTCCTTTTGCCCAAGCTTTTGTAATACCCAGAAATTAACCTGTAAGCCCCATCTGCTCAATGACCACTTTACTTCCTGGGATGCTGGAAGTTGTAGTTCTTAGAAAATAACAAAGCCTCATAGGACAGAACAGTGGCCTGTAAGTCACTCTTTATGAGCCCCTGCAATTGTCTCAGAAGCCATTCAGCTGAGAAATCCCAGGAATTGGTCCTAACCAAAGTCCATCTCTTGTTCAGTATTTAATACTTAATAGAGCTTGCTTTACGTTTGGCTCAAAATGGTGGAATTGGTTTTTCTCCAGTGAATTTTGGCATTAGCACCTTATCTTCAACCATCTCTGGAATGACAGAGCTCTGTGCCACTCACAGTTCTTAAGAGATGCCCATGAATCATAATGATGTCACAGGCCCAGTGTCTGCCTTACCCTCCTTTTGCTCCCTGGGTTCAGGCCATTTGTCTCCCAGTCCTTTGCTGCTGGGAGGAAAGAGAAGTCTGAGAGCTAATCACCAACATCACCACATCAGCTGTCGGGAAGGCCTGGGAGGGAAGATTTGTGAGCTTGGTCTGGAAGAAGGACAGGAGCTGCCTCAGGAGTTGAGGGTTTGAGCAGAGCTGAGGAAGGCTCAGTAGAGTGTGTGGCAGTTGTCCACATACTATCCTACACAGGCTGGAGATCGCCTGTCTCGTCTTACCCTCAAGACTAGGGCCTGGCACTTGTTAAGGCACTGTGGTGGTTTGAATATGCTTGGCAGAGGGAGTGGCACTATTAAGACGTGTGGCCTTATTGGAGTAGGTGTGGCCTTGTTGGGGGAGGTGTGTCACTGTGGGCATAGGCTTGAAGACCCTCATCCTAGCTGCCTGGAAGTCAATCTCCTAGCAAACTTCAGATGAAGATGTAAACCTCCCAGCTCCTCCTGCACCATGCTTGCCCGAACATTGCCATGTTACCACCCTGATGATGGACTGAACCTCTGAACCTGTAAGCCAGACCCAATTAAATGTTGTCCTTCTAAGGGTTGCCTTGGTCATGGTGTCTGCTCACAACAGTAAAACCCTAACTAAGACAGGCACCCATACAATACTGAGTTTGCCATGTCTTCCATTCGTTCCCTATGCTTAGGCCATGGGGCTTAGAGACCACAGACCATTCCCAACAGAAAAAGAGCCCTAAATGTCCAGCATCTATCTACCCAGCCAAAAGACATCAGGCCTACCTTTTTCTTTTTCTTTTTTTTTTTTTTCTTTAGCAATTAACTGTACTTTATTGGTTTTTTCCTTTTTTTTTTTTTTTTTTTTTTTTTTGGTTTTTTGAGACAGGGTTTCTCTGTGTAGCCCTGGCTGTCCTGGAATTCACTCTGTAGACCAGGCTGGCCTCGAATTCAGAAATCCACCTGCCTCTGCCTCCCAAGTGCTAGGATTAAAGGCGTGCACCACCACTGCCCAGCAGGCCTACCTTTTTCATCTTGGCCAATATAACTCCTTTGTGGTCCAGGAAATCCACCACAACCTGACTCACCTCTGGCCCACTGCCCTACCGAACCCTATCTACTCCATCTCTGGGCAGCCTTCTCTCCTACCCTCTCCAACTGACTGTACATTATCTTTTATAGGCATTTGGCATGGTACTATGTAGTGTGGCAGTCACCTCTGCACAGCAGTCACTGGAATCAGGCACAGTATCACATCCAGGCACGTCTAAGGGATGGGCCATCTAGCTTCCTGCAGCTGTGAAACACTCCCTTACTCCTCCAGTCGGAGTCTCCCAGATGTCGTGCCTTGCTCAGGCTGGCATGCAGCACTCTTTATTTAATCACTTTGCCAGTTGTTCACCAAGCACTAGCTTCAGTCCCCACATAATTTAACAATGATATAAGTACCCAGCTTGGTACAGGTGACTTCTGGAACATGTCCTCAGGCAGCTCTGGGTCTACTTCACAGACAGACAGCAGACTCAGAGATATTTAATGATGACAAGTTCAAGATAGCACTGCAGATAAATGTCAGAGAAAGGATTCAAACCTAGGCCATTTGGCTCCCCCTGAGCCTTTGCCTTTGGTTTTATGGCCCCTTTCCCAGCCACATTTACAAGAGAGCAGGAAGATCTGCGTTCGATGGAGTTATTGCTCATTCTAAAAGTTAACGTTCAACCCTAGACAGTGGCTTTTCACTGTGTAAGAGTTTCTTTCTCTAACCAGAGGCCAACACAGAACAGTTCTCAGGGCTAGACATTTATAAGTACATTCAGCAAGTCACCTAATCCTCCTGACTTCTGGAAGAGCTGGTTTATTATCCTGTTGGGAGGGGCCCACTGTACCTATGAGACTTCTAGGGCTGGGATGCCTTGCCCATGGGGAAACACCTTTCTGCCACCCTATAAATGTCTTCAGAGGCCAAAGGGAGGTTTTTCGTGGCATTGCTTCCTCCCTAGCTGTGTGACTCCAGCTCCTTCACGATGAGACTTCTAGCTCTTTCCAGTCTGCTCTGCATGCTGCTCCTCTGTTTCTGCATTCTCTCCTCAAAAGGTAACCTGTCCCCTGGGCTCTGGTCCCTGAGCATTGATTCCATGGTCTGGGAAGGTTTCAAACAGAAACTAGTGGGGCACAGGTCCCAGCAGCCAGTCCTGAGCACTGGGGAGAACTATGCAGATATTCTGCTTACTACAGTGCCCAACAAGTAGCTTGGGGGCTTCAGGCTTTAGAGCTTCTATGTGCCGTCTTACACTCCCAAAGATGCTGCAGGCCTACTGTGTAAACAGAATTTTGGCACCAGAAGTACAAACAGAAGACATTGCAGTTCCACGGTACGGTTAAAGGGAAGGTGCTTATTGTAGATATGAGGTAAACACAGCCGGAGGCTTCTGGAAGAGTCCAGAGCAGAGAGAGGAAGTAGTACACTGAACATAGCCAGCAGACAGAACCTGATCATGAGAGAAGAAAGGAAGAGGAAAGGCAAGAGAGGAGGAAGACGGAGAATTCAGGCAAAGGAAACCAAGAAAGAGAGGGCCAAGAAAGGAAGACAAAAGAAAGCACGTGTGGCTAAAATGCCACGATTATATGGGAATGAAAAGTTGGGGAAGAAAATCCTACGGTTTGGAGAAGTTGAGGATAAAGGGACAACATGAGAAGAATTGAAAAGAGCCAGAAGTTTCTATCCTGAGAAGTCCTGGACGTCTGTATGCACTTTGGTGTGCTAGCAGGCTCCACATACAGCCATTTGTCTCTTCTGAAAGTAACAAGGAAATGACTCATTTGGCTGAGTAAAACATGCACCAGAGGTTGGGGGAGTGAAGTTTTCTTTGGACCTGACACCCATATGAAGTTGTGTACTTACCATACAAGCGCAAATCCACTCAGCTAGCTATTCATCCGAGTCATTCTTGTCTGGAAAGTCAGGCGACCTTTATTGCCACTTGTGTTGAGTTTGGGACATTGTAAATGAACAATTGGCCATCTAAACCTGAGTATTTCAAATCCTTCTGCACAGGAAGCTCCATGTGCAGAAGCAATGAGGTTATGTGCGATAGGGGGATATATGTGTGGGAACATACATGATCTTTTCATCCCTGTAGAGAAGAATATGTATGCCTGCTGCCTTTAAGATTTCTTAGTTTATTTATGTGACTGTATGTGGATATGTCACATGTGTGCAGATGCTCTCAAGGGCCAGGAGTGGATGCTGGACTTCCTGCTATGGAGTGACAAGTGGCTGTGAGTCACTGGACTTGAGTTTTTGGAACATCATGCGCTCTTAAAGCCCAAGTCACCTCCCATCCCCCTATTGCCTTTCTTCATTCTAAAAACTGAGTATTGGAATCTTTTTCTCTTACTTAACCCTCTGTTTACTTTTATATATCAATACTTATGATGATTTTAACACTTAGAAGACATAAAAGATTAAAAAAAAAAAACCATCATATTACTTAATCACCCAAAATACTGATGATTGACTTCAGTCCTGTACAGGATTCTCCCTGAGTAGTCGGGTTACAGAAAGCATTTGCTTTTGGTTTTGGTTGCTTGGTTGGTTGTTGCTGCTCAAGTTTCTACGGTGAAAATGCACCTTCTATAAGGAAGACAATGGTTAGTCTCTTCAACACCGCCCACAGCATTGTCATTTATCACAGCCTTGTTTTTGGACATTTCAAGGTTACCAATATGATTCTAATGGAAATCCAATGGGAATGGTGTCTTTGGCCTTAAACCTTCCCCCCATTTAGGATTGTATCCTGCAGCTTCAGGGTATAGCATTATTCAACAGATATGTGTGTGCATGACTTGACATCCTGTGAGTGTTCATTCATGAATCCATGTGCTCAGATACACTATATTAAATATTCTGTCACAAAAGCTTTGTGTATCTAAAATGTTTTCTGTATTTAGGATGTTTTTCTTAGATGACAGATCTGGATTGCCAGTCAGAATTAATGTCTAAGCACAAAGACATTTCTCCACAGTCCTAAGTTTTTTTCAAAGCATCATGAGAAAGAAATATTCAGAAGGTACAGTGACCTCCAAGATTGACTTTATCTCTGGAAAGCCACACAACATGGACTACCTCGACAACCTCATCTTGGTTTTGTTGTTGTTGTCGATGGAGGTGGTTGCTTGTTTTTTTAACAAATATTCTTTTTTGTTGTGGTGGTTTGTTTTGATTTGTTTTTTTTTTTTTTTTAACACAGGGTTTCTCTGTGTAATGCTGCTTGTCCTAGAACTCCCTCTGTAGACCAGGGTGGCCTTGAACTCACAGATCTGCCAGCCTTTGCTTCCTAAATACTGGAACTAAAGACATGTGCCACCATTGTCCAGCTTTTAATATTTTTAAACTCGTGATCTTGTGAGTAGAAACTCGCCCAAGCCATCCTTATATAGATCGGTCCAATGGTGGCCCTGGCCCACTAACAGGGCTCTCTATCTTCCTTTTCTTCTCAGGGAGAAGGCATCCTAATAAGCCTTTGAAACTCAAGCCCTGCTGTCACCTATCCCCTAGATCCAAACTGACCACCTGGAAAGGTAAGTGACCTCATCCTGTCTGGGCTGGAAGTGGGAAGATTTCTAGGGCGGCCATGGGACGAGCCAGTTGGCACTGGTTTCAAGTGCTAGTATAGAGGGACCACATTCAATCTCAGGCACATAGAGTTTAAAGTCCCCTGAAGAGGCAATAATTTAATCATTTAAAGAGGAACACTTTCTGTTAAGAAAAAGTATATAGGTACAGGGGCCAGGCATGGTAGCACATAGTAATCCCAGAATTAGAGAGGCTAACGCTAGATGGATGTGACTCTTGAGACCAGCTAGAGATACACAATGAATTCATGGCTCAAGGGTGGGGATGTAGCTCAGTCGGTGGAAGAGTGCTTGCCTAGAAAGCTCAGGGCCCTGAGTTTAGTCTCATAGGAAGAAAAAAAAAGGAAAGTAAGAGAGAAGAGATGTGGGAACATACCCATCCCTGGATGGGAGACCTTATGTAAAGATTATGAGATGGAATGCAGATGATAGAGAACAGAAAAGAGATCAGGGGACACAGCAAGAGTGAAGGTCTGGTGTGAGCAAGCAGGAAGAGCAGAGGCAGAGGAGCTACATGACAGAGCATCTCCAAACCATAGCCCACTTACAAACCCGAAAGCAGAGCCTGTAAGGGTGTCTTAAGCCAGGGTGCGGGTATGTGGATGCAGAGAACAACTCAGTAGAAGACAAGGCTGCACCCAAAGATGTAGACAGGGACTCTGAGGCTCAGTCTTAACACCTGGCTGGGATCCATGATCAGCATGAACCTGCAAGAGCCAAGCTGCCCTCTCCCAAACCTGGGGGACCAGAGAGTGAGTAGTAGTAAGGTAAACAGGTCCAGGTCCAGATCCAAAGCACACAGATTGCAGCACCAGGACTCCAGGCCAGCAGCAGACTGAAGCTCTGAGTTGCTGTCTTAGGGTGGATGCTGGACTTCTGTGATTTTTGTGCAGAGAGTCCTAGAGCTTAGGGCAGGCAGACCCCTGTAGAAAGGCTGCAGAACTCAAGCCAGAGAGGTCTGACTTCAACTGAGGACCTGGGCAAATCTTGCAAGTCCAAGGCTATAGCTCCCCTTGCTCTTCCAGGCTGTGGCACTGGAAGCCTATGACCAAGAGTCCTGTCTTCCAAGAGGAATCTTTGATGTAAATGAATTGGGAAACAAAATGAGGAAGACAGGATAGCTCCAACCTCAGTACCCCTGAAAGGCTGACAGCCCCTCCTCCACACTGCCATCACACCCTGTCAGGGCTGGGTAAAAATAACTGCTTCTCTCACACATATCTCGTGAATAACCAAGTGTGAGGCACCCGCCTAGGGAAGGTGGAGGATGAGCACCGGCTGCCACAGCAGCTTGTGAAATAAAGTGCAAATGTAGGGGAGAGAGGTGCCAGCTCCCTACTGAGGGCTTGCTGGAACCTGTCCTCGCTGCTAGCCCGTCCTTGCGCAGATGCACAAAGGCAGAAGAGAAAAGAGGAACTGAGGGAAAGAGGAGTGTGTGAGCATACACTACACATACCCACATACTTGCACAACCACACAGATAAATATTCAAGTACACGCACGCAGACACGTGCACACCACATATTACACAAAAGCATTCACATTACATGCACAAACCTACACACCACATTATAGACACATACAAATATAACACATTAGGGTTACAGATACATACATATATCCCCTATTACATATATAGACACAAACACTATACATATATAGACATACAAATTTACACACACACACACATATAGGCATATATAACTACATACAGATATGCACATCACATGTACACAAACAGATACCTACTTGACACACACAGACTTAGGCATATAACTACACATGTACAGAGAGGGATGGATAAACACACACCTCACACTCTGCACACAGCTCATAAAGATGTGGACTGTGGCTAGGGACACTCTGTGTCCAGTACAAGAACAGCCTTTTGTTGACCATACAATACTATAGGAGAATGAGTCACGGATCCTACGTTGAGACTGGATTTCTTTTTGAGAGTATGTTTCAAAAATTCCACGACAGAATTCATGAGCAACTTAGAACAAGAAGACTGAAGCAAGCATCTTTACTGGCCCCATACCATGTAAACACCAGGCTCTGTGGGTCTTTTGCACTATAATTGGCTGCCTCATCTCTGCTGGGAAGTTTTTCACAGAATGTCAGGATGAGACTCCCTGGAAGGAAAGTGGCCTCAGGGTGGGGTCTGAACTCTATCATGTGCTGACTTTGTGCTCCTGAGCATTCTTCTTCTCTGTAGAAAGTGTGTAGCTGCACGATCCAACTTGCTGCTGTTGAGAAATCAGTGGGGTTATGTCCACAGAACACTCTGCATCAGGCCAAGTCCATGACACCCTGTGAACCTGTCTTGCCGTCACAGTGGAGGGAGCTGGGTTTCCAGGGCAGTGGCACTCAACTCAAGAACCCATGTGTATTGTGTGTCTTTGTGTATGGAGTTACATAGCACCTAGGCGCTGTGTTTGTGGTATTTGTATATGTTTCTATGTACGTGTGTGTGTTTGTGTGTCTGTGGTGTGTGCGTGTGACTGCATGCATTCATGTGTGTATGTGTGTGAATGAGTGTGTGTGTGCCTCTCCTTCCTCCAGCTTCTCTTTTCTCTCTTGACTCTTCACTGCTGCTGATATGCAACACTAAACCAGAGCACATGCTTGCTCAGGCTTGGTGCTTCCACCCAGCATTCTCCAGGACAGACCTGAGATCCAGAGAGAAGGAATGAGAAGATGAATCAGGGAATTGGGCAATCAACCACAGAATTTCAGAGTGTTTCATGTTCCTGTCATCTAGTCTCCTGTTGGGGTTCACAGGCAGGAGTACCTGCCTGGGAAATTAGGCACTCAAAGTGACTGCCGCTCATCCTAAACCTTTCCCAAGCTCTGCTTTGTGTCTACTTGCTGGGCTAAGCCCATGGAATGACACAATGTGCGAGGCTTGGGATTCTGTGCCAAAGTAACAAAGCCATTTTTGAAAATTGACATGATAAATGAATAGCAGGCTGAAGTGACGGTATTTAGCAGCTTACTGGGAGAAGCGGGATAGAATTTTCTTAAAGCGGTTTTATAAACTGTAGGGTGATCTGCATAGCAATACTGTCCAGGCAGCACTTTTGAAAGGAACACTGACACAGTTGGCTACTGAGGGGCTTAGATACTGGCCTAAGTCAGACTCATAGCTTCTTATATTCCACCAGATCAAAGTTATGAGCCTTTGTCAGATCATCTTCCTCCCATGTGTTACAAGGTCACCAGGGGAAGCTCTTGGGAGGCCATGTAGAAAGACTCCTGATACCTGAGACAAGCCTAGGTCCTAAGGATTTGGACCACACTCTCTGTTTCAAAGCTCAACAAAATGAGTTAACTCATAGGCTAGACTCAGGATGGAAGGCTGCAGACCCTATTCCCTGACCATGCAGCTGCCTCTGTCTTTACAAGGAGCTTAACTGAAGTGATAAAGATTACCCACTGGGAAGGAGGGGTCACTTGAGGGTTTCAGGATAGCAACACCAGGGTAGATGTATAACATGTTGACCCAGAACAATAAACACTAGAAAGGAGGTGGTGACCAGAGGTGGCAACCTTACTGCCCAGGAGTCCAATGAGAGGAAACGGTTCCCTGTCTCCTGATCCGTGTAATTCTATTCATTAGCCTCTTCTGCACCATAAGCTATCTTCACCCTGGGTAACCCAAAGCAGTCAGTATAGTTTGCCGTGAGTTTGCACATCAGATAGATCTGTCTTTCATCCTAGCCAATCACAGTCATTTGTTCGTTTACGTGCTTGTTTGCATGTTTGGGATAGGGTGACGGAGTCTATTGGTGATGACTCTGCACGTGGGTGAGGATGAATGAGTATTGCTTTACATAAATATTTACATTCACCAACACTGGCAGTATCCTGAAAGTTAGATACTATTACTGTTGTTGGTGTTGTTTTTTAGGATGCAGGGCCAAACAACAGAGAAGTCAAGTTAAAGAAACTTGTTGAAGTATCGTCAGTCGAAGGCTCTTTGTACTGTAGGCTTTGAATCCAAGCAATTCAGCCCCACATTCCATGCCATTAATTTCCATACACTTGAAACATAGAGAAAAATAACCGTATCACCATTACTTCTAACCTTTCCCCTCTCACTCAAAAGCACTTGCTAGGTGTTATTTTAATTGAAATTAAATTAAAATTCCAGAGTAGGCAGTAAGATTCCCTTATTTGATTTCTTTAAATTTTTAGGTGTAAGTATGAGTCCTAACTGTGTCTTCCTCCTCTCTCCACCCGTGTTCTACCCTTTCCACGTTGCCTTCCCATGTCTCTTCTTCGTGTCTGCTGTCACTCACGTCCAGGAAGCCACACAAGACCCTGCAGACCATGCAGAAGCAAGCCACCACCCATATCATGGGTGGTGCCTGGGGCTCTCCCACAAATATAGGGCCTTCTGAAGCTGGCCTCCAACCAGATGAAACATTGATGCCCAGATGTGGAGACAACCTTCTGGCCCCCTACCCCTCTCCATGACCAGTGAGCTGTGACACCGGGATGCTTCACTTCAGACAGCTGGAAGGATTGCAGAATTCCAAGTCCTCATTCCGAAGGTGCCACCAACCTTCAGGGTCACTATGATCCAGGATCAGCCCACAAGTCTTCATGACTCCTCCAGAGAAAATGTCGAAGATTCCACCTGTGAGAGCTACAGATCCAGAGACTTCCAAGCTGACTAGAGTGCAAAGTAGCAAGACCTCAGTGTGATCAGCCCGGACTACAGCATCTCGGGAACCCTCAGACAGTCCCAAACCCCTAGCATTTAACCAATGGTCTCTGAACCAACTCCTGTAACTCCCTAATGAAATCACCAGGAGAACACCATGAATAATAAATCATAAATCAGCATATACACTATGCCTGGAGCACCCTTGTCTGAGAAAGTTAGTAATATGACCTGAGATACAAGGTTACGCTAAAAGGAAAGTGTCTGCAAAAACTTGGAGCCCGCCCCTTCACCACAGAATAATCTGATCAGTAAGGAAAAGGGACAGTACTTAGGTGTTTGGGTCCCACACAGCAGGACACAGAGTCTAGTCCTGCCCAGGTTTTTCTGTATGACTTAGGCTTGACAGTTCAATTTTTTATAGAATAGAAATGACAGGAAAAATCTACTTAGGAGCAATCAGACTGGTATAGGGTCCCTGCAAAATGCTAGGCTCAGAAAAGCCCAGGAAATGCCTCAACCAGAAGCAGTGTTTATATCCACAGTGAGCACAGAGCTCAGAGGAGACAGGTGGCTCAGCTCTAAGAGGTTTGTCTCAGTAAAGCTCCCTGTAATCGGATCCTCCCAGCAAAGTGAGAAGCACCCATTCCGGAATTACTCCCAGACCTGAGTGAGAACACCAGGACCATGAGGTGCAAGGCTGATAGGCAGAGCATCCTTTGAGACAGCCATTCCCAGGCAAATCGGAGCCTGTATGGTTTCGTGGACCAACTTTTCAACTCCCTTTCATAACTGTTCACTCACTCACTCACTCACTCCTCCTCCTACCCATTCCCAGGCAGAACAGTGCCCTGGGCTCTAATTCTCAAAGAACAAGGACCTCTGACATCTGAGAGGCTGACGTTGCTGTGTTTTTAACACAAGGTGAAGAATTGAAGGTGACATGTAAGAGTAAAGCAAAGAAGACAGGTACCTGAGACGTGGACTCAGTGAGAGAGTGCCAGCTAGAGAGGGGTGTGCTGTGTGCAGGAGAAGCACTGTGTAGGCTGGGATGTGTGTAATCCGCTTACATGGTGCGTGTTGGTGTGGTATGTAAGCATATAGTGTGTACATGGCCCTGTGTGTATTGGGTTGATTTAGAGGCAGGAAGATTTGAGAATTGGCGCACAGTTCAACTGTGTTGTAGGCTGGGAAAACTGGGCCTCAGAATGTCATCATGTGCTTGTATTTAACTTGGGAACAATAAGAATGAGAATAGGTAAGAGTAAGAGAGAATGCAAGTAGCAACAGCCAGAGTTCTAGTGGGAGAGGTACAGAAGGCAGTAAGAGGCTTTGGAAACCGCAGAGGTGTAGTTTCATGCTTCCCAGTCTTCCCGGGCAGTGGGGCATGTGCTCACAGTAATGGCTTTCAGACCTATCCGGAGGAGGAGCCCCTTGTATGTAAAACTCCTACCTTATTGGCAACAGGAGGGATGGTAGCTTCTACCTCACATCCCCATCTCTCCTCCATTCTCCCTGGAGAAAAAGAAACACATGTATGTGAGACTTTATACATGTGCTTGAGTCTACTAGAGAAAGAAAGATGAGAGTCCAAGGACAGAGCACATCCTATCCTGGAAATGGGCACAACAAGGAAAGCATGTGATGGAAGCCCCAGTATCCCTGCAGGGAGGAGACAAAAGAGTTAACATGAATAAGTAACAGAGGGACACAGTGGTCCTTGGAGAAGGGGAACAGCTCCTAGGACAGGGGGTAGTAGTGACTGCAGTATGCCAGCTCAAAGCTACTTCCTGGAAAAGGTGCTGTGGAGGTCAGCCTTCCAGGGGCACCAGGCCCAGGGCAGCTCAGGTCATAAGACTCAAAAAGGAGCTAAGATCTGGCATCTACTCCCCACCTCTAACCATCACCCCACATCTGCCCTTTCCCTAAGGAATAAAAGAAATCCCAAGTCTGATTTCCAGGAGCAACTTAGTTCAGGGTCAGGCCTCACCAAGGCCCATCTTCCCACGAGGTGGATGCTGATTCCCACAAAGACCAAGCATCTCTTTCCTCTTTCACTGGCTTCCAGCATCAGCACCATGAGCTTTTAGATGCAGTGAAGAACTTTGCTCATGAAAGGCAGATGGAAATTAATGAACGTGGCTACTCATGCTTGGGGAGAAAACCAAGCATATAGAAGTGACTGCAAAGTAATGATACTGCAAGTCTTATATTGCCTTTGTTAGCTCTTTGAAGAACCTCAGATGTAGAAAATGGAGTAGAGTCATTAGAGAAAGTATACCCTGTCTCAAACAAACAAAAAACAAAAGCAAAAAAATCACATGTGGATGAGCAAATTTACATGCAGATGGTGTGTATGTTCAACGTGTGTGTGTGTGTGTGTGTGTGTATGTGTGCATACAAATGTGTCTACAAACAGGAGTTGAACTCATGTTTGTGTTATGACTTATAAATATGTATGAGAGAAAGAGGGTGTGTCTTAGCAAATTCTTGTACAGTGCTTCTTTATCTGTGGGTTGTGACTCCTTTGACAAACCTCTAACTCCAAAAAATATTTACAACTCATAACAGTAGCAAAATTACAGCTATGAAGTAGCAACGAAATAATTTTATGGTTGGAGGTCACCAGAACATGAGGAACTGTACTAAATGGTCGCAGCATTAGGAAGGTTGAGAACACCTGGAACACACAACCATGCCAGGCAGGCAGATAACATTCAAAGTCTTGTGTATTGACAACTGGCCCAGCTGCTACAAATCCAACAGAGGAAGAGCTGTCAGGACTGAATTAAAGATGACCTAACTAGGAATGGCATACCAGAGGTCAGGCAGGAAGGCCCAGGAAGATTAAAAAGTTCATGAGTCACCCTAAAGGTTGATAGGCATGTGGGGGTCAGTGTATGTGATATATTTGAAGCTGACCAGGGCTACAGGGTAAGGACCAATCCTTGAGTTCCTTGGTAGATGATTCTCTTTCCAGATACATCAAACCAAGTCCTCCAGGTAGCCTCCAAACTCTCTAGACTGTAAGGTCAAGATTATGATGCATAAACCAGGTGGTGGTGGTACATGCCTTTAATCCCAGCACTTGAGAGGCAGAGGCAGGCGGATCTCTGTGAATTCAAGGCCAGCCTTGCCTACAGGGTCAGTTGCAGGATAGCTGGGGCTATACAGTGAAACTCTGTCCAACAACAAAAAGATTATGGTGCGTAATCAGAGCCATAAGGCAGAGCAGCTGTTTACGTGTGTTCTGAGGACGGCGCCATATCTAGGGCAGCCACCTGTCCGTGTCAGTTACCTGAGACTTGCCTTATGTTGGTATTGAAAGTCTTGCTTTCCAGGAAACCGCTGAGTCATAGGCAATGCAGATGAATGGCCTCCCCTCCGGCAGTGCTTGTACATGATTGGCAGGCCAGTCTCTTTAAGGAAAAAAGTCTAAGTATGAAATTCCAGCTACCTACCGAAGAGTGGGCAGCCTAAAGGCTGAGGAGCTATGTGACTATATACCTAAACCATAGAGAGTTTCCATTTGAAAGCCAGCCCAAATCCGATGAGACTCCAACCTCTGCCCCTCATTGGCTGGATGAGCCTAGGAAAGTGACTTGTCTTCTCTTGGCTTTAGAGGTTTCCTCTGTAAAGCATGGGTAATATACCAGGAAAACTGCAGGTTAAATGAGACATGTGGTTGAGGATACACACACACACACACACACACACACACACACACACACACACGCGCAAATCATATGGCTAACACATCTCTGTCCCTCTCTGGTGCAAGGGCATTGGTAGAATGAACTGAGAGCAGAGAAGTCAAAGGCCAGAAGGTGCCTCTTAGGAGGAGATGGTGGAAAAGATGCAGAGAGAACCAGGTCTTCTCAGTACATCAGCAAGACACCTGCTTCAGGGACCCTTAAGGCTGAGTCATCTCCAGCAAACCTGTCTCCCACTCTCTGTGTTGGACCTGGCTTTGCCCTAACATCTTGACAAGCAAAGCTGCAGAAATAGCTGTGTGATTTCCTGTACACATTCTCAGCCAAAGACCCAGCAGAATTCATGCAAAGGCTTTTGGTCAGAATACCCCAAACTTGCCTCGCTTTCTTGGAGTACTGGTTCAGCTCCTCCCATTGCTCTCTGAATCCCTGATTCTTGCTAAGAGTTCATCAGGGAGGCTTGGTCCAAGAGTGCTCTACTTCCTTGAAGTACCCCGGAGAGGGAGGATTCTGGGACCTCCAGGGAACATAAAGAAAGTCTCTTTTGTCTAAGGCCACAGCATCCCAGGGGCAGCTTTGAAAGCCACCTGGTTTCAAGTTATCACTCAATTTGGGGAGAATCATCTAAAGGAGGAGGGTACCAGGGATATCTCTGCTCAAATTCCAGTGTTAGAGAAGAAGGAGGACTTAATCTAGGAAGAGCCCTGGACTTTCCTGCGTTCCTGCAGCATTCCGCACATCACCCTCTCTACACTTGTTCTTTTGGTCTCATTCAAAGCTAAAGAACGTGTTTGAATTGCCAAGGCAATGCGGCTTCCCATCGTCCTTTCTGTTCTCTGTCCTGAAAGAGCTCGTTATTTTATTTTCATGAATGTTTTGATCAGCGAGGTCTTGACCCCCTGAAAGCCACAAAACAAGTTAAACAAATCAGGAAAACCCCTGCGCAGCCGGAGCCACAACAAACCACAGCAAACACCGAATTTCTGTGGCTTGCTCAATGTAGTCTGGGAGTAGGCACGGTTTCTCCGCACAAAGCTCCACCTCTGCACCTGGTGCTCCCGGGTTGCTAGGGCAGAGAAGGCGTGGTAGGAGGGAGGTAGTCTTGTCACGCCTTCCCGCCTGTCGCTCTAAGCTGGTCCCAGTAATTGGTGCCATTAGTAGCCTGACCGGAGCTATCCAGTTGTGCGGATCCGAGTGCGCTGTCATCCGCTTAGCGCCCTCGCACCACCCGCGCTCCCTCCCGCCTGCCACTGCCGCCGCCACCGTCACCCACAACGTCGCCTCTGCTCTCCTCCAGCGCCCAGGGCATGCTCCGAGGTCCAGCACCCGGTCTTGGCAGTGGCCAGGCTTTCGACCCTTCCGCGGAGACATGAGGCGCGGCCCATGGGCTGCCCTGGTCCTGGGGCTGCTGCGCATTTACCTAGGTGAGCCGCGAGGGCCCTGGAGGGTGGGTGTAGGTGCTCCCTAAAGGAACGCGGGGACAGAGGCTACACTGTCCAGTTGCAGACCTCAGGAAGGGGGCAGACTTCCCGCCTCAAGGCAGGACGATGGGACGTTCCCTGGGTGCTTCTGCAGAGACTTAGAGCCAGCATCCCGGCAGACTGGGGCTCTGCCACTCTCGGCTCCTTCAAACTCACAGCGGGAAGCCAGGCGGGGGGAGAGGCTGCTCTGCTGGACGCATGAGGCAAGGCAAGAAGTACGACCTTGGCCTGATACACTGCTTCTCTCTGAGCTCTTTGATGGGGTGTGATTGTCCTTCAGCTTGTTTCTACGTGCCCGCCATAAAATGTGTCCCCCAAAAGCTTGAGCCCAGAGCAAGTATACTTTCCCCAGGTGCCCCAGGGAGAAGCTCCTTACAGGGAGACAACCCCCTCCTTTTCATTGACTGGGCCCAGACAGGCGACTTTGCTGGTGTCAAGCTCCCTGGGGGTGTCTGGGTGTCTGTTTGTCCTTCTGTCTTCATTCTTTTCCTAGCCCAGGCCAACTTTGCCCCTCACTTCTTTGACAATGGAGCGGGCAGCACCAACGGAAACATGGCCCTGTTCAGCCTCCCAGAAGACACTCCTGTAGGTAAGAAGGTAGCTTTGACCAGAACAGCCATTCCAGGTCTCCCAGAGGGAGTTTCCCCCAGAGGGCAAACTCACCTCCCCAGAACTCAGTGTCACCACTCACTTGTGACTCCTCCGGAGTGCGGAGTGCGCATGCCACAGTGTTGGCTCCCGTGGGTACCCTGTTTGTGCTGTGAAGGCCCCAGGGTAATGGCAAGGAAGGAGGTCACTGCTGCCATGGTGACCTAAACTGGACCTCATGGAGACTGGGATGGGGTTTTCCAAAGATGGAGTTAACTGGCTCCCTCAGAAACTTGGTGCTCCTTAGGGTGTAACCTTGAACAAACAAACATATCTGCCTCCACAAGCCTACTGTATCTAGGATTTAGAATCAGCCAAGAACTTCCAAGTAGCTGAGATGCGCACAGTGGTGGGGAGTTGAGAGGAAGGGTTCACGATTCGTATTTTACCCTGTCGTGGTTTATCTAGGTCCTGGGAAGGGAGCAGAACAGAGGTGCTTGCATTCAGAAATCTCTGAAGAGCCAGTCCCCTCACTGACAGGCAGCCAACCTTCTCCTTGGAGTGCCTATGCTGCACCCCACTTAGCTCCTGATCTCAGGGTCGGCTCTCAGTTCAACTTCTGGGAGAGAATTCATTTCAGGCAGAGGGAAAGACACCTCCCCCGTAGGCCGTGTTACAGATCACAATGTATAATGTGGCTGATGAGACTATCTGATGACTTTGAGGAATAAAGATAAATAGGAAACAGCAGGACTGAGGCCCGGCTGGGCGCTGTTCCCTTGGCACTGAATATTAATAGTTGCCTCTAATCTCTCGGCATCGCTATTTTCAGGAAAAGTTGGGTCCCCGGTTCCAGATACTCCCTTTGTCTCCTTCCAGGTTCTCATGTGTACACCCTAAATGGGACTGACCCTGAGGGAGACCCTGTCTCCTACCATATCAGCTTTGACCCCAGCACTAGAAGTGTCTTTTCTGTTGATCCCAAGTTTGGAAACATCACTCTGGTGGAAGAGCTGGACAGAGAGGTACAAACAAGAAGAGGGGGAAATTGGGCCACTGCTTGTGGAATTGAGACACCTCTGTGCTGCTCCCGGTGAAGAGGGCGTAAGGGTGGGGGTGATCCCCACACTGCAGCTCTACCCCTAGATTGTTTCACAGGAGCAAAGACTTCCTTATTCTTTCAGTGTGAATAGTGATAATTCTTTCAATGGCACCTGTTAGCTTTGCTTATCTTTAAACATGTTTAACTAAAGAAAGAAAGAAAGAAAGAAAGAAAGAAAGAAAGAAAGAAAGAAAGAAAGAAAAGTATTTAGAAGTTTCTGAAATAGCCCTCCTTAGAATCGGGTTTTTAAGCCTGACCTTGGAAGGGCTCCAACAAAACACAGGGAGCACCGGTAGGCTGGGCTAGAGAAGAACTGAAAGGAAGCATCTGACTTTGGGAAACTGATCTGGGGCACTTCTGAACCCTGGAATGACGGAGCTTGGGTTTTCTTTCCCTTCACTTGGGAACATAACTCGACCCTGGCTGTGGAGCTACTGCTGTTTCTGGTTTCACAGTAAAACCCACTAAACACAGATCAGCAGAGGGAACAGGAGAGAGGCTGTGGAAAAAGAGAGAGCTCAGCACGGTAGTGAGGACTTTGTGGTGAAAACAGATCACTGCCAGCATGCCACCCTGCATATGTGTGGATCTAGTAACCTCCCGAGACCCCACCAAGTCCTAGGAAACACTTGTGACATCATGAACATGGACCGTTGCTAAATCCTGGAGTGTGGAGAAGTGTGGAGAGGTATGGGAGAGGAGAGGAGAAGAGAAGTGAGAAGGACTCCTCTCTTGAGTCCAGCAGGGTTGCCCCTGTCATTTCTCTAGTAGGACAACATCCATTCCGGGCACAAGCAACCCTCTGTATCTATGAGAACTCTGGACACAGAGCTTCCCAGAAAAAGTCTCAAGCCTGGCATGAAGTCGCTTCGTAGGCCTTGTATACTCTCACTCCCTTGCTCAACTCGTGCGCTTCCCTAAAACGATCTTCTCTCATGGGACTATGGCTTAGCACAGCCTCAAGTCTAAGCTGCTGTCAGCTTTTCAGAATCTAGACACTCACTCAGTGCCTTTGCCTCACAGAGGGAAGATGAGATTGAAGCCATCATCAGCATTTCCGATGGGCTGAACCTGGTAAGTCGGTCTTCCTCATACAGTGTTCTGGCCTGAGTGGGGCATGGTTCCCCGTCCAGCTGTGTGACTCCCTGATCAAAGCAAGGCCAGGACAGTGAAGGCCTACCCAAAGCACCCACATCTGAGGGGCATAGTGAGACCCTAGGTGAAGAAAGGCAAGAGACAAGTAGAGATCAAGACTCTGAGCTTCACTTCACCATGCATCTTCTCAAACTGGTCTACTCATTCCCTGTCTGCCACTGTCTGCCGCTGGCTCTTGGCCCCTGGGTGCCAGGTGTTCTTCCTCACCCCCCCCCCATCCACTACATTCTGCCAGCCCCTTCAATGTTGACATGATTACAACAGGCCCCAGGGGCTCCCTGACCCCCAATCTGCATTTAAAGTGCTGTCTCCCTTTCACTGTGAAACCTAAGTCTGGCGGCCCTCCAGTTGTGAAAGCACTGACAGCTGGCCCTCACCTCCCCCAGGATGAAATCCAAGTCACCCTGCAAGGCCTCCCTGTCAGGTACCATCTGTTTCTTCCAACCCTTCTCCCCATCCAGCCTGCCAGCCTGCCAGCCAGCATCTCCTGTACTCTGAACTCTGTGTGTCCCTCTCCTCTCAGCTTTGCACATTGACCCTGACTTCCTGCCTCACTCCTGCCTCTTCACACTGGCAAAGTCACTGCAGGGTTGACACCTCCTATCCCACAAGCTCCCAGCTGTCCACCACCGAAGTTCAGTCTCCTCGAAGGGCCTGTGGGTGTAGCATTCGGCATGAAAGACATGTTGGCACAGGCTATAGGCACGGACTGTCTCGGGTGGTTCTCCTTAGGGCATTGCTCTCAGAACTCATATATTACATTGTCATTCTAAACGCTATCTCTATTCACTGATTTCTGCCCATATCTAAGCCACTGTGGTCCGTGAAATATCCCATCAAATGGTCCAGTCTCTACAGTGAAAGTGTTTGTCATTAAGGGGTCTCTTAACAATGTTCGTTGCATGAATAAACAAAAGGAGAGAGGGAGGGAGGGAGAAGTAACATATATCTGGGTGCATTAAAGGCCATTACGTTTACTGCCAAAAAGGTCTCCCCGCCCCGACTTCTGACCCTTCTACTCTGCAGGTGGCAGAGAAGGTCGTGATACTGGTGACAGATGCCAATGATGAAGCACCCAGGTTCATCCAGGAGCCTTACATCATCCTGGTTCCAGAGGTGAGTGAGAGATTTCTGGGAAGGGATGCAACTCCCATGTGGGCCTGCAGCTTGACCCCAAGGTTGCCCTGTGACTTGTGCAGGGGACAGGGCCTTGAGTATAGCACACCTGTCCACTACTCACTGCGCTCATTTGCTATTTTCACTCTAATTGTAAATGTATAGTTACTGTAGAAATGTTAAATGTGTTTTTAAAACCTTCTACTTTGAGACCTCTCTAAATTTTGATGTATTTCTTTTTAGTATTTCTCTATGTGTGGTTTTTACTCCTTTTGTTTGACATAATGGTGATTCTAAAACCATGCTTTCTGTATCGTGTTTTTCCTTTCCCTGTATCAGGAGAATCCATTCCTTCAGCGTCAAGCTTAGGTCATCAGCAACATTTTCATAGCTCCCATCGGACACAGATAGGACCGAGAATTCCCTCAGATTTCATACTTAAGCGTTAACTTTCTACTTCCATAAAAATGTCAACCTTTAGGCACAGCTCTTAGAAATATTCGCTTATTATTGTATGTGCATATGACCTATGTGTACCACATGCAGTGCCTTCACAGGCCGGAAGAACGATCAAGTCTCCTGAAACTGGACTTGGGGATGACTCTGGCTGTCATGTGGATGTTGGGAACTAATCCCTGGTCCTTTGCAAGACCCGGTGCTCTAATCCACTGAACTGTTTTTCTAGCCGAATACAGACATGTTCCCCTTTTAATTTTGTTTGGCTCCAAGCTGGATGTGGGGATGCACATCTGTAGTCTTATTTCTTGAGAACCAAGAGTGTCGCCAAAAGGTGTCACCAAAAGCAAAAGCTTTTTGGCTTTTGTTTCTTTGTTTATTTTTCAGACAGCTTTGCTATGTAGCAAGGATGATCTTGAATTCTGGTCCTCCTGTCTCTACCTGAGATCATTTTGTCTCCAGACTGGGGGTAAAGTCCAGTAACTTAAAACTACCCAGTAAAGCTTGGAGTTCTAGCTTCCTAGTGCAAAAATAATTCTTAAGACAGAGTAAAATTTGAAGTCACTGTACTGAGTCACACACATAAACTCTTTTAAAAATTTTATTATTTACTTTTATGAGCATAGTGTTTTGCCTGAATGTATATCTGTGCACTACATGTGCACAGTGCCCCAAAAGGCCAGTGTTACCAATGATTGTGAGCCCCCAATCATATGGGTGCTGGGAATTGAACCCAGGTCCTCTGGAAGAAGTCACTTATTTCTTATGTTTCCAAAAAAACGGTCACCCTGTTTGTCCTCTGCTCTATGGTGCAAGAGAACAACTGTCTCCTTTCTGACATTTATGAAGGGGGCACTCACATAGATTAAGCTCAGTGATCTGAGTTTGATCCTTGAAACCTACAAGACAGAAAGAGAGAATCAGCTCCTGCAAGTTGTCCTCTGACCTGCATACAAGCGCGCGCACACACACAAACACACACACGCACGCACACGCACACACACGCATGCACACGCACACACACACACCCATGAACACATACATACACATGCCTCAGTAACATATTTTCTAAGTGAAGAGAGTGGTGAAAGATACGCCACTCTTGCTGATAACTGTGTTCTCTCATGATCCTGAATATGTACATGTTTATGACCAGAATATGAGCTTTGTCTTTGTTTATAAATTAATATTTTCTTTTCAGTCCTTTAGCTCTTAGGAGCCTCGCTTTTTCTTCTCACTCTCCCCTTGAGGACATCCTCTGACTTCTTGCCTTGCTCCTTTCTCTCCCTTTGCCCTGTATTCACTCCCTCAGGCCTGCAGTCCCTGTTCCTCTCCATTCTTGTTGGGTGCTTTGTTTGTCCCTGCCCCTCACTATTCTCCAGTCAGTCATGACCCCTCAGTTCCATGGCCCCCATGCCTCTGTCTCTCCCATCATCCTGTCACCGATGCTGACACTTCTCTGTGTGTGACCCCTCAGAACACACCAGCTGGGAGCAGCATCTTTAAGGTCCATGCAGAAGACAAGGACACAGGCTCTGGAGGCAGTGTCACCTACTTCCTTCAGGTGAGATGGGGCACACAGCATGTATCTGGGGTCTTGAGATGGAGAGAGCACCTGAGTGTCTTCCACTTCCTCACCAGCTGACCCCTATATGTCTGCTAGTGCCTCTGTTCTCCAGGGTACTCCACAGATAGAAAGAGCAGGAAGAAATAGAAGACCTCTTCCCCTTACAGGCCCATCTTGGCTTCCTCCTCTCTAGGACTCTGGGACCCTCAGCTCTCTACTTTCTCCACTCCTTTCCTGAAAGAAATCCTGGACATTTAGTACCCACACAAGATGCAAGAAGTCCATTTAGGACTGAAATAGTCAATAGGAAAAAGAGGAGAAAGAACTATGCCATAAAAGAGTAGCAGGCTGCCCCAGGCCTCACTCTCATCCATTCTCACTGGGTTAGCAAAGATGGAGGTTTCTCCCTGAATCTCTGCCTTCTCCTGGTCTCCCAAGAGCTGCTGTCCACCCTCACATGGCTGCTGGTTTTGTGCAGCACTTCCTCCCCTTCTTTCCATATTCAGTCAACTGCTCTCAGAATTCTCAAAGTAATACAGCCTCATGGCGAAACCTATGAGTTCTAGAGAAAGTCTCTGAACTCATAGGAGTTAGAGAGGAACCCCACAAACACACGCTGACCACTCATAGTCCTCCAACGCTTTCCTTAACTCTTCTACTTCAGCTTTCTCAGTTTAAGATGGGAATGAGAAACGTTGGTTTGCTTAGTCAAGTATCAGGATTATGTAATGTTCCCATTACAGTCTCTGGAGCCTATTTCCTGATCTTCCCCAACCGGAAGAGGCTCCTGGCACCTTGCCAGAGGCAAGTGCTTTTACAGCCTGGTTACTCACCATCTCCTGTCAGACCCTCCACATAATCACCACAGCCGGTTACCTGGTGTGGCTTGAAGGTCTCCAGCTCACTCTCTCTTGCTACTACACTTAATCCCCAACTTCAACCAAGTTAGAACACTCTTTGAATGTTTCTTCCTGCTCGGAGCCAGCAGGACTTTCTGGGAGCAATGAGATGCTTTCAACTGAAGGGGTAGAAAGCCAGAGCAAAACTGGTGAAAAGAAACCCAAGTTCAGACAGGGGTCTTGAACGTGGAATCTGAGCCTGAAAGCCAGAGTTTTGGCAAGGAAGACCAATGACTCCTTCAGTAGTCAGAGCAAGAGCTCTTGGTGTTTCTTCCCTGAGTTCGACTGCTCCCCAACCTTACAGAACCTACACTCCTCCAAGTTCACCATGGACCGTCACAGCGGGGTGCTGCGACTCCAGCCTGGGGCCACACTGGACTACGAGAAGTCGAGGGCTCATTTCCTCACTGTGGTTGCCAAGGTAACTAAGGGTGATATAAGGGGACCTTCCAGTGCTAACTTCAGCCTTTGCTAGGTTGGAGCACAGTGAGGTTCTATGAAGGAGCAGATCTTTTCAAGAGCAGGAGACATAATGTGGGCAAAGGGGGACCAGGAGACAACAGCTTGGAATCTCTTCTGCCTGAACACATTATCCAGGATGGCTGGTGGTGTTAGGCTAGAGAGGCCACATTTCCTCCTGAGGGTTATCATACAACTCCTCAGAAACTTAAATGTTAGGTCCCTTCATAGAGGAGCTGGCCATGACATAGAGATTTGTGTCCCTCTTACAAGATCCACTGCCTCTCTCTCTTGATGGCCAGACTGGCTCATGCTGTTCTTCCTTGCTGTGTGACCAGCTCCCTTCTCTGAACTTAGTTTCCTCACTCCCATTGCTGACGTTTAATGAAGACTCTCACTTCCGTTTATGAAGCACATGGTGGGAAGTTGGGAGTTAGCAGGTGCTCAGCCAAGCCTCTTGCAGCTGGGAGAAGGAAAACTCGCTGTCCTATTGGGCCTGCTGGATTCTTCTGCACCAGCCCCCTTTCAGATCAGTGCTTTTCTATAAGCTACCCTCTACAGTCTGTACCAGAAGGCTGAGTACCACTCGACCTGCTAGCTGCTCACTTCCCTTACTCTTAAACAGAGGAAGGCCCAAGTCATATTCCTGGGATCCTATGGTCCCCGCCGTAGACTGGACATATGGAGAGTTCTTAGGAATAGCCTGAGGCTTGGTTTTCAGCTAGGAGTAGGAATTTAGGTCTGATTCCTCCTGCTAATCATTAATCACACATAATGTACCCAGAGAGTTGATTAATCCTATATCCAAAGAAACCTGCCATGCACTTGACTTAAAACTTCCATGCATGATTGCTTGGGCATGTGCAACACCACTGAGACAGGAGAAGGTGCTCCAGAGACCCAAGAACAAATAAGCACTGAAAGGGTCCAGCTGGCTTCACAACCAGGGGGAGGCGGGAGTCCCATTCAAGCGGAGGCTGTCAACCCCGAGGAGAGCTTGTCTTCATCCTTCTTCTCTGGACCAATTCCTCCCCAGGATGGTGGGGGCAGGCTTCGAGGGGCTGATGTGGTGTTCTCAGCCACCACCACTGTCACCATCAATGTAGAAGATGTTCAGGACACGGCCCCTTTCTTTGTGGGTACACCCTACTATGGTTACGTGTATGAAGACACCCTTCCGGTGAGTGGTTGCATCTCTCAGCCAGTATTTCTTGTGTGACTCCCTGGGACTACCCTGAGGATGGCTGGACTCGCCGTCATTCTTCCCTCAGAGCAGATGGTTAGGAGTTAGTCAGGAGGCCAAGAGTTTCTGGAAACTCGTGCTTATGATCCTGGGGGCAGGGAGTGTGAAGTTCACTCAAGTGGTTCCTTCAGCCCTGGGAGGCCGATGCAGAGAGCCCTAAGCAGGCCACAGCAGGGTCACCTTATGGAGCCATCCAAAGCCTAGCTCTTTTCCTGGGTGGGAAGATACCTCCTGTCCATGAAGGGGCAGTGTTGGGTTAGGGGAGACACCCACATCACCACCAGCCTCAGACAGTGGTTCCTGTTCTCCAAGGGTTCGGAGGTGCTGACGGTGGTTGCTATAGATGGAGACCGAGGCAAACCCAACCACATCCTCTACAGGCTCTTGAACGGTAAGTGAGGGTAACTCTCTACCACAGCTCTATGCTGGGCAACTGCATCCTTGTTTCCTCACTTATGAGAGCAGAATGACAGGAAGCTGGGGCAGGGGGTGGGGCTAGTCCCCTCAGAAGACAACTTTGCTCTATCTCTGCTTGTCATTACCTCCAGTGAGAGAGAGAGAGAGAGCACCATGGGCTCCTGAGAGCCATGAGCACTCTCTTTGCCCTGGACATAGTTACCAATGGCATGCATAGCAACATTTCTCATACTTTCACAATTGATGGGTTTTGTTCTCACTCTTTTTGACTGGCACAGATAATCAAATGCATTAGATACAATGATCTTGTGGCATTTCCATAGCACCAGGCCTGTGTGTTGAAAACTGAGGTTCAGAGGGGTCAATAAGTATTAACTACTTCATGATTTTACTAAGTCAGATGACTCTGGAATGTTCTCTTAATATAAACTGGACTGTCGCCAGGCACCAGCAATGTCCCTGGGGTGAGCTCCACAATCCTCAGGAGACCAGGTCAGATCCTAGATGCAGTTACAGCTGTAATTTCCCTAAGACACACTGGTACACAGGAGTTCAGATCTAAACATGTCCGTGACCATCCAGAAATCACCCATGCATGGGCCCCTTTTCCGGGTGTCTTCCCTCACCCCCTGGAACGATCTCCCAGTTACAGTACACTCACCCCATGCTCCGTCCCCACCTCTCCGTTACACTGTCCATCTCCTCACCTTCTTCAAGCTGCTTTCTGTCTTCTCCTCTCCCTCCTTCCACTCCCCTCTCTCCGCCATTGTCGTTTTCCTATGTCCTTCTCTCCTTAGGTCTTCTAGTTTCCTTTTTCACACACACACACACACACACACACACACACACACACACACACACACAACTGTATAAGAAGAGGACATGAGATAGATCCTCAGAACAGTAAAACAAAACAAAACAAAACAAACAACAACAACAACAACAACAACAAAACAAACTTCAAATCCAGATCTGTACTTCTCTACTGGCTGAGCGACCTCAAACAAGTTAGCTGGCCCCTCTGAGACTCAGTTTCCTCATTGGCAAGACACAGATAATTGGCAGTATTACAATCTATGAGATGTCCCCCCTCCCATAAGATGCCAGAGGAATATGTATGACTCCCCTGCCTATGACCTTACGCTAAACTGCAGGACATTTTTCTGTGACAGACAGTGACGGAATCTTTGAAATTAATGAGACAACTGGAGCTGTCTCCGTCCTTCAGAGCCCTGCTCAGCTCCGAAGAGAGGTGTATGAGCTTCATGTACAGGTGACACTTCACTAGTTTGGCTTGTCCCATCCACTCTCCGGTCCTAGAGAACAACAAACATGATGAGACCCAAGGGCTCAGTCTGGGGAGAGATTGAAATGTTCTCCCAAAGAGCACCTGCATCAGGCTGCAGAAAACACTTGCAGAGAGGGACATGAGCACAAGCAGGGTAACTGAGAATACAGAAGGAGCATCACGTCACAGGCTTGGCTCTGCACGCAGTACAGGAAGAGAAAGTTACCTGTGTTCTAAGCAGGAGCAGGCCAGCAACATGAACACATACATTGCTTATGCTCTTGACTGTGAACAGGATATAACCAGCTACTGTAAGCTCCTACTTCTGTAACTTCCTGGCCGTGATTAACTGTCCCCGAGATAGCGGGCAAGTCTCCTAAGTTTCTTTTAGCCAGGGTGTTCTGTGACAACAACTGAAGCAAAAGGAGGACAGGCATGGAGGGAATGAGATATTCAGGACAGCTGTGAGGGAACGAGATATCCCCCCCCCCTTCCGCCGAGAGGATGGTTGTGTCAAGATAGGAGCTGTTGGCAAAGTCCATGTCTGCAGAGCATCAGAGGCTAAGGGAGAGGAGGATGTGGGAACAGGTGGAGGAAACAGCAGGGACTGAGAAGTCAATGAGAACTTGCCAGGAACTGAGTCACATAAGCTAGGGTGCTGAGCCCTCTGCCGCTAAGGTGGTAGTGCCGGATGAAATGTGGAAGCCGGTGTGAAAACTCTCCATGGGGATGGGCGGGCACTGAGTGAGGTAGGATAGAGGGACAGCGTGCAGAGGCTTCTGAGAAGGAGTAGGCTACAGACAGGTGTGGCATGGGGTCTGGAGGGGTCACATTAGAGCAGCAGTTCTCAACCTGTGGGTCAGCTCCCAAAAGACCATCGGAAACCACAGATCTTCACATTATAACAGTAGCAGAATTACAGTTACAAGGTAGCAGTGAAAATAACTTTATGGTTGGGAGATCACCACAACCTGAGGAACTGTACTAATGGGGTGCAGCATTAGGAGGGTTGAGAACCACTGCTTTAGAGTGTGTTTTTAGAAGTAGAATATCCTTATACCACACAGGAAGAAGGCCCTAGAAAAGGGACATTCATCACATGTTTTGTGGGGTACCTATGGATACTCAAGGCCCACAAAAAGGGATAATTGACACAAGTGTCCTGGGTTGCCTATGAACATTCAGTCTTGACTTTATAGCCTATATCAGCCAGATAATGCTTCATGAGAAGTCATCCCAAATTTAGTGGCCTAAGAGAGTATATATTCATACCTAACAGTGTGTGGGAGGTGAGTCCAGGCCCAGCTTGACTGGATCTTGGATTCCAAGGTCATTGACATAGCTGCCATCAGATACTCGGGGCTGAGATCTCATTGAAGGCTTGGGTGGGGAAGGGCTGGCTTTCTGCTCACTTGGTTTTTGGTGTGACTCAGTTACTTGATGGCTGTTGCCTGTGGGTTACAGGTAGCTCCTTACGCCATCCATAGCCTCTCTAGCATAGCTGCCTGCTTCACAAAAGCCTCAGGAAAGAGACTCTGCTAACAAAATGGAATTACAGTCTCTTGTAATCTAATCATGCTGTCAGTCAAAAGCAAGTTGTCAGGCTGAGTCACACTTCAAGAGAGGAATTACAAGGGTATGAACACCAGGACTGAAAATTCTTAGAACCAGTAACAGTCTGCCTGTCACACAGCCATAGTCATCTGTCCCCATCATAGGTGACAGAGGTCAACTCTCCAGGAAGCCCAGCTGCTCAGGCCACAGTCCCAGTGACCATCAGGATCGTGGACCTCAACAACCACCCTCCGACCTTCTATGGAGAAAGTGGGCCCCAGAACAAATTTGAACTATCTATGTTTGAGCACCCACCCCAGGGGGAGATTCTCCGTGGACTCAAGATCACTGTCAATGACTCTGACCAGGTGTGTGTTCGTGCGCTTGAAATTGACTGGGTCTGTGTCCCATGCTAGGTTTCAGTGAGAGGGCCTAGGCAAGTCACAGAATGAATAAAAAAAATCCAGTGTGGTGTAACTAGCGGAAGGATGGGGATCAATCCCATACTATTTGCTTAGACATACATAATCAGTTACAAAGTAAAAGCCGGTCAAAGAAAAGGCCCTCCGCATCTGACCTTTCAATTTCACATCTGTGAATCTCTCTGCTTCTTCCTATGCTCAGGCACAAAACCGGGCCTTATTAATTTCTTACTTTGCTTAATTGTCATGCCCTGCTAAGTCTGACCCTTCATCAACTCACCTTTACAGAGAAAGACTACACCTGCTTAGGGTAAAGCGCATTAACGGCTCTACGCCTAGCAGAAATGTATAATGCACGTCTATTCTCCTTTATCTTCTATTTCCTCTCTTCAAACCCTATTGCCCAGGGAGCCAATGCCAAATTCAACCTACGGCTGGTGGGACCTGGAGGCATCTTCCGAGTGGTGCCACAGACAGTCTTGAATGAAGCCCAAGTGACCATCATAGTGGAAAACTCAGCTGCCATTGACTTTGAAAAGTCTAAGTTGTTAACCTTCAAGGTAGGTTGTGATTTTCACTGCCCTGAATGGGAAGTTAGCTCACACCCCTGTCTGAATTCAAAGTCTGGTGCCATTGTCAACTCCATCCCTAAATAGTTCTACTTACCCCGTCCCCAGAGCCTCTGCCCACCCTATGGGCATGTGAACATTAGGAGGTTGGTTGAGGGTGGGGGTGGACATATCCCCACACCCAGCTTCTGCAAAGCGCGCGTGGCAGTGCCCTTGCTGAGGTGCCAGCTTCTAAATCACCACTGGCTCAGGAATGTAAGGATTGGGGAGTCAAGGGTACACTACCAATATAGTGTGCCATGATAATAGATAGAGAGAAACTGGGTGACTATCAAAATACAGGGTTTCTCATGTGTCCTTGCATTTGTCATCTGTTCCAATAGCAACCTGAACAGACGTAGGGAAGTATACTGCTTTGATGTCATTTAACATGGCAGGAATATATTAATTAAAAAGAAAAATAAGTACTTCAAAAATATTATTTAACTCATCATTACTTAAAATTCGTTATACTCACAGGGTACCTAGCCAGCATCACAAAAGCTTTGTCTGAAGTTGGGAATAAACACGAATGACTGCTGTCACTAAGATGATTTAGCTCAATGTTCAGAATGACATCATTTTCAGATAGAGGAAATAAGAGCTGCAAATGTTAGAAAGGAGGGGATGAAAGGAGCACTATTGTCTTCTTAGAAATCACGTGATTGTTTCCTAGACAAATCTAAGAGAAACGATTGAAAGACTCATCACTAAAGCAAAATCACAGCACAGAGTCAGCTCTCTAAACGCAGCAGTTTTCTGATGGCGTTAGAGGAGGGGGCGGGGAGTGGGAGGAGGGAGAGAGGAGTGGGAGGAGGAGGCAGAGAGTGAGAGGAGAGGGTGGAGAATGTGAATATGATGGGATAAAAGACACTTCTGCAAAAGGAACTAAGCCAACATTCTTAGGAATAACCGTAGCTAGAACTATGCAACACTTAATGAAGAATGCAAGCTTTCACAGTGGGATCAAAGGAAACAAAGGATAGAAAGCTGTTCCTGGCCTTGAAAATGCAAATCCTCCCTAAGTTATTGAAGACTTTAATGCCATCTAGTTAACTCACACCTTTTCCTTGCTGGTTTTGCTTGTGGGCTTTGTTTTTGTTTGTTGTTTTTGTTGTTATTGTTCTGACAGAGCCTTGTCATATAGCCAGCCAAGGCTGACCTGGAACTTACTGTGTAGCCCAGTCTGACTTCAAACTCACAATCCTCCTGCCTCTGCATCTGAGTCATGGGATAATAGGCATATGCTACCATGACTAGTCAAGCCAAGTTAACTCTTATCTAGAATTTCCTTCGGTGAGAAAACATGATAAAATCATACTGTTTGTATCTGCAGAAATTTATAAGAACAGTTTATTTCTGGAATTTGGATTACAAAGGAATGTGTAGATCTGTAGATCAAGAAAACAATAGCAACAGGAGGCCCCAGTACAAATGGGAGTAATAAGAATACCAGTATTGAGACTATCAAAGGAGGGATGAAGCAAGACTGAGAAGATGGTGACAAGGATAGCCCACCAGGAACCAGAAGAAGAAAAAATTATAAAATTGTGTATGGTAGTGCGTGCCTGTAATCTTAGCACTCAGGAGTCTGAGAAAGAAGGATTATAAATGTCAGGCTGGAGTATGTAGTAAGACCTGGACTCAAAAAAAAGTAACACAAGAGCAACACAGGTGGAGAACTGAGCAGATGAGCACACAGTTGCCAGGTGACAGGTGGTAGGGGCTCCCGGTGCAGTAACTGCCCACCCAGACAAGTGTGGTTTTTGGATCTTTCTCCAGCTCCTGGCCGTTGAAGTGAACACCCCAGAGAAGTTCAGTTCCACAGCAGACATTGTGATCCAGCTTCTGGACACCAATGATAATGTCCCCAAGTTCACCTCTCACTACTACATTGCCAGGATCCCAGAGAATGCTCCAGGAGGCTCCAACGTGGTGGCTGTCACAGTAGGTTGGGGGCTGGCTCACAAGGTCTACCATCGCTAGGTGTGATCTTGAACAGACTCCTCACCTCCTCTTAGTCTCTGATTCTTAATCTAATGATAGTCTGTGTCTTCCCTCACTTCTTATGTAGCAGGGGTCAGATGAGGGTAGGGTCTTGTACCATGACAGAAGGTCCAGTCTCATAATCTATTCACGAAGGAGTATCTCCACACCTTTGCTGTGATTTATAGAAGCAGCCAGGCTTCTATAACTGCTGGTGATAATGGGAATATATGTGCAAACCCCAAGCACAAGGCCTGAAGCCCATGCCCCTCTCCCCCTCATTTATGAAAGAAGAATAACTGTCTTCTGGATATGAATCTCTTGGGTTCTCTCACATTTGATATCTCCCTGAAGAAAACTAGGGTAAGAGCAGCCTTCAGGATACTTCTTCCCCTGCTGGACACACCCCAGGCTCTGCCAGCTTTCCATTGCGAGCTGCCTTCAGCTTCTGGAACTGCCACTTGCCTCACTACAATGTCGATGCCATTAGGAACGTTTTGTCTTTCAGGCTGTGGATCCAGATACAGGACCATGGGGCAAAGTCCAGTATTCCATCTATGGGACTGGGTCAGACCTGTAAGTAGATCCAGAACCCCAGACAAAGATTCAGGCAAGGAATCTATGAAACTCTGGCTGAAGGGAGTCTTTGCTTATGGCAGGAAGAACCTAGAGAAGGATAGGAGCTAAATTAGGGGGGTAAGCATCCCAGAGTGCAAGGTAGAGGGGACAAGGAATGGAAGGCAGCATGGAGAACCTGAGGTAAAGATAAGGGATACGCTACTGAGGTGACTGGAAAAGGAGAAGGTTGTGGTCATAGCCTGGAGCATATGTAGAAGCCTCAGAAAACAGGTGATCCGGGATAGCCTGGTGCTTGGGGAGAGGTGGCAGGCCAGGGATAAGGAGCACAGGCTGAGATTTGGCTTGTTGACCTCAATAGTCAACAGCTAGATCTGCCTTAAAGAGTCAGATCATAAGGATTGGGAGGAGCAGGTGGGATCCTTGGAGAAGTTGTTCAGTCTCTCATTGAGGACTTTTGGATACATCTTATTATTGCAGCCGTTCATGTGTGTGTGTGTGTGTGTGTGTGTGTGTGTGTGTGCTTATGTCTGTGTGAAGAGGCATGAGCATGAATTTACAAGTGTGCATAAGTTCTGTGTTTTCTCCTTTCTATGCCTGGCAGGTTCTTGATTCACCCATCCACTGGGCTTATCTACACTCAGCCCTGGGCCAGCCTGGATGCTGAGGGCACTTCGAGGTACAACTTTTATGTGAAGGCAGAAGACATGGATGGGAGGTACAGCCTAGCTGAGGTGTTTGTCACTCTGTTGGATGTCAATGACCACTACCCTCAGTTTGTACAGAGCGTCCAGGAGAAGACAATGGTGCTGGGGACCCCACTGAAAATTGAGGTAGGTATTAGAGGCAGCTGAGCACCCCTGACCGGGCCATAAGAATTTAATTTAAACATATCCTTCTAAGGGCAATAGACTAAATGACATTTTACATAGCATCTTCTCCACCCCAACTAGAAAACTCTAAGAACGAAGACATCACCAATGGAGGTCTTGAATGTTGGGCTTGCCTCAGTTCATGGAACTGATCTGCCTGCCTTCAAAGCATGCTATTCTCACAGCACACTATCTTCTCAATGCAGAAAAGAAACGCATTCTGAATCCCAGCAGACTCAATTTGAATGACAGATATCCCCCTCCCGCCTCATCCTGGACCATCCACTTGGAATCCAAGCTTTCATCCTCGCATATATTATGAGTCACCAACACCCACACCATACACTTATTCTGGTAGTGAAGCCACATAACACAGAGTAGGGTCTACCACGGACCATGCC
Organism: Uromys caudimaculatus; assembly: GCA_028551405.1. Classification (NCBI taxonomy): domain Eukaryota; kingdom Metazoa; phylum Chordata; class Mammalia; order Rodentia; family Muridae; genus Uromys; species Uromys caudimaculatus. The sequence goes on along the minus strand of CM052708.1, from coordinate 86,351,325 downwards.
TCAGGGTAGCACACACTTTCTCCTTCCCCAACTCAACTGCAAATAGGATCTGAATCCTTTCCCATCAACCCAGAAAGCCCCACTATATATACTGATTTAGCCAACGTGCACAAGTATCTTCCAAAGTGCCCTCCCTCTTCTCTTTCTCTCTCAGGCCACAGACCAGGATGCAGAGGAGCCAAACAACTTGGTAGACTACTCCATTACCCGTGCAGAGCCAGTCAACGTGTTTGACATTGATGCACACACAGGGGAGATCAGGCTCAAGAATTCCATCCACTCCTTGGAGGCCCTACACAACATCACACCCAGCGGGGACTATTCATGGTCCCTACAGGTGCAGGCCAAGGACCGAGGTTCCCCATCTTTCAGCACAACAGCCTTACTCAAGATCGACATCACAGACACAGAGGTGAGCACGATGCTGTGGTCAGGAAAGGAGGGCAGGTCAAAGGATACAAAGAGTTGTTGTGAAATCAAACCTGTAGGCTTGGGAATCAAGTTGAAATTCTAGTTACAATATTAACTAGTGGTGTGACTCTGGGCTATCTAAGCCTCCATTACCTTTCCCATGTTGAAAGGTAGAAGTAAAATCATTCATTATGTGTAGTTCTCAGCTCAGTGTCTGTCAGGAATTCATCACATATGAGGTCCCTGGTTCATTTGAGTTTATGGGTCTCCTTGTAAATTTGGAAACTGAAGGAGGCTTTTGTGATATGCTGTGTTTTAGTTTGCCTGAGGTTCTCAAAGGCGTGCCTTGGGGCTGGATGCTAAGCCTGTCAGGCTTAGGGAAGCTCACAAAACCACTGTTCTCCAGGGGATAGAATAAACCAGTTGAACACCGGGGGTGACTTTCTCTTCCAGAGGCTGTCCAGAGGCTCCATGGCAGCCTTCCTGATTCAGACCAAGGACAATCCCATGAAGGCCGTGGGTGTATTGGCTGGTGTCATGGCCATTGTTGTGGCCATAACGGTCCTCATCTCCACAGCCACCTTCTGGCGTAACAAGAAGTCTAACAAGGTCCTGCCTGTGCGACGTGTGCTCCGTAGAAGGTCCAGCCCTGCAC
>CM052708.1:86169734-86349759 GCA_028551405.1 Uromys caudimaculatus | reverse complement strand
TCAGCCTTAGCTGAGAAGTAGGGCCCCTGGCCACAAGTAACAAGACTGGCAAGAATCTGAATCCCCAAGCTTCAGCCAACAAGCAGGTTAATGGAGGTTTGTTCTCAGCTAAAGTTGATAGTTAGTGGGCTTTGTAGGATATAGAGATGCAAATCCAGGCAAGAAAGGAGCCAAATTGCTCTGAAAGCTTATGCGGACTGTGCCCAAAGCCAGGGAACAACAGAATTAGCATCTAGATAAGACTGTGCTCCTGACTATAGACATAAGGTGAACTCTTCCTGGACTGAGAGCAGAAATCTCCAGCCTCCCTAGAAGAGACAAGGCAGGGAAGGTTTCTGTTTTGATCCAGTTCTTCTCATATCACCTGACCTTAGAAATAATGTTTAAAGTCTTATTGTCTTCTTGTCTGAAAGCAAACCCAAGAAAATGGCAATTCTGAGGACTTTAAGCAAGTGCAAAGCAGCAGGGTTACAAAGTATTTGTTGGAAGCCAGTTCTCTGGCTACATCTCATGCAGAAAGTATTAGCACCTTCAGCTGCTCCACAAGTGCACCCAGGGGGGACTATGCTGAGGTTGGGAATAGCCACAGTCTGATAATGGCTTTCCCTTGACTCACACGGCTTTCCTTCCGTTCACCCCTCTCCCCCATGTCATAGTCTCAAAGGACCAGAGTCAGGCAGGAGATTCCAGTCCCATCTGTTTGGCTGAGACAGGGAAATGAGTCTCCTAGGGTTACTGGCTCCATGAGCACAGTGAATCAGTGGCAGCGACCTGGTCTGAGAGTTCTTGTTCCATACTGTTTTTCTCTCGTTGGGATATATCTTGTTCAAATGTGATAATCTTGAGGAGGGAAATCCTGCAAAGTGGAGGATTCTGGTATTCTTTGAGAAAATATTAAGGAAATCTAGATATGTATACTGTATGAAGTCCTCTAGAATTCCACAGTTACTGATATGATCAGATTATATGAACATGTGGTTTTCTTTTTCTTTCTTTCTTTCTTTTTTTTTTTTTTTGATACTTTATTTACATTTCCAATGTTTCCCCCTTTCTAGGTCTCCTCTTTGGAAACCTCCTACCCCCTCCCCTTCCCCCGCCTCTATGAGGGTATTCCACCTCCCACCCACCCACCCACCCACTCCTGTCTTCTCACCTTGACATTCCCCTTTACTGGGGCCTCTAACACCCTCAGGTCCGAGGGCCTCTCCTCCCCCTGATGGTCAACAAGGCCCTCCTCTGCCACATATGTGGTCCGAGCCATGGGTCCCTCAATGTGTATTCTTTGGTTGGTGGTCCAGCCTCCAGGAGGACGGGGGGGGGGTGTCAGGCCAGTTGACACTGTTGCTCCCTCCATGGGGCTGCAAACTCCCTCAGCTCCTTCAGTCCCTTCTCCAACTCCTCCATCTGGGACGTCACTCTAAGTCCAGCGGTTACTGTAAAGTGAAACTTGGGTATTCCAAACTTTTGGGCTAATATCCACTTATCAGTGAGTACATACCATGTTCGTTCTTTTGTGACTGAGTTAACGTGGTTTTCTTGACCCCCCCCCCCAAAGTCTGCATTTGGAGGTGTTACACAGACACGCGAACATTCAGAGTCCTCATCCGGAGGTCTGTAGTCACTGACCCACACAGTATTAAGGGACAGGCACTAACTTGCTAAAGTCCAGCCTGGAAAGTGCTGAGCTGGATCACGTTTGCCACCACAGGGAGTTCAGCATCCTATAATATGCATGCTGTTAACCTCTTCTGTAAATGGTAAATAAAATCGATTATTCAAAGGATAAACTGACCTCCTGGTCCTCTTGTATTTATGCTTATTGATGTGTGGAGACCAAAATCCTCGATTCACAGCTCATTCAGCGGGTGATGTTGCTCCTGACCTCCATTCTGACACTGAGGAATTTTGCATCATTTTTGTCTAAATTGTCTGCCTACATCTTAATTACCACACCTTTGCAGACCTTGCTTGTTCTGGACTTAAATTCTACTTTGTTTCCCAATCAAGAAAAGTCCAGTCAGGATTGTTTGGAGGAAGAAATAGATCTGGAGCATGGACTAATGACTAATGACCCCTAGGGGAGCCCAGCAGGGACAGAATTGGTAAGGCCTTGTGTAGGTGTGACAGCCAGAAAAGCAGTTCATCCTTGGGAATGGGGAAATGAAGACCTCTAGACTAGGAGTTCCACTCAGCACTGTGGTCCTTAGCAGGAGGGTGGGGCTTTGTGGACTTACTCAGGAACTTGACTCAAGGAGAGCCACTCTTGGAACTGACTGAAGAAGGGGAAAGGGTCTAGTAGCCCACATGAGCCTACTGGGAGTAAAGAGGATAGACCAAACACTAAGGTTAGTAAATGTGGTCAGTACTGGAGGAGACCCCCTCAGTGAGGCGAGGCCTGCCAAGTCTCACAGCATTAGGACGAGGCAAGCTGAAGCGCAGCCTACTCTGGGACACTGAGAGAGATCTACAGTCTAGTCTGATGTTAGGTTTCCAAGTAGGTAGGAAGAGGCAGCAACAGCAGGTAGGAATGGCTTCCCCTTTCTAAAGCCTATGATTGGAGCATTAACCCTATGCCCAATAACTAGGAGTGATGATGCTAAGTGATCTGAAGCCATTTTTCCTCCCCTGTGAGCTTGGATTTACATGTATGTATGTGTGTTCATGTATGTGTGTGTTCTTGTATGTGTATGCAGATATAACGGGAGGGGTGGTACCCATGCACATGAAGAGATCAGTAGTCAACCCCAGATGTCTCTTTCAATTACTATCCACCTTGTTTATTGAAATAGTGTCTCTGGCTTTTACCTGGCGCTTGCCCATTCCACTAGACTAGCTGGCCAGCAAGCTCTAGTGATCAGCCTATTTGTGACTTTCTGAGATTACAAGCATGCTCCATAATGCCAGCCTGATTGCTTTTTTTTTTTTTTTTTTTTTTTTTTTGGTTTTTCGAGACAGGGTTTCTCTGTGTAGCCCTGGCTGTCCTGGAACTCACTCTGTAGACCAGGCTGGCCTCGAACTCAGAAATCCACCTGCCTCTACCTCCCAAGTGCTGGGATTAAAGGCGCGCGCCACCACTGCCCGGCTCCAGCCTGATTGCTAAAAAGTGATTCTGGAGATCAAGTGAGCTCTTCGTGCTTCCACAGCAAACACTTTACTGACTGAGCTCGCTCCCCAGCCCTCTAAGCTCAGGTTTTCTAATTCTATGAACGAATAAGATGTTTTCACAGTTTGACAGTGTTGTAACTTGAACTCAGGTTTTACTACTTATGTGTGACTTTGTGCAAAAGAACAAGGCTGTCTGGGTCTCACTTTTCTCATCAGTACAGGGTGCAAATGCTTACTGCTCTGAGAACAGCAAGAGCTAATATATGCCAACACCTAGTGTCTGCTCTGTAGCTACTGATAGAAGTTCAGTTGCTATTCTTAGTTGTATAGGAGACATTTGAAGATGGCTTGCTGTGGCCACATACAAGAACACATGTCCTGGTGGAAAGGACCTTTGTTTTCAGCCTTACACATGGATGGTTCTCAAACAGGGGTTAAGGGCAGGTGGAGAGACTTGGGGGAAAGCCGGTAGACACTATATCGTCCACCTGAAATGTGCAGCCTGTCATTTGACAAACTTCACTCCAAGGAAGAACTGACATCACCAAGAGAATAGGTGGGGCTTTGTCCTGCAGGTGCTCTCTGTCAGTACCAAGCTGGCAAATGTGTCAAAAGGTGCAGATGAGATTACTGTCCTTGTTTCTCAAGACCTCTAAGGATTCTGTCTACATAAACAAAGGTGCTTTGTTGTTGATGTTGTGTTGTTGAGACAGGATTTTGTTGTGTTAATCAAAGTAGTCCTGAACTCATGGACTCTAATAATCCTCCTGTTTCAGCTTTCTAATTAGTAGAGACTATAGATTCCATGCTTGTCACAATGGGAGCTTTGAGAGAATCCAGCTAACCTGTCACGGGTGCAGGAATCAGTTGGCAAGCAATTTCTCTGCTCTGATGGTTATCAAGACTCCAGTCACAGACAAATGGGCTGAGATAAGAGAGAAGGTGATACATCAGGGACAAAGCTATCCACCAGGTATATGGACACACGGAGTTCCCTTTCAGAGTGTCAGAAATAACTAATGGATGGAGTGTCAGAGATGCTTACATGCCATTATGAAACTGTACTAATGGACCTTTTTGGCTGAATGAGGTTCAGTCACTTGTCATTATGCAATAATGCATTCAGGCATGTTTGTACTCATACATGTTTAGAGTCTATCATCTATGTCAGGCTGTTCTCTGTCTATGAGGTAGACAGGCTCCAACAAGACAGAAGAAGAAAGAAAAAATATCCTTCAAGTTTCTGGAACTAAAGATGGCTTCCTTCTAAAAATTACTTAAAAAATTATGTGGTCTGGAACTTGATCTACATCTCAATGTCATTGTTCTTGTCTAGTATGTGTGAGGTGGGGCTCTGGATTTTATCTCTAACATACACACATACACACGTGGTGTGGTGGTTTGAATGAGAACGGCCCTCATGGGCTCATATATTTGCATGCTTAGTCCACAATCTGTTTAGGAAGGGTTTAGGTGGACTGTTTAGGAAGGGTTAGGAGGTGTGGTCTTGTTGAAGGAAACATATCACTGGGTGTGGGCTTGAGGTTTCAAAAGTCCATGCCATGCCCAGTCTCCTGGCCACCTCACCCCCTGTCTTTCATTTTCTCTCTCACTCTCTCTGTCTGATGCCTGCAGATCAGGATGTAGAGCTCAAAGCTACAGTTCTAGTACCATGCCTGTCTGCTTCCCATCATGATGATAATGGACTAACTCTTTGAAGCTGTGAGCAAGCCCTGGATTAAATGTTATCTTCTATAAGTTGCCATGATCATGGTGTCTCTTCACAGCAATAGAACAGTAGCTAAGATACATGGTCCAAATTCTAAAGTGATAAGAGCATAGCATGTCCCAAATACAGCAATGAGATGTAAAGCTTTAAGAATCCTTTAAACAGGAATTAAGCAAAGGAAGTGAAGGAGATCAGCATAGATGTCATGACATCACATATACAGATGCTTTTGGACTTAAAATGAGATTACAGCTCCAATAGAATCATGTGTTGACAAATATACTATAAATTATAAGCTAAAGCTGTTTTTAATATCCTTTACTTAACGAAATACAGCAACCAAGCAACCTTAGCAACACAGAATACTGTGATCTCAGCTGTTTCTCTTGCAGTCATTGCCTGGAATCCCAGCATTTCTAGGGAGAATCACAGTGTATATCACTAACTCAGGGGAAAAAACCCAACATTCAAATTCAGTTTTGTCCCTACTAGATGTGTATTGCTTTTGTACAATTCTAATGCTGAAAACTGTTAACTACAACCATAAACCTATGACTATGTATAATGTGAATTTTTGGGACTTTCCAAGGGGTAGCTCAAGAGTCTTTAAAAATACCCTATTTCAAGAAGTCCTGTCTAGACCTCATTCTTCCTCCTCAAATTTCTAAGTTTGTACAGACAGCTGGACACAGCTTGTCAACATGCTCCTGACTCTCACTCCTAGGTTTTCTCCTTTTCTATGGCCCTTCCTTCATCCTGTCTTTCTCACCCAAGCCATCACCAAGGTCATTACATCTTCTCTCACCTTTATGCTAACCCTAGGCCCTTTCGTGATGATTGCATCCTCCACACTTCATATACAGACTTTTGTTACTCCTACAATTGGAATCATAAAGAGGCCAATAGCAGCATGACTTCCTCTCTCTCCAGACACTAGCTTTAAAAAAATGTACCAGCGAACATTTCTCATTAATAGATTCTTACTATCTTATGTGTATTGTTATATATGCACATACTTACATATATGTACAAAAATAAAGGTTTTTAGGGAGTGACAATAATCTTGTGGTTATATTATTTTGAACTTCTTCTGAGAAAACAGTAAAGTATTCCAGGTTAACTAGTGAGAAGCTTGGAATTAGCTTTAAACTACAATCTATCTATCTATCTATCTATCTATCTATCTATCTATCTATCATTTATCTATCCATCATTTATCTATCATCTATCTATCTACACACACACACACTACATATATGTATATGTATATATGTAGTATGTGTGTGTAGATAAACCCAACATTCAAAGATGTTGTGTGTTTGTGTGTGTGTGTGTGTGTGTGTGTGCGTGTGTGTGTGAATGTGTGTGTGTGTATACAGGGTCAGGCAAAGATCAAACAAAATAAGACTAGAAAATGTTAAAATTTATTGAAGTTATCAGAAGGGCAGGAATGTGATTTTTCTCTACTTTTGGTACAATACTGTCTTAATTAGGTTTCCATTGCTATGCTGAAACACCATAACTAAAAAGGAAGTTGGAGAGGAAAGGGTTTATTTGGCTTACACTTCTGTATCACAATACATTGTTGAAGGAAGCCAGGACAGGAACGAAAACTGGGAAGGAACCTGGAACCAGGAGCTGATGCAGAGGCCATGGAGGGATGCTGCAAAATGGCTTGCTCAGCCTGCTTTCTTATAGAACCCAGGACCAACAGCCCGGTGATGACACCACTCACAATGAGTGAGGCTACCCTCTATCAATCACTAATTTAAAAAATGCCCTACAGCCCCAATCTTATGAAGGTATTTTTGATTGAAGTTTCCTCCTATCATATGACTTTGACTTGTGTCAACTTGACATAAAATTATCTAGCACAAATAGGGAATTTCCATTTTAAAATGTTTAACTCATTTTTCTCGAAGAAAGAGATAAGAACCTAAAGAAATGAAGGGTGATTAATTTCAATATGAGTGTTGCCATCAATTTTTAAAATGTTATTTCAACTGCCTTTGATTCTCAATACATCCACATGAGCACAGTGGTTGTAGTATGGCCAGTCTTTGGCTCATTTCTAAAACACCAGGATCCAACCTCTGTCGACCAGTGTCTTGATACTGGCTAGATAAGTGAAGGGCAAATCATCAACCTTTCTGAGATCAAGTTTCTTTACCTACAATAAGGAATATCCTGCTTTCCTTTGCAGGATTATGCATATGAGATGTTCTGTGTAAACCCTGTAGGGCTGTATACATACAAGAGTAACATTTATTAATTTCTAGCCACTATCAGGCATAATAGAATTGTCAGTTTCAGAAGTCAGAGATCCATCGGCTTTAGCTTTATGAAGATAAATACTCTGTCCCCTTTCTTATGTCTGAACTCTCTTCATCAGTACCTTAGTTAGAACACAGTGGCTGCTCAATAAATACTTGATTGATAAATGGATGGAACCAAGTTGTGCTACCATGGAAAGTTGGATTCAGGGACTGGAAGTCTATTAATTTCTATGCCATGGTGGGTTGTTAACTGATACCCTCCTTTTCTATCTTCTCATCCTCCTCCATGACTCTGTGACTCTCACCATCCTCATAGACAGTTGAAGGATCTTTGAAAGAGCTATCCTCGCACTGTGGTACTGCTTGCGGGCATCTTAGGGTTTTCCTGTGAAGAGGGCAACAGTGCAAACACCACTCACTGCAGTTGTATGGACCCTGGGATACCCAGACATAAGCACCCACAGGTAGTGCCAGGAGCACAGCACACAAGACCACAGTGACATGCAAGAGGTGCTCGCGACCCTCCAGGTCACCACTGTCTTTGCCTGTCACAAAGACCACACACTGGCCCTGGCCTGGAGGCTGATTGTTCAGGCTGAGGCATGCTTTATATTTTGTAGCAGGGAAGAGGTCATCCACAGCATATGTGCTGATTCCAGGGCCTATGTGGACCACCTTCTTCCTGAGAGTTTCATCAGATGCAATATAGAGGGTGAACCATTGTTCCTCAGGAAGGTTGGTCACTGTGAGCCATTCCAGCAAGATGCCGTGCACAGTCTGCTTGACCACCCGTAGGTCAACATAGGCACTGCCCTCTGAAGAAGTGGAAAGGGAATGCAATCCAGGCATGGCCGGTGCAGGCTGTACATAGAGTGAGATGACAAGGGAGCTTCGGCCAATGGAGTTGAAGGCCATGCAAGTATAATTACCAACGTCTACCAGTTGAGCTGCTGGGATGACAAGCTGGGACAGAATGATGCCTTCTGCAATTGGCGAGGCCAACACTGAGTGAAAAGAAGAACAAAACAGGTGTGCATTTCTTTGATTGACAGCTGAAAAGTTCTAGCAATGCTAGATCTTACGTTTAAAAGAGGTTATTATTTATTAAGTATGTTCCTTGTGTCAGGGATTATCTTCTCGAAGCTTTATAGAGTAAGCATTTAATTTGCTATAAGGTGCTGAGGGTTGGAACAGGTGATTAACTTAACCAGGCTTGTTCAGAGGCAGCAATTATGTGGAGGCCATTCTTCTATTTAAGAAGACCCTATTCTTTTAGCATTAGTTGTGCCCACTTTGGCCTTACTGAGCCTAATACCATGGCTTAAGGAGACATTTCAAAATGGTGTTATTAAGAGATATTGTGAGCGTTCGCAACATTAAGAGATATTGTGAGAACTACAGATATGCAGTTCTCAGAACCTAGAAATCAAATACCTGAGCTCCCAACTCTTTCAAATACACCATACTAGGCAAAATACTTAAGTTCCCTTAGCCTCAATTTCTTTGTCAAGAAAATTAGATAACATTCACTCTACAAGTTTTATAGAAAAGTGTTAGTAACCCTTACCTGTCATTTCTAGATATAACACAGTATCAAGAGTGATTATAGTGGGCTGGCACGATATTGCAGCAGTTAAGGATACTGGCCTCTCTTACAGATGACCCTGGTTTAACTCCCAGAGCCCACACGGTAGGACTCTAGCTTTAGGGAATCCAATACACTTTTCTGGTCACTGCAGGCACTAGGCACGTATGGGGTTCACAAACATGCATGAAGGTAAAACACTCATTGGGCAGGCTAGTTTTACATCAACGTGACACAGCTAGAGTCATTGGAGAAGAGGGAGCCTCAACTAAGAATATATTTTCAGAAGATCAGGCTGTAGGCAAGCCTATAGCACATTATCTTAATTAGTGATTGATGAGGGGTGGAGCCACTGCTAGAGTGGTTGGCCTGGTTTCTTTAAGGAAGCAGACTCAGCAAGCTCTGTGGACCAAACCAATAAGCAGCATTCTGCCATCCATCAGCTTCTGCCTTGAGGTCCCTGACCTGACTTCATTCAATGATAAACAGTACAGTGATGATGAAGCACAAGCCAAATAAACCCATTCCTCTTCAAGTTGTTCAGTCATGGTGTTTTATCACAGCAATAGCAACGCTGAGTAAGACACCATACACATAATACATATAAATAAAGCATTGATAATGATAGAGCATTGCCAGACACTGTTCCTCCCTCCCTCCCTCATTCCTCCTCCTCCCCTCTCCTTCTCTTCTTCTTTTCTTCTTCTTCTCTTCTTTTTTTTTAGAGACAGCCCTAGCTTCCCTGTATCTCACTCTGTAGACCAGGCTGGCCTCAAACTCAGAGATCTGCCTGCCTCTGCCTCCCAAGTGCTGGGATCAAAGGCATTTGCCACCACTCTCCACCTAATTTCTTGATTTTAAAAGAGAACTAGAATTATGAATCTCTGCTGTTAGCGTTTAACACCTTACCAATACAGTAAGACCAAAAAAACAAAAACAAAACAAAAAAAAACAGGGGGGGGGAGTAAAAGCATCAGTCAGTTGTGTATTTTTGAAAACCTCCTAGAGGTTCATCATCATCTCTGAAAACTGGCTTGGTCGAATCCCTCAAATGTTACTGCATTTCAGTTGCTTTAGACAGAGGAAGAGTTAAGACACTGCAAATGTCCCTCCAGCTCCAACATGCTCCTGGGAGCCCTTGCATGGCTTTGGGAAATGCTAAGACCTACTCCAAGAAAGGAGTTCTGGCTCCCTGGAAGTCGTTTATTCTCTCTAGGCCCTGTAATTTTGAGCTAATATTGTCTGGTTAACACGATAATAGAAAGTAAACATTCAGTTGATATGTAGGACTTGCTATCCTTATCTTATGGGGATCACTCAATGGCAACAGAGCAGAAATACATATGTAACAATACATATTGTTGGCCCTGCATTCACTGAGTTCAAATCTCCAGAGCAGGGCCTTATAAAATGTATTGTAATAAGCACCCCATGTAATTCTGGTGAGGCAAGTCTAGGAAATAAATAACACCTGCTAGAATAAGTTATAGCCAGAAATTTTAGTATTCCAAAATGTTAGTATTGTGTTTTTCATCCAGAAGGTTCTCAAATAGTATATTTGCTTATTTTTAGTTCTATTAACATTTATACACTATAGGAGATCCTTAGGTCCAATATATCTATTTATATATGAGATCTGCATGTACCCACTTTAAACAGTGCTGATAATGGAATGCTACCTTGGACTCTTTTCTGTTCTAGGGCATTAATGCACACATATATTCAATCTTACCTGCACCCATTCTTTATGACAGGCACGGTATTAAGACAGAGTCCTTACAGACCTCTACACACACACACACACACACACACACACACACACACACACACACACACACACACAGAGTACATGTGGCTTACCATCAAATTCTCTCCACATGCTCAGGGGATACTTCCATGCAATGGTTGGTGAGGGACTGGCTTGTGCCAAACATTGCAGGGTCACATTCTTTCCTACCTGGATAGTGACATTATTACTAGTGGTTGAAATATTTGGCTTCGTACAAACTTCGAGCTCAGTTTCATGTAAAAGCTGTCCTGCCTTAGAGACAGGACCCTGGCATATCAGGTAAGAATTCACCAGGATGAAAGGGGGACCAATGGACTTGACAAACTGAACAAGCCCCCTTAAACGACAGTCACATAGCCAGGGATTATTGTGCAGCGACAGTACCATGTTGGAGAGAATCTCAGCTCCACAACCAAGCTGCTGCCGTTTCTGATAGGCTGGCCAGTTCAAGAAGACACCCTTGGATACAACCGTCAGCCTATTGGAGGATATGTCAAGGTATGTCAGGTTGGTTAGGAACTGAAGAGCCAGTTCTGGGAGTGCATCAATCCTGTTGTGTTTAAGATCCAAAATCCGCAGAAAAGGGGTGGCGCGGAATGCTGTCCATGGTACTGAACGGAGTTTGTTCCCTTCTAGTCTCAGCTCTCTCAACTCTGGCAGGTCCTCCAGGGCGCCTAGGTGGATCACAGTGACATTGTTAAAGTTGAGCCAAAGGTATTCCAAAGTGCTCATGTTGGTGAAAACCCCCTGGGGAAGTTCAAATAAGGGTGAGTTTTCAATTCTCACTTGCTTGAGTTCTTCGGGAAAGTTGTCTGGAATCTTTCCCAAAGACATAGACATGCACTGAAGGCTCCTGTATGAGAAAGCAGAAAAACTTTAATAAGCATCAAGGAACCTATAAGTGGTATTTGGTGGATCCTGTCATTAGACATGGGGATTAAATAAAAAATAATGAACTTAAAATAAAAGAGATTGCTTTGGTAAAAATGTTCTGCTCAATAAACTTCAGAACCAACTAAAATGAATTCCATGGAGATTTGGCTGATTTCCCACAAAATCTAAGCCTCTGTTGCTCCATATCATTTTTAAAGAAAATCTCCTCCACCCCCACATCACCCTCTGGAATCCTGTCAGCACAGCACACCTGCCAAAACTTTCCTCTGAACAGGTACACTCTGGCAAACAGAATGGCTGCACTGCATGTACAACCCAAGAGACCAGAACATGCAAGAAACAGTTAAGAGCAAAAGCCATATTTATCTGAAGGCAATACCTTGTGTGGTCTGGGTAGGTATAGTCTCAGCTTCTGAGTAGCAAATCCTATTATTGGTAATCCATAAGGATGTAGGTCAGCACAGCAGCACTAAAGCCCTGAATGTCCCGAGGTCTGTTACAGCCCAGCTCCCAGACTCAGAAAAAACCCATGTGGAGAAGTTGTGCCTCTTCACTAAAGTGAGAAAGCTGTGGTTCTTGAGGTTGGAAAGAGAAATATACATCAGACATCAAGCTCTATTTCACTTCTACCTTCTCTTAGCTTCTTAAAAAGAATCCAGGGAAACAATCAGATGTCACAATCCTTGAGTACCATAGCTCAGAATTTGGTCAGAGTGCATCTAACACTTCACAGTTCACAAAGAAATTCTGAAAACTCAATTTCCAATTATTTTCTTGAAGTGAAAGCAGATGATGAGCAACAAAGCAATCCTGTGATTGCTTTCTTTGCTTGCTGTCTGCCAGCACCGTGGGTGATGTGTTTAGTCAAACTTTTACTGTATTAAGACGGGTGCTTCTGCAATTCATGTCACTGGGATTGGAGAAGCATTCGTATGCCCTTCCAATATGGAAGCTTAAAAACATAAGGACAAAGCTTTGGGGTCTGGGGCAAGAAGCTTAAGGGTATGTCTTTTCCTTGACTTTTCTAAACACCGCATCACACCACAAAGAGCAAATGTCAGGCTTGTAAATGCCATCCATGACAAGATACTTCTCTTTCACACTTCCACTATTTAGTGTTTGTCCACTGCAAGTCATGTTTGCTAGGCACAATAGTGGTGAGAAAAGAAATGCTATAGATATTTCCTCATTTAGTCTTCTTTGTGCTTCTGCTTCTGAGTCTGGCAGTTTGGGGAATATCTTCTAACCTGTGAGCCTCTGTGTCTCTTCTGCAGAACAAGAATTATCAGCAAACATCTTACAGTTTGTACAGGAAATGTTTAGATTAATTAAAACAAAGTACCCAGGAGAGTAAGTGCCCCCTAATTCATCTCTTCTAAGTGACAGAGTCTAGATGGGCGGAAGCCCCATTTTTCTTATTAAATGAGGGCACATCAAGAAAATGCCAAAATTCTATGAGTTCTTGTAAGATTCATGATATACATTATTCCCCACAAAAAGCTTCAGTGAAAAAAAATCCGCTTAGTAGCTAGCCGGCAAGGCGGAAATGGGTCACCAGTTAAGCTGCTTACCTCCCAGGCTTCCCACTCAAGCCAGATGTATTTCCTAGCCTTCCTAGGCAATCTAACTCAACATTTGGATAGATCTTTGCAGTTACTTTTGTGGTAACTTCAAACAAGGAGAGTGCTGTGGCATGCACAAAATCTGTGTGAGATGGGGAGATGTGTGGCTCTCATTCTCTTTCAAATGAAGAGGAGGTGACACTCAGCTGCAAGGAGAGCTTGCACAAAGCAGCACACACGCAGGGATGGGCTGGGGGATACATCAGTTTCTGGCCAGTTTGTCCAAAATGAATCAACACTGAGAGAAGTTTTCTCCAGAACCCTTTGCCAAGTTTCTCCCAACTTAGGCTTACTTCATGGGACCCTGCAATTCAATGAATGGCTATCTGAAAGCACAAGTAAATTCCTTTTTTCCCTTCTTACACCTAAACATGAAAGCCCACAATTAAAAATCTTCTTCCTTTCCAACAGTATCATCTCTGTCTACTCCATGTCCTACTTAGTATAAATTCAGACCTACTCACTTTTCTAGATGTTGTCTTAGAGCTTGTCTGTATCTAGATAGATATGGATATCTATCTATCTATCTATCTATCTATCTATCTATCTATCTATCTATCTATCTAAAACATATATCTACATATATATGTAGATATATATCCATATCTAGATAGATATAGATAAGCATATATCATATCTAGATCTATATGCATAGATATACATACTATAGATATAAATATAGATTCACCAATAAGTCTGGTTCCTCTAGAGAACCCTGACTAATATACTTACTTGGTTAGTGTTGTTGTTTAGCTTAAATAGCCTGTTACCAAATGTAATCGTAAAAGTCATGAGACTCTGACATTAAAAGAGAGATAGGATCTGAGGATATGTCATCTTTAGCTCCCCTCCTGAAAGAGGCTTTTAGGAATTTGAACTGTAGCATTCTCTCAAGGCATAATTATTGGAGAATTACTGTGTGGTTATGGCATAAATATAAATTACTGCTGGGAGACAGATCCTGTTTTATCTGAACACACTCTCAATAAGAGAATATCCCATCTAGTTGAAAAGTACCACTTACTCTCACAAATAAGTCAATTTGAGACAGCTTAGTGCAGACAGAGAACTGGATGTGCTACTAGGTAGCAGACAGATATCCATTCCTTTCCCTAGATAGAGCCTTTTCCCTTTCTGTCTTTTGCCAACAATCTCTGAGATGGTCCCTTAAGTACTCATACTATGTAGTATGCCGGTGATAGAAACACAGGCCACATTTCAAAGCCCCTTGAAATATTCAAGCTATATAATCTGATTTTTACCACTGAAATGTTAGAAGTCAGGATATTTGAAAACCCCTCCATGATTCTCTAGTTGTGTTACCTTGTTGAGGTAACTGTTGATATTCCAGATGGTGTATTTTCTCATAGCCTAGGTCTCTGAGTACCTGAAGCAGAGCCCTCCCTCCATCATTCCGCTCTTGGTCAATGAGCAGACCACTAGAGCAGGAATGAGTCGTGATGTGCTAAGCCACTGAAATGTGAAAGCTGCTGCCATAGCATAAGCTGGATATGCCCTACCTACAATGCCTTGGAAGTAAACAAAATATAGTGCCTGGGAATTGATGACTGCGTTCAGTAGATTCAGCTCCATCCCTCTGAACAAGCTCATTTGGTCCCTTGATTAAGAGCCTAGTATGACAGCTTACATCCGCTTTCCAGCACATAACTTGGTTTTGTCTGTTTGTATCCTGCAACTTGGAAAGGCAACTGAAAATAAGTGAGTTTCGATATACCATGTGTGCAGGCAGGAGGAATGCAATCATGCTGTAGTCTAGAAAATATATGATGGAGAGGGCATGAAACCTTGTGAACTGATTGACATTGATTTGCAACTCCTAAACTAGACACCCAGGGGCAGTGTACCACAGGATCACCATAGCCCAGATGGCAGCGGGCCTTCAGTACAGAAAGACCAGGAATTCTTTTTCTAAGCTACTCAAAGAACACTCAGTTTTCAGGGAATGAGTTACACTGAAAGATTAGTATGTAAACCAGATACCATTTATTTATTCATTTGTCAGAGGAGTTTGTTTTAGTAACATAAATATCCATGAGAACACGCCAGAATGATTCTTCCCTCCAAGAGAAAACTCAGGGAAGACAGAACACATGAAGGAAAGTTGATGCATTGACATTCAGAGTCCAGACATCTTGGAGGCAGTGATCACCCACACCCTGAAGGCAGCCCTCCTAGACTGCTAGAAAATTTGATCCCACCCCTGTTTTTTCTCTTTCTCCTCTCCTTTCTCCTCCTCTGCCTCTCAGTCAATATTGGATATACTAGTTTTATTTTTTGCTTTCAAGTTCCTGGTTTTTCTTTCACAAAGTGCAATCAAGCAAGTTGGATGCTGCTTCCAGTTTGTTACCTGCTTTTGTGAACATTGTATTGGATCACATCCTTGCCCATTAACTTACCTGTAGTCTATATCGCTTTTTGTTCATTCCATTAGCAATGACAGAGCTTGTAATATTCATTATCTAGTTTTGTTTTCCAAAAAAAAAAAATCATGTTGATCTCTGATGCAGACAAGACCATTACTGTCCAACCAAATAATTTTTCTTGCTAATGGTAATGACCCATAAGTTATAATCAAATACAACCTTCATGGAGGTGACAGAAAAATATCAAGTTTGTGACTCTAATGTTCATGTACAAATGTGTTCTTGTGATTCCGATTCCAGGTTTTGGTGTCTGCCAAAAATTCATTTTTCATAGTGAGTCTTTTGTGGACTACACTTCAAAGATCAATAATGAGTAAAGACATAGCATCCAAAAAGTTGTCAAAGACATGGATTCCAAAAGACAATCTATTTCCCCCTTCTATACATATACTTTGTTCTTAGTTTCTTCATCTTTAAGATCAAATATCCCAACCTCCAGAACGGGCTGTTAGGGGCATGTTGTGAGGCCTTTTGGAAATAGGAAGGGGATTTATTTCTAGTCAACATTCCCATAATATCACTTATCTTGTGCGGTACTAATTAAACTATCTCTTTGGATCACTTCTGACTGTGAAAGTCCACAGACATTACCAAAGGACTTGAGACCCATCTTCTCTGTAGACAAGTAACAAATGAAGCTTTCATTAGGAACATTTGCTCACTCCTGTGCAGAATCATTTCAGCAGTCTCTGCCTTAGGCAAAACTCAGCAGGAATTCTCCTCCTAATCGCCTGCTGGGTGACCAGAAAAGCTCCTAGATACTCTCCAAAACCAAGCAAATTTCAGAAAACATAGCAAAGTCTCCTCCATGGAGATGGGCTGGGTGTAAGACAAGACTGATTGTGATGGTGTCTTCTGTTTTAGAAGCCTCTTGGCTCTCTCCAGTCTGGCATACTGAGAACATAAGAGCAATAGTCTTTAGAATTTATTGCAAATAAATTCTCCAAGAATTTTCTCCAAGATTATCTCCAAGAACTTCAAAGGATAAATGTTAGAATTCAATGGGGGGGGCATATGTGGATGAAGTGCATGTGTGTTCAAAAACATGGCTAATGTATAGAGAAGCTGTGTGTATGTGTGTATGAGTTGGCATAAGTGCAAGCATGCATGATGTAATAGTATAGAGGGTGGTAAGGACTTGTCAGAGGAACCAACTGTCCAACTGCCTTGTCCAAAGCTGGGCTGCCACCGCCAGTGGCAGTACTATAGTGAGCCATAGAATAAATTTGTTTGGAAAATGTTTTGTCTCCCATCACCATCTTCAGAGGATTAGTGTCTTTGCTTGCCTTGTTAACGTTGCCTTTAGCATGAGACCGTCTTTGGCAGGTACAATATGGACATGAGCAGCAGCAATGTGCCAGTCTCACACAAAGACATTCAGAGGCATTGCAGGACTTTGCTTTTCCATCTTATGTCATCTGAGAAAAGTCCACCCCTGGTAGTCATTGTTGCTCTCCTCTTCTGAGCCCCAATGGAGCACACGTAGCAGAGCCACGCCTGTCAACCTACAGACACATAGTGTAACAATACATATCTGAATGCTGCATACCAGAGAGTTTTGCTTTTATTTCTTAGACAGCAGAAGCTGACTGATACAGGCAAAATGCTTAACACCTGTTTCTTCTCCAGGAAATAGAGAGAAAAATGATGCCTGCTATCAATGGTTGTTATGAAAGTTAAACGAATAAAGATCTATGAAGTACTTTGGATGCTTGCTGGCACACAGTGAGTTCTTAAACCACTGTGTTAACTATTGTTGATGTACAAGTAACCAAGTACCCAAACAACCAGGGTGGCTGAGCACACAGTCAGGTGTAAAAGTAGGTGTATGAGAATGAAGAGGGAGGGCAGGTGTGAGTGAGGACTCAGACTCAGCAGAAGTACTCATTGATGCGTCTGCCGCCCCTGACACCCAAAACCTGGGAGTCCAAGCTGGACCGGGCTGAGAGAAGCCTATCTGCCTCACTGAGACTGCTCCTGGACAGCTCCTCTGAGCCATCCTCACTGTGGCCCAGTCTTTCCAAATTAACATAAGCCCCAGAAGCCTCTGCAGAGCCCCCAGCGCGGCACTTGTGGCAGCGTCTTCGGAGAGCCCCACAGCAAACCAGCAGAGTGGGAGGCAGCGCGATGATGGCGGCCACGCTGATCACCACCATGTTGATGAGTCGCTGGGTGCCCTCTGCATCCACCACCTCATCAGTAGAGAAGATGACACACTGTTCCTTCGTAGGCACCAGGCCCCGCACACAGACACATGCCACATACTTGGTCTTTGGAGCAAGCCCCTCGATAGTGGCACTAGTCTTCCCAGGCTCCACAGTCATCCTTCGCATGTCTCGCTGCCCAAAGACTGCATAAAGGACACTAAAGGCAGTTGTGTTCCCAGCTTGAGGGGCCTTCCACACCAAAGACACACTGTGGTAAGTATCTCCTACCACCTTGACAGACCTGACCATCTGTGCCTCCTGGTGTTCTGATGGCTCTCTGGAGAACTCTCCTGGGACATCCATCTGAAAGTTCTGGAGAGCCAGCTCCTCCTTTATGCTGGGTATTGAGGGCTTGGTAGCCAGGGCTACATGCTCAGGAATATGAGGAATGTGCCTTGCTACCAGTTTGTTGTTGTAGGCAGCAGCTTCTGCCCCCTCCCCTGTCCTTGCCCACAGGACCCCTGGAATCCCACTATATTCTGTAGAAGTCTGTGGCTCAGTGACAATCAAGGAGATAAGAGTTTCAGAAGCTCCCAGGAAGTTCTTGGCTTGGCAAATGTAGTCCCCAGAGTCAAAGAGAGACACAACAGGCAGATCCAGCAAAGTCCAACTTGAGCCATCACTGGAGACTTCCTGGTGTACTAGGGAGAGAAAAGGTAGATATGGAGGAGTGAATGTGTTGTCTTCACAACCTCTCTTCAGAGGCCAAGGTCACAGCGCCTGATCTACACATACTGTAGAGAATACCAGTCATCACAAGAAATACTGGCACACACTCAAATATCAAGTGCTTCAAGGCCTACCTCACTCAAGAGCAAACTGCCCAAGAATAAATTGCCTTCTAAGTCTGAGGTGCCTAGAGTTTATCCTTCAGGTCCTAGAGAGTTGCAAAAGGTGTCCCTTCAGGGATGCAGGCAAGTGCATTGGGGGTAGGTAGGTTCAGGGGTGAGCAGGAGGCAGAGGATAATCTGGAAGTGCTATATCCACCCACGCACACCCCAGCAGATCTAATCAGCACTGCCACCTTTGTGTTTTTACACATGGAGCCTTTTGCACTACTTTGCAAACTAGTCCAAATCCCCTATTCTAGGGTCACCGTTGTTAGTCTTGTTGAGAGAGACAGAGGAAAGCTGGATGTGATGAGAGGTTTGCCAGTTAGTGCAAGAAATGATTTCCCCATAACTTATCTTCTGCCTGTATACGGCTGTGATTCTTGTCCCTGTGCCACCATAACAGAGATGATCCCCCTCTGCCCACACAACTCAGCCAGAATAGACATTTCACACACACGATGGAGCCAGAGCCAGGCTGACTGGAATCCCAGCTTCTTCATATGTGAGCTGTGCAATATGGGGTGAGCATTTACCTCTCAGCACTTTTTGTTGTTGTTGTTGTTGTTGTTGTTGTTGTTGTTGTTGCATGAACAAAGATAATCTGATTAGCTTTTCCAGTTGTGTTTTGGCTAAGAGTTAGTGTGGTTCCAAAAGAAAGTCCCTTGTAGTTCAGTCTACTAACCCCTAATGTACTTAAGATTGCCTGCCCTTGAACTTCTAATCTTCCTGCCTCCCAAATGCTAGGGTTATAGACTCAGCTCATATGTAGACTCATGCCCAGCCTTATGTTCTTTCAATGACATAATGGATATAATTTACTTAACATAAGGTTGGACCGATATGAAGGTCATATGGCAATTCCATCATTAATTATTCCTGATGATTCTGGGTTACTATTTTAAAAAGAAAAAACTTGCTAAAATATTAAAGAAACTAGGAGTTACTCCCTCCCTAAAAGTCAACTTTGTATTGCTCCCAACACGGGCTCTGCGTTTCTGATAATAACGTGGTTAATGAGCCACAGGATAGACTGAGAGCCATTGTTATAATGAGTGCCCAGCATATGAGCACATCCTATCTGATTACATTCATACAGATGAGAGCCCAGCCTGGATTGTACTGGTCCCTGCTAATACTGTCCTCTTCGTTGCTCACACACCTGTGCCATTGAGTGGTCGTCCATTGGCCCTCCTCCAGCTCATCTCAGGCCCTGGGATCCCAGTTGCTCCACAACGTAGCAATACTGTGCTACCCAAAGGGGATATGATGCTGGTCACCCCTGGACGGAGCTCTGGGCTCTGACACTTTCTTAGCTCCAGCTGGCTGAAGGCCACTCCAGCCAGGCTGCGAGGGCTGGAACACCTCAGTCTAGCTTCAATGAAGATCAAGTTTGAAGTCCAGCCATCTAGGAGATGAACCAGGTCATAGAGCCGACAGTCACATACCCAGGGGTTGTCCTGAAGCCCTGTAGAGGTGAGAATAAGCAAGAGGTTAACCCTAGATCTTCAAAACCAGCTCCATTTCTCCTCTGGGAAGATGAGGCAGTTTTTCTACTCAGAGTCAGGAGAGCTGACCTCCAATCCCAGCTCCTTGCCTTGCCAAGTAGATGACCTGAGACTTGTTTTTCATTCTCAGTGGCAGCATTGGTTTCCCTCACAGTTCCTTTCTTCATTTATTTAAAGAACTCACAGTATCAAGGATGAGAAGTCACTCAAAGATAGTCGCTGGCTTGGTGACTAGAGCCATCTGGATGAGCACATATGTTACAGTTGTGTAGCGTGGTGTTCCTGTGGGACACCTAACAGTGGGAGCAGGGGCTGTCTCTGTCCCTGTTGCCTGTCCTGGGGGACCTTCCTCCTACCGGGTTGGCTTGCCTAGCCTTAATAGAAGAGAAGGTGCCTGTCCTACTGCAACTTTATATGCCATGGCTGGTTGATATCCATGGGAGGCCTGCACTTTTCTGAAGAGAAATGGAGGAAGAGCGGATGAGGGTTAGGGAGGGGAGGTGGGAGAGGGACTGAGAGGAGGGGGGAACTGTGATCAGAATGTAAAAACTTAACTAATTAATTTAAAAAAAGAATACATGGTTGAGAATAGTTTCTGTGGCACCAGAGGTGTTATTGAGTCAGTGGAAACAATTAAAGGCCCTGGGGTGGGTGGCTGCTTTACTGTGAAATATTTAATGAATGAACTTGTCTCATTTGCAGTTATTTAGAAAGATCTCTGAGACATAGTTTGGATGAGAAAGTTGGTGCCGATTAATACATACTATATGCTTTTAAAAACTGTAACAGCCAGAGCTGGAGGTGACTTTCTGGTTAAGAGCACTTGCTGCTCTTCTGGAAGATCTGGCACCCACATGGAGGCAGGCCCACAGCCACCTGTTACTCCAGGTACAGGGGACACACGCCCTCTTCTGGCTTGTGAGGGCACCAGACACATGTGGTGCACAAGCACAGAACACACTGTAACTCCACACAGCGTTTATGTGTGCCTGCGTATATTTGTATGCACATGAAAATCTGTTGTAAAAAAATAAGGAACTTGCCAGGCAGTGGTGGCACACGCCTTTAATCCCAGCATTTGGGAGGCAGAGGCAGGTGGATTTCTGAGTTCAAGGCCAGCGTGGTCTACAGAGTGAGTTCCAGGACAGCCAGGGCTACACAGAGAAACCCTGTCTCGAAAAAAGAAAAAAGAAAAAAAGAAAAAGGAAAAAATAAAAAGGAAAAGATAAGGAACTTGTAAGTAAATGTGGTAGTTAGTAGTTGCCCTTGAGAGAAGAGATTAGGGTAGAAAAAGGGACAAAGGGATCATTAGTCATTTGTTTTGTTTCCAATGGCTTTTCCAGCCTTTTCCAACTACACTGTGCCTGGCAGCCCCATGAGCAAGCAGATGCCCTGAGCAGCAATGGCCTGCCTGCTTATTTGGTAATTTTTTTTTTTTTTTAGAGCAAGGAGGGATAGAAGAGAAAAGGAGTCTAGCTGATATATTTTACTAACTCATTCCATCCTGAACTGGGAAACTGAGTTTAATAGGGTCACACACTGATTGTGTGAATGGAGATCTCTCAACTCTCAGTTTTCTTATTTCTAATGCTAGAATAAGTGCTGTCTCTTTTTTTCTTGATCTATTAAACCTATGATTAATGCCAGCATGATTCCATCTTCCCTCCTGTGTAGAAGGTGAGCATGATGTCATTCAGACTCAAAGAGTTTGGATAATTGTCCAAGACCCCAGCATGTGGCTGAATGACTCCGGGTGAAGGATGCTACCATGATTACCTAAGACTAGCCTGGCATGATGGCCGGAAATGAAGGGTCCGGTCTTCAGGTGAGCCCACGTGTCCAGTAGCTCCTCGGGAAGCCTCATCAGCTGGTTGCTGGAGAGGTCCAGGAAAGTAAGGTTCTCCAGGAAGTGTGCAGCCTCGGGTGGCAAGGTTGAGAGGCGATTGGCCTGCAGGTCCAGCAGTTGCAGCTGTGGAGTATCTCTCAGCGCAGCCCAGGGGAAAGTGACCAGACGGTTCCCAGGCAGCCGCAACTCTCGTAGGCGTCGCAGGCCCCTGAGCATGAGGGCACTAAGCTCACTGAGAGCATTATAGGGTAGCCACAGCTGCTCCAGGCGGCTGAGAGGCCTGAAGGTCTCTCCCGGCACCCTGCGGATGGCGGTTCTCTCTAAGCGCAGCTTGCAGGTGTCTGGTGGAATCGAAGCTGGGGGCAGAGTCAAGTCAGGGTCGCTGCACACCACTGTCCTGGTCACAGAAATGGGGAATATTTGAGCAAAGATCCTTCCCTTATGCTTTCCCAGATCTGCCTGTTAACACAGACACCAACTGCGGTAGATGATGCTTAGGTAAAATTTTCTAAACTCGAGATGAGAGAGAGAGAGAGAGAGAGAGAGAGAGAGAGAGAGAGAGAGAGAGAGAGAGAGAGAGAGACCCCAGAATAATCAAAGTCACAGTGCCTGTCCTCTGCTGTTGATAATGTAGCCAAGGAAGAGAGACCCTAACACAGGGTAGGATGCTAGCAAGGAAGAAGGTTTGGATACAGGTAAAGAAAGGGAACTGATAGGGAAATTGTTTCTAAACAGGGTAGGGGGTGTGGTCAAGGGAGGATTTAAAGGGCTGTAAGAGGCTAAAAAGACTGGGCACTAAGAGAAAGGAGGTGACATCTATTTAGATACAGACATTGCTCCTGCCAGCCACCTCCCAACACACACTTCTGCAGCTGTAATTCCCAGAGGAGCACATACTATGCTCAGGATTTGAATGTGAACCAGAAAGGGTACTAGGATAGCACTTGCAAGGCTGGGTCTGAGGAAGGCTTCTTACATACAAAAGGAGCCTTGATCTCGGTGTGCAGTCCATGCCTATGGTGACTAGAGACCTTGGGCTTGCCTGCAACCTCTCATGGCTGCACTGCCCTTGAAGGATACTCTATGTAGATGACTGATTTTCCTGTTTTCCGCGCATGGCAGAATTTCCAGAGTTTAAAAATTAGATACATGGATTCTGGCAGTGGTTTCATCACCAATGGCATGTGACTTCAAGGCATTTGCTCCCTGAGGATAGTGTCACCTTTGTGACCAGGGTGACAAAAAGTAATCACACCATACTGTCCATAGTCATCAGCCATTTTCCAGGCTGATTAAGTGCCAGCCTGTCTTACTTACTGGGAAATTTACTTTCTATATGAGTTAAATGATCAAACATGACACAGATGGAATGCTTTCTTTTCCCTAGAACATAGAAGGTATTTTTTTCTGGGGGTTCTGCTTCCTTCCCAGCCACCATCATTCCCGATCAATCCAGCACTGCCAGGATCATGTGAAAAGGGTGGTTCCAATAATATCATTTCCATGATCAGAAAACATCCAGGATTTATGTAAGACAAAGAAGAGAGGATGATGGATCCCAGAAGGTTGGAAAGTTGGTAGGAAAAGCCCTGAGAGGGATTGAAATCCTTGTGCAAGTTAGAAAATAAGGTTCCCGATGACCAAGCCAAAGAAGTCACGAACAGGTACCTTAAAGTTCACTGGCAGGAGGACGAAAATGAGGTACATGAGAAAAGCAATGTCCACCAATCACAGTGGCTTTGGCTTCAAAGATCCATGAGGAGGAGAAGAAAGCAGGAGGGAAAAATCAAGGACTGGGCTGAGGATGAAGGGAGCATAAGGTGGGAGGAAGTCCACAGAATATGGGGGCAGATATCCCGCCATGAGTTAGGAGGCAAAAATCACCTGAATGTGATTGTGTCTTGTGGGGGTCAGGCATGGAGCATGGGAGATGCCTGAGAAAGAAGGAGCTGGGAGATACAAAGATAAAATAAAAATGGAAGAAAGCAAATGGAGAAAAAAGAAGGAGTCAAGGAAGAAACTTCTGGACCTTAAAGGAGGGCCTTTCCCTACCAGAAACAGGAAGGAAGGCTTAGGAAGAACATCCGGAACCTGGCTGCTGCATGTCCCATGCCCTCCTGGGTAGAGTAAACTCCCCATGTACGGATGATGACCCAGAACAGACTGCTTTCTCTCCATCTCAGGTTTCAAGGGTCCCAAATTCAGCATGTCAAGTGGGAGCCTGAGACTTGCAAGTGGGCCGTTGCTGGGCTTCCCACCCCTCCGCAACCCTGCCTAGCTGATGGACCTAAGAAGGCTTGACGACCAACCCCCACATTTGTTAGTGTCATACCTGGCCTTGCTGCCGTCACTCAAGATGTGCAGGCTGCAGCTGCATTGAGAAGGACAAAAGCTCCAGGCCTGGTGATGTTCCCCAAGTGTGAGGAGCCAGAGCATGCCCAGGGCCACCCACATGACTTCTGGCTCCTCTTGGGCCCAGGCAGGGGCCTGTCCCAGGAGTGCTTTGTCCTGCTTGTCCAGTAAGTCCACCGGCTACCCACTTGCTCATCACTCAGCAACCCCCACCCAAGGCCATGGGATAAACACAGGCTGGGGATTAGGGAGGGAGCCCCAGCCCCAGCACTCAGCAGCTTATTGCTGTCTGAATCACCCAGTCTTGAGGGGAGGGAGAGAATCCCTCTATAGCAACATCTCCAGGCTAGAAGAAGCTGGGGCACAGCAAGATAAGTCAGATGGGCAGCTACCCAGAGGCAAGTGACTAGTGACTGGCTGAATGAGCTGTCTACTTGCAAAGAACCCCATTGCAATCAGGCCAGGGGTAATAAATCTGTGTGCTTGAGGTGCTAAGCTTAGGGAAAAAATGGAAACAGAGCTCTGGCCTCTAAATAAGGGCCTCTAAAAATTGTCCCCTATGATAGTCTCTAAAGAGGAAGAGTGGCATGAAGCGAGGCCTTCTGAAGCTGGTGGAGACATTAGAAAGAGTCTATGCTTCAGGGCCTGACACCTGTATTCATGTCTCAGATCATCAGTTACAAAACAAAAGAAAGTTTTTCAACCTGGAGTACTTGTGAAACTTAGTCCAGGCTTGCCCATCCTTGACTGTCTTAGGGGACAGAGTCTTTCTGAAAACTGTCAATTTCTGGTACTGACAGGCACTTGTTCACAGAGGAGCAGGGAGAGCTTAGAGGTGTTCATATATGCACATGAACATAGGCAAACATCTGCCTTCCATCAATGTCCCAGGGGCACCCAGTCACAGAGCCCTAGAATGACAGTGGATAACCTTTTGAGGCATTACCACCCTGAAAACAAAAGGAATCACTGCAAGAGAAGAGATGTCTCCCCTCCACAAGCATCATACACCAGGGAGGGTCCTAGTGCTGGATCTTACAGAGGTTTTGGAGTTTTGTTTTCTCTTCTCCAACACCATTCCGCAAAAACCTTCTCAAGATGCCAAGCAGGACTGAATACCTAGACTTCCTTAAGTTATCCACTTGCTGGCATCATCTTCTGTCTCAAAATACTTGGTCCTCTGAACTCCAGTAGGTTCCACAGTCTGTCATGCTTAGGAGCCTGGTCAAGGCTCCTGTTTAGGTTCAGCCAAGAAAGATGCCTGGGTAGTTTTATGTCACTGTAAAATTGGGCTGTACACAAGCCTGTATGGCATTTTAAAATTAGTGATTGAACCCTTTCCTCCACAAGTTGCTTTGATCATGGCATTTTGTTGCAGTCTTAATAACCCTTAGACAGGGACCCAGGGCATACACATACAGTGCCTAGCTTAATGCCAAGCCTGTCTGGACAATATCAGCTTCTGAAAGATGATGCTTCTCATATCCTCTACATGTACTTTGCATGATACCATGGTATGGTATGGCCCCATCAACTCATGTGTTTGAAAAAGTCTATGGAGGCTAGGGAGTGGAATGTCTGAATATGCTTGGCCCAGGGAATGGCACTACTAGGAGGTATGGACTTGTTGGAGGAAGCATGTCACTGTGGGGGTGGCCTTTGAGACCCTTCTCCTAGCTACCACACGGGACAAATCTGCCTTCAGAACAAGATGAAGAACTCTCAGCGACTGCCTGGACTCTCCCACATTCCCACCTTGATGGTAATGAACGGAAACTCTGAACCTGTAAGCCAGCCTCGATTAAATGTTGTCCTTTATAAGACTTGCACTGGTCAGGGTGTCTGCTCACATCGATGGAAACTCTAAGTACGATGGGGGGAGGGGTGTAATGGAAGGTACCAGGGCCTATATGATGGAAGGACAGACATTGTTGCAATTCTGCCTACCACTCACTACATGGCCTTAGACTGATTTGTAATCAACTTCTCTCCAATATCCTCATGGGAAATAGAGATGTACAGGCATCTCATCCATGGGGTTATTTTAGGAGTCTTTGGATAATCATCCATTAGTGCAGGCTAATGTCTACTACTTTAGTAGACATGAGATCTTTTGCTAATAACCCTCTGGGACCTGGTTTCTCCATCTGAAAAATTAGTTGCTCCATAGATCATTGCTTTCTGATGTGGATTTCAGTACAAAAGCCAGTACAAAAGTTGTACCAAGACCTTGTGTGTAGAAGCTGAAGTTCTTAGTGGATCATGAGGTACTTTCAAAAAGAATACAAGCCATTCTTTATCCTGGGAGATATTTTATGATTGCATAGCTCAACGGCTGTATGTGAGACAGGAAGTAAAGCCCTAAAGTCTAAATCCATAATGGATTTCAATCAGCACTTAACTAGGAAAGGGCATGGAGCAGAAATGCCTCAGTTGAATAGAAAAACCATCCTTGGGCAGCAGTACAGAGCAGATAGCCAGTCATGGCAGACTCAGCACCAGAAGCCGAGGGTCAGGTCCTAATTGATGTTTGCTTTATGACAGCAGGTGACTTCACAAACCTCATCCTCCCCCCAAATGCTTGCCTGCACGTGCCTATGAGCTTGTGAATGGACACACAACACACACCCACACACATGTACACATATATGCAAACGAATGCATGCACACACACATATGCACACACACAAGCAGCTTGTCAGCAACTGTGCACATACAAGGACCTGGCTACTGTCCAATTCTCGGGGACAGCTGCAGCTCAAATCCTTTCTTCCACTTCCCTCCTTTAGTTATGCAACCCTTTCCCAATCCAGCTTTCACGAACACACCATTTGGATCTGAGACCTTAATCCTGCCTACTGGACTGAAATGAATGAGACAGAGCTCATTCCAGCTTTACAAAGGCTGCACTATCCATATACTGAATGGATTCCTTCTATGTGAGCCAAGAGGAAGACTTAGAAGGGTAAGAAATAAAGGAGTTCTTAGTCTACCATAGTAATCTCCATGTGCCAGCAAGTGGAGTGACCATTTAAAAGGAGGAACCTGGCTTCAGAAAGCCAGAAAAGAGCTGGGTAGCTGACAGAGGAAGTCCAAGGATGGCAGCAACCAGGGCCCTGCCTTCTGGTTTTGGGGAACTCGAGGTACTGGCTGTAGGAACAGTCCTGCTAATAGAAGGTGAGACCTTGGGTGAAGCAAGGACCCAGTGGTTCCTACAATCCAGGCCACAACTGTGGAGTGGGCAGAAGACTGGGTATCATATCATCTTGGCTGCCTCTTCTGTGTGTCTGGATCTAGGAGGTTTTCTCATGACAGTCCCCACAGGATGTAGTATGCTTTATAGGAGTCAGGAGAGAGAAGCCAGGCAGGGGTGAGAGAGAGAGAGAGAGAGAGAGAGAGAGAGAGAGAGAGAGAGAGAGAGAGAGGCCCAGAGACAGAGAGAGACTTGGACAGGAACTATGTGCTCAGGAGGTGACTAGGTCAAGACTAGGCTTTCATATCACCCCAAACCAAGAATAAATTTAATCTACTCCCCAGAAATTTTGCTAAGAATCCCAGATAAGACCAGGTCCTCAGAAATCTCTGGAGATATACAGCTCAGTCACCTGTTTTCTGTGGAACTTGATCAAGTCATTTCATCTCTCCAACCCT
The DNA here is from genome assembly GCA_028551405.1 of Uromys caudimaculatus. NCBI lineage: Eukaryota > Metazoa > Chordata > Mammalia > Rodentia > Muridae > Uromys > Uromys caudimaculatus. The sequence goes on along the minus strand of CM052708.1, from coordinate 86,321,921 downwards.
AAGAGCCCAGTCATTATAAACGGATATCTGCAGAGGCTAAGTCGAGTTACAGTTAGTACTAAGTCCAGTAAGTACTCATTAGTATAAAATCATTGTCTAAATAGACACACGGGGAATTTACGTTCATTACCCCCCTGCCACTTCTGCCTACATCAGTCACTACTTCTACCCGGTCTATTCCTACCACCAAAGACACTTCTCCAATGGCAGCAATTTAGGCTCAAGAGATACCTGCCTCAAGCTGGATTGGGAAGGGGTTCAATAATTAAGGGAGGGAAGTGGAAGAAAGAATTTGAGCTGCAGCGCTCCCTGAGAGTTGGACAGTAGCCAGGTCCTTGTATGTGCACAGTTGCTGACAAGCTGCCTGTGCGTGTGCATAAGTGTGCATGTGTGCATGCATTCTCTAAGATGCTCAGTGAGTACAGAAATGGTCCTTCCTGATGCCAGGCTGATGGGGTTCAATCTTCATTCAGGCCCAGACCAGGCCCAGAAGAGTTATCTGTATATTCTTCCACTTAGTGATAACTGACAACACGGAGGAAGTGACAGCCACTAGGAATGTCCTGGACACTATTGAGTGGACCTCCTTTTCTGAGAACCACTGAGGCTTACCCTGATTTCTGGCCCTCTAATATACTGAGAAATTTTAATTTATGTCTCTGCATATGCTTCTCTTTCTTTCTGGGACCCTTTTCCATGCACTGGCCTTCACAGTTTTAAAGGAGAGATCTTCCCCTCTCCATCATTTCCCCCTTTCTACTGAGAGTAGGATGTTACTGAGGCTGGAACCCAGGGCCATGTGCAAGCTAGGTCAGTTCTCTACCTCTAAGTTATACCCTTAGTCCTGTTTTTACTTCTTAGTTTTGAGGTGGGTTAGGTAGACTGACTTTAGACTTGTCATCCTCCTCCTCTGCTTCTTGAGTAACTTGGCAACCAGGCCCAACTTGCTCTTCAATTTTGAAACAAGAAGCCACAGTTAAGAAAGTTCAGGGAACAGCAAGGAAGTTACCAAGCTGAAATTTGAGGTCAGGTCTCCTGCTAGAGAACCTCTCCTTCAGTTTCACATTGCCTGGTGTCCTGGGTTACTCTGGGCTCTATGTTAGACCCTCTTTTCCAGGGCCATCCCTGACATTGTCCCGCTGCCCTTGAAGAAGGCATTTTAAAATCTGAAAGACAGGAGATTGTCCCTAGCTCTGCTACTTCCTACCTGCACTTAGAGCATGCTATCTAGCCTCTCTGAGCCATGGGGAGACCTACAAAGTGTTCCTTGGAGGGGGTGGCACCTACTTGTTCAGCACTTGTCAGTGACTGTCATAGCATGGGCCACACTGGGCTGTGTAGTCTTCTATATCTTCCTGTTAGATGGTCAATAGGTAGTGAGCAGGGAGAATCACAGGTTTTAGTACCTGGGGGTGATCCCCACCAGAGCAGGACTAAAAAAGCTGTGCTGAGAGGTAGGTCACTGATGTGGCCTCTAGAAGGTTACTGGAACTCCATCAACCCCAGACCCTACTTCTGACACCCACATGGGTCCCACCAACCTTGATACCAGCTCTCACCCTTCCTTTCAGCACTCTCTGGCATCAGCCTCAATGGCCTGACCATCTTCTCTTTCTGCAAGACTCCAGATCTTCGGACTCCCAGCAACCTGCTGGTACTGAGCCTGGCCCTGGCAGACACTGGGATTAGCCTGAATGCCCTTGTTGCAGCTGTATCCAGCCTTCTCTGGTACCAGCCCCTTCCCCTTCCCCTCCCCCTTGCCTTTCCCTTCCCCCTTCCCTTCCCCTCTCCCTCCCCTTCCTCTCCCCTTCTCCTTCCCCTCCCCCTTCCCCTCACCCTTCTCCTTCCCCTCCCCTTTCCCCCTCCCCTTCCACAGCTCCGGGGTCTTGCTTGAGGCTTCACATTGGGGTCATGGGCAAGCAGATCAGAGCCTTTCTCTCTACCTATAGAAAACCATCCCAAGGTTAGAGGTTAGGCAGCCTGAATTAAGTTAAACTGCAATGTCTGATTATTGCTGAAGAAATAGCCAATATCTGGAATGCAGGGGCTGCTCAGACCTGGCCAAGAGACAGTGGGCTAGAGGGATTCAGAGCTCGAGCCCTGTGTTCAGATGGTCTAGCCTTGAGTGCTCCTTTATTTCCAATCTTAGGGTACTTCTGTCTATTACATATTACAACCTAATTCATAATTTTTGTTGGATGTATTAATTTAATTATTTACAAATACCATAAACTAATACTGCCTGGTAAGCCCTAAATAAATGCTTGTTAAAGCAAACAGGATTTAAATCAGCACCTAATAGCTCCTGTACACACCAGGGTCTTGTCGTCATGTGGCCTGCAAAGTCACCTTTGGGGCCTGAATCAGTAGCTATTCTTCTTCTCTATGAACCTAGCACTACCTGATGAGAACCTAGAGTTTTGGGGTTTATCCTCTAACTTTACCCTCATCTGTTGTTCTACCCTGGATCAGTAATTTCTCTCTTGGTCTCAGTTTCCCCACCTGCAATGGAGGCATATGATCATTCAGAAGGAGCCTTTGGTGCACTGGTGGTTTCAAAAAGTCACGGAGCCTAAAGGGCCTGCATCCTTTTAGGCTGCATCCAGCAGATAGACCTTTTTAGCCCACCGACCTAAACTCCAAGACCCCAGTTTCACAGTTTCACAGTGGGAAGACTTTAATAATAACGTTCTCCCTGCGCGAGCCAAGCTGATATCCAGGAAGCTTCCAGGTTCACCTGGGCAGGTGTGAGGGGGTGGGATGGATGGAGGGAAGGGTCATTTTCCCATTGTTTCCCACAGGCGCTGGCCACATGGTTCAGAGGGCTGCCAGGTTCATGGTTTCCAGGGATTTGCAACAGCACTGGCCAGCATCTGTGGCAGTGCAGCCATTGCCTGGGGACGCTATCACCACTACTGCACCCGTATGTCTCCCCACCCCGTTCCCCGCCAACTGTAGGGACACTCTTGAGTATATGAGAATAAGATAGGACTGAGTGGTCAGTATTCAATTCTACTCAATGTTTTTCAAACGGGAGAGTGTGAGTGAGAGGGAGGCTGCATGAATACATGTAGACACTCGTTTGAGAAAGAGGGAGGGTGGACAAGTCTGCAGAATGCCTGCTTTAAGAAGCATGCTAGAAAAATAGTTTGCCTTTCCTACAGCCTTGGTGACTGACTCAAGATTTTGAGCCTTGGTTTTCTCTGCAAGATTATTTAAAAAAAAAAAATCTCAGAGATTCATTTTGAAGATCAAATGAGATCATGGATATAGAAAATTTCCTAGTAGTCAGGTACAGTTGGGGGGCAAAAGGAGAGTGAATGTGTGTGCGCATGCGCACGTGCACCCAGACCCGGGCATGGCAGTGGCGGTGGGTCTGGATGTGTGCCCACGGAGGAGCTGCATTAGAATGAGTACAGGTCTAGATTCCCTGAGTCTCACTGTTAGATTTTCTTATCGGTGTGCCACCTGCTCTATGGTTGCTTGCTACTTTTGTTTGTTTAATTTTGTTTTAAGGAAGGGTCTCCTGTATCCAAAGCTGGCTTCAGACTCCCTCTGAGTGCTGAGTGCTGGGATTACTGGGGTGCACTTCCCTGACTGGTTTATGCAGTAGTAGGGATTAACCTAGTGGGCGGTGTAAGCACTGGACAAAATGAGCTATGTCCCTAACCCTTGCTTGTTATTTTTTATCTAACAAATGAGTCACTTTATCATTTTTTAAACTTTTCTTTTAGTCCTATGGGTTTGGTTTTGTTTATAACAGAGTCTCAGTCAGCTCAGGCTGGTCTTACATTCTCTATGTAGGTAGGGTGACCTTGAAGCCCTGGTCCTTCTGTCTCTGTTTCCCAAGTACTAGGTATTACAACTATGTATCACTGTGCCCTGCTCACTTCTCTTTAGAACTTAATTTAAGGTCTGGTTATATAGCTCAATCGGTAGGGTCCTTACTTAGCATCTACAAGGTCTTCCTTAGATCTAGCCTCAGCACCACATAACTCTGGTGTGCACATAACCCTGGTATGGTGGCACGTGCCTATAATGCCAGCACTTGCAGGGCAGAGGCAGGAGGATCAGGAGTTCAAGGTCATTTTTTTTTTTTTGTAATATTTACCTTGCATTTTCATTTTTTTAACTGGATATTTTCTTTATTTACATTTCAAATGTTTTCCCCTTTGGAACCCCCTATTCCATCCCTTCTCCCCCTGCCTCTATGAGGGTGCTCCCCCACCCACCCCAGTCTTCCCTCCCTGGCATTCCCCTACACTGGGGCATCAAACACCCTCGGACCCAAGGGCCTCTCCTCCTATTGATGTCCAACAAGGCCCTCCTCTGCCACATAAGTGGCCGGAACCATAGGTCCCTCCGTCTCTATTCTTTGGTTGGTGGTCTAGTCCCCGGGAGCTCTGGGGGTCTGGCCTGTTGACACTGTTGCTTCCTCCATGGGGCTGCAAAACCCCTCAGCTCCCTCAGTCCCTTCTCCAACTCCTCCATTGGGGACCCCCGCTCTCAGTCCAGTGATTGGCTGTGAGCACCCACCTCTGTATTTGTCAGGCTCTGGCAGAGCCGCTCAGGAGACAGCCTTATCAGGCTTCCATCAGCAAGCACTTCCCGGCATGCACAATAATGTCCAGCTTTGGTGGCTGTATATGGGATGTATCCCCAGGTGGGGTTTTCTCTGCATGGCCTTTTCTTCAGTCTCTACTCCACACTTTGTCTCATATTGCCTCCTGTATTTTGTTTACCCTTCTAAGAAGCACTGAAGCATCCACATTTTGGTCTTCCTTCTTCTTAGGCTTCATCTGGCCTGTGAATCGAATCTTGGGTATTCCGAACTTTTGGGCTAATATCCACTTATCAGTGAGTACATACCATGTTTGTTCTTTTGTGACTGAGTTACCCCACTCAGGATGATATTTTCAAGTTCCATCCATTTGCCTAAGAATTTCATGAAGTCATTGTTTTTAATAGCTGAGTAGTATTCCATTGTGTAGATGTACCACCTTTTCTGAATCCATTCCTCTGCTGAGGGACATCTGGGTTGTTTCCAGCTTCTGGCTATTATAACTATGGCTGCTATGAACATAGTGGAGCATGTGTCCTTACTACATGTTGGAGTATCTTCTGGGTATATGCCCAGGAGTGGTATAGCTGGGTCCTCAGGTAGTATTATGTCCAATTTCCTGATTTCCTGAGGGTCTGCGAAACTGATTTCCAGAGTGGTTGTACCAGCTTACAATTCCACCAGCAATGGAGGAATGTTCCTCTTTCTCCACATCCTCACCAGCATCTGCTGTCACCTGAGTTTTTGATCTTAGCCATTCTGACTGGTGTGAGGTGGAATCTCAGGTTGTTTTGATTTGCATTTCCCTGATGACTAAGGATGTTGAACATTTCTTTAGGTGCTTCTCAGCCCTTCCAGTTTCCTCAGTTGAGAATTCTCTGTTTAGCTCTGTTCCCCATTTTTAAATAGGGTTATTTGGTTCTCTGGAGTCTAACTTCTTGAGTTCTTTGTATGTATTGGATATTAGCCCTCTATCGGATGTAAGATCAGTAAAGATCTTTTCCCAATATGTTGGTTTCCATTTTGTCCTATTGACAGTGTCCTTTGCCTTACAGAAGCTTTGCAATTTTATGAGGTCCCATTTGTTGATTCTTGATCTTAGAGCATAAGCCATTGGTGTTCTGTTCAGGAACTTTTCCTCTGTGCCCATATGTTCGAGACTTTTCCCCACTTTCTCTTCTATTAGATTCAGTGTATCTGGTTTTATGTGGAGGTTCTTGATCCACTTGGACTTGAGCTTTGTACAGGGAGACAGAAATGGATTAATTTGCATTCTTCTACATGCTGACCGCCAGTTGAACCAGCACTATTTGTTGAAAGACAGCACTTTCAACAAATGGTGCTGGTTCAACTGACTCTCAAGGTCATTTTTAGCTTCTTAGTGAATTCAAGGCCAACTGAGATATATAAAGTCTTGTCTCAAAACCTTTTTATTTTTCTTAGTTTCTTACTCTAAATATCTGTGATATCAGTGGTATAAATGTGCTTAAATTTCAATACATATTTAAACACACAACATTATCACTACCAGAGAGAGGCATATAAACATACTGTGAGGAGCTGTGCTTCAAATGACCCACAAAGGAAACCTACAGTGTGAAGCCTATGAAACAGTCATAGAGAAGGCAAACAACTTGACCTGTGTTGAATAGTAGGTAGGGTTATGGCTGGCACTGAGTACAGCCATTCCAGAGGTTGTTGTTCCCCTTCCCAGCTGACTTCCAAGTCTTCTGCAGTGGATTTTATTAGTGTGAAGACTCCTGTTGGGTCTGTGACACCCACAGCCTAACCCTCAGACATCAGGAGCCTCTCTCCACTGAGAAACTACCTTGCTCTTATTCTAAGTGATGATATATTAGCTTTTCCTGTCAACATGGCTTTGGGGACACGTCTTTCACTGCTTTCATCCTAGCACCTGTTCCAAATATCCCCAGGATATCTCTCTCTCTCTCTCTCTCTCTCTCTCTCTCTCTCTCTCTCTCTCTCTCTCTCTCATGCATGCACGCACACACACACACACACACATACACACACACACACACACAGAGAGAGAGAGAGAGAGAGAGAGAGAGAGAGAGAGAGAGAGAGAGAGAGAGAGATGAGTATCTTCACAAACATCTGTGCAATCAACCTCCAGTCCCACCAAGCCTTCACATCAAACCCCTTTGTGCCCTGGAGAGTGGAGCAGAGAAGCATGGAGGTTGGAAAGAGGGAAGAGAACAGCCAGGCTCCTCTGTTCCATTAATGGGTCGCAGCAAACATTCTATCTTGGACATGTTTTTCAATCAAAAAGGCTTTTTTCACACATGGGCCAAGTTGGATATTATTTACCGTGCTCTCTGTTGGAGTAGAGTGTGCCTTAGTGGTCCTGGGCTACTCTAACAGACCATCGAGTCGTAGATGGTTGAAACAACAGAAATTCGTTTCTCTCAAGTCTGAGATTGGTGTGCCAGAACGGTCTGGTCTTGGTTCAGTTCCTCTCTGCAGATAGTCACCACGCTTTATCTTCACATGGAAGAGAGCAAGCTCATTGCTCTCGTGTCTTTTCCTCTAAGAATATGAAAGTTGTGAACCACATTGAAGCCCAGGAAGATGCATATTAAAGGAGCACTAATCTCTCCCAGGGACTCTCCCTTCATGATTAATAATTTCCCAAAGTTCTACCTTCAAATGCTACCACACTGGAAATCATAGTGTCAGCACTTGGATTTGAGGATACAAACCTATCTTTAGCAGGGAAGCACATTCAAGAACATTCCATTTGAGGTGATATCAAAATAGGCTAAGTATGGTGTGAGGGATGTTGTAAACCTGCTCTCCTTTGCTGGTTCAAGCCTGTCTGGAGCCCTGTCCTCCGCCTTAGGGTCAAAGGAGATCAACAAATAATTCACAGATCACCAGGACTGAGACTGATGTCCTGAGGCTAAGTCACTTAGCAAGGCTGTGGAGGACAGAGGGAAGAGGACAACAGGTCAGTCAGGCTGGGTAACCTCCTAAGAGGCTGTCTGTACAATAGCTTCTGCCAGCAGCACCAAATAGAACCCAAGTCCCCGAGTTTTTATAGAGTATCCTTGAAGCAAACATCCTGCCTCTCAGCAAGCACCTCTCTTCTACCCAAGCAACACTTGTGTCTCATCCTTACCATTGGCTTTGGGAGATACATCTGTCTTTTGTTTTCACTCCTTCTTTCCTCCCGTCTTTTCTCTGAAGATGATTTAGAATAGAAGAGGAGACCACCATTACCCATGATCTCATCATAGTCCTCAAAAGTAGATGCTCATTATGGAGAAAACTAAGACTCAAAGGTACCCCTGACTTGCCCGAGGCACCATGCTGTTAGTATTGGAGTAGGGGTTTGGGGACCCTGCAGTTACAGAGTCCTTTCTTTTTTGTGTGGTCTACCTATGTCTTTACTACCTACCCTTCCTCTATCTCACATAGGCAGACAGTTGGCATGGGACACGGCCATTCCTCTGGTGCTGTTTGTGTGGCTATCATCTGCCTTCTGGGCATCCCTGCCCCTGATGGGCTGGGGCCACTATGACTATGAACCTGTGGGGACATGCTGTACACTGGACTATTCAAGGCGTGACAGGTGAGATGGAAGTTGTAGCTTTGAGGCTTTCTTCCATGGGAATCTTGACTTGAAGCTTCTATGAGAAGGATGTTCTGGCTGAGAACTCCGCTGGAACAATGTCAACATTTGGAGATATCCAGGCTCCTTAGTCATGACATCCACTCACAGACTGTCACTGAGACTGGGCAAGCAATGTGAATGTTTCATAAACTACACCTCAGATTCAAGCACCCAAAGGAGTGGGTCGTTTGCCTGTATCTGTCATAACTATCATGGAGCCCCACTATCCTTTGGCCCTCTTCAGCACAATGAGTTGTCTTGGCTTGGAACTCATTGATTTTGAGAGGGACCCATGCCCTTAGATCAAGAGATCCAAAGCACGGAAGGGCTTTGCATTGGTGTGGACCTCCCAGCATAGAGATAAATTCTAGCTCTCTGAGCATCCATTGTGGTCTGATCCATGACAAGGTAGGACTGAATGTATGCAGTCTCCACAACCATGGATTTTCTTCTATTACTGTGCTGTCTGTAGCTCTGGAGAAAAGAGCTAAGAAATTTTGTCAGGGATCATTTGGGGACTAGTCACATGGCTTCTAGTGCCGTGCCTCCCACCTCTCCCACTGCTTGTTCCCAGCACAGTCACACCGAATTCATGTTTTACAGACAATAGTGACTCATGGAGCTTTTGCCCCTGACACAGATTTCTCAGGTAAAACTAACCTCTGCACTTGAGTGGCCCCAATGTCCTGCAAAACATAATCCAACAAAGCTCTTCTCAAAATCCTTTCTCCCACTTCTCCTTAGTGAACAATCTTAGTGCATAGTCTCCCCTTCATGAAATCAGGATCTGCCTCCTGCTGATTCCTATTCGTTTCTGGTCATTCTGTCTCCTCAAAGCCTAAACTGAGACCCCAGGTTCTTTTGTGGCCCTTTTAATGATTTTTCCATTGTTGATAGTTTGAAACATGATCTCACACTGCAGCTCAAGCTGGCCTGGAATTCACTATAAGGCCTAGCCTGGGAGGGTACTCGTGGTAATCCTCCTGCCTCCCAAGTGCTAGCCACTGATTTCTTTTTTTTTTTTGGTTTTTCGAGACAGGGTTTCTCTGTGTAGCCCTGGCTGTCCTGGAACTCACTCTGTAGACCAGGCTGGCCTCGAACTCAGAAATCCGCCTGCCTCTGCCTCCCAAGTGCTGGGATTAAAGGCGTGCGCCACTACTGTCCGGCAGCCACTGATTTCTTAAGTGACACAGCATTCAGTTTCTTTGTCATCCATACAGTATTTTCAAATCTTTATGTTAAGCAAGAGATTTCCTTGGATCGTCTTTCCTCTTGGCCCACTGATTCCTCCAGGATTTGCAATACATATATTTCAACCTACCAGCCCCTAATAATTAAATAATGACGTGGAGACTTTTAAATCTACTTATTCTAGTTCATGACTGCCGCCACAGGGCCCTTTACCTCTCACTCAGTTCCAGTATGTACAATTTCCTCCATGTCTGGCTAGTGAATCCTGCGTGTCTCAGTTCTGTCCATGGTACCTACCTCTGTCTGGAAGTCTTGCCTTTCCTCTTCTGCCTCAGCTATAGGCAGTCAACTCTTTATTACACCAATCAGAAGGTGATGGAGAAGAATGTTTACAAAATACACAGGCAGGTAATGATCCAATAAAAATAACAGTACCAAAGTCTGCCTGTACTCCAGTCTCTGCCAGTACAGAAGCCAACATTTGAATAATACAAAGACAACTTTTACACAAAGCACAAAAAGATGATCCCAACATTTGCCAAATTGAATCTCGTCCTCCATCCTTGGCTAACAAAGGAGACAGCAAGGCTGAGCATCAGAGCTTGAGGAAATACCTCTTTATCTCAGCTCTTGGCTCCCAAACACAAACTTTGGAAGACCCATGGCCCTGACTGCTGAGGAGAGTTTGGCTGGGTACAGAAGCAGCTACACTCTGAGTGCTTGTGTAGGATGGGATGATACCTCTTACTGTCTAGCACAGACGCTGGTGGGCCTGGGCAGTTGGCACCCTGGAGCTGACCTCTGTTTTTCTACCCTGTACCTGTAGAAACTTCATCAGCTTTCTCTTCACCATGGCTTTTTTCAACTTCCTTGTACCTCTGTTCATCACACACATATCATACCGGTTCATGGAGCAGAAATTATCCAAGAGTGGTCATCTCCAGGTAAGAAGCCAGCTCCTATGGCAGCAGAGATCTCTTGGTCTTCTACTCTGGAAACGCACACAACACGACAGAAGTCAGTGTTTTCTGTGTTTGCAGCAACCATGAGAAGAATCAGCTTGCATAGAGAATATGCTGTTAGGTCTAGAAAATACTTCCTGTTGCTCGAATTTCCAATGTTTAGAGCAATGGCCATAATAGGACAGATTCACCCAGACCCTGCAATCCTGAGATCCAGGCATTTCCAATACATCATCCATGCTGTTTCTCTCCACTCTTCCTAGGGATTCAAGGCTAAATTGCAGGACTCTTCAAATGGTGTTTTTAAAATTGCTTTAAGATGTTTAATTTAATCACAGTCACAGGCTATTACCCACAACATAAAACCAAACCTGCAAGAACATTTGTCCAAGAAAATATGATGCTTTAAAATAAGACCTGCTGGCCAGTCCAGGGTTTCTATATTAAAATTCCCTTGCCAGAGGTTTTCATTTAATTTTGCTACCTAAAAACTTAACAAATGAGTTGTAACAAGCCACAGGAATTTTTTTGTGAAAGCAAACATTGATATTAAGGTGTTGTGTGTATTTTCACTTCATCTTTGTGAATCTTTTCTGACAAATGAAAGCTTTTTGACTCTCATGTCATGCAGGGTTGAGATACAGGAAGGTAGCTAAGTTAAAAGAGTCACCAAATGTCACACACTTACTAATAGCAGAGATTGATACAAACTCAGATTTAGGACTCTTCAACAAAGTTTTCAATTTCAGTGCATAAAAATATTCTTATTATTAAGACAGTCTGCCGCTTAGATTTATAAGCATGCATTAGAAAATATCATTATAAATTAGTTTCATCTGTGGATCTAGCTAAGAGGTTGAGGTCTACTCAGGTTCATGAATCCTGGATCCTAGCTTGGAGGCTGGAGCGTCATCTCCTAGGTTCTCTTACACATTGCTCATCTCCACATTAAAAATATTTTTATTGAAAATTATTTGAGAATATCATATAATGTACTTTTATGCAATCCTCACTCCTTCCTGTAAGTCCTCTCAGGTCCACCCCCACTTCCTTAATCTACAGCTTCATGGCCTCTTTTAAAAAGAAATTAACCCACCAGCCACACTTTGCGCTGCCCACACACTCATACAGGCGGGACCATCCGCTGGAGCATGGTTAGCCAAGGGGAGGCCACACCCATGCACGGTATCAACAGCACATATCTTCCCAGTTAGGGATGGAGCTTAAGAACCTCTTCACACTCCATGCTGGAATGCTGACTGACCTAATCTTGTGCAGACAACCTCAGCTGCTGTGTCTTCTGGGGTGCAGCAGTGCCATGTCCAGAAGGCACTGTTACTCCTGCCCTTCCTGACCCCTGGCTGTGACTGGCTGTGCTCCATCCTCCTCTGTGGTTCCGGAGCCCTGTGTGTATGTGTGTGTGTGTGTGTGTGTGTGTGTGTGTGTGTGTGTGTGTCTGTCTGTCTGTCTGTCTGTCTGTGTGTGATACAGATGTCCCATCTGTGACTGAATACTTCATTGACATGTATTTTCTGCACTTTGACCACTTACAAATTTCTCTGTTAACCATCATCCATTGCAGAAAAAAAACTCTTTCTCTGATAAGTACTGAGAGAGTTCATTAATGTTTGGGTATAGTTATACAAATTTAAAGAGCAGTTTGATACTATGTATGTTTAGCAGATTAATAGTTGTGGGTTAACCTGTGGGGCCTATGAGCTCCACAATCATGTGCTCTTGGCTGAATTACAGTACCAGGCTTGTATCTCCTCCTGTGCAATTTGGCTTGAAATCCAATCAGAACACGAAACCCCTATCATTTTTGCACCAGTATCGCACCCATGGGCACATCTTGCCATGCCCGAAATTATTGTAATTCGCAGGGTTCACAGCTAGGTAAGACTGTTAATGACATTTGTCTTAACTGCCTACATAACACTTTTCAGTTGTGTGAAGGTTAGCCTGCATGGAGCAGTATCTTAGTCAATACCAACTTGATATCCTTATGTGCTGTGACTAACATGTGTGGTGTCTTCCGAAATTGGGTCTTTCTGTCAAGTTCTTGTGAGCAACCAAGAGCAATAGCCGTAGCCAGTATCGTTTGGGAGAGTCTCCAGGACACGCCTATGACCAGCTACTCAAGGGCAGTAGTCACACCCGAGATGTTCACACCTGGAACCGGGATTTTCATTTGTCAACCTATGACATCTAGGAGGAGCATAATCCCATATGCTGGTTAACTCCAGTTAAAGTCTTTTATCTGAATGAAGTTTATGAAGCAGTGAGTTTCTGCCTGGATTGTTCACACATCTTCGCGTCACTAACCCTCCCCGTTATACTCACAAACCTCTCCCCACTTGTCTCCCTCCCTGTGTTCTGCCCTTTGCTTTAACATCATTGCTATTCTGTTATAAACCTCTTCCTTAGATCGATCTCACCACCAATGTCCCTTTCCTAGATTCTAGGGTCCCTGCCTTCACCTCTCAATATTTTTTCCACAGAAATTTTTGGCAGAGTACCTTAGATTCTACAAGTACTCCAAACTCTGCACACAGATATAAAGATTTGATGCTAAGCTTTACATGAGGGAGAATATGTGATTCTTGACTTTCTAGGTCTGGATCTCACTCAGTACACTCACTCAGTTCCACCATCTAACCTATACATTTTATGATTTCATCTTTCTTCAAAGCTGGATAAAATTCCATTGTCTGTTATTATCTGTTTTCATGATCCATTCATCAACAGATGGACTTCTAGAGCATTTCCATGGCCTAGTGATTGTGACTAGTACAGCTCTGAACATGTGTCTCTGTAGTAGACACAGAGCCCTTTGAGTATATGCTCAAGAGTGATATTGGGTCACATGGTAAATCTAGTTCAAGTTTTTTGATGAACCAACACACTGATTTCACAGTAAATGCATCAATCTGTGTTTCTCCAACAATGCATGCCACAACAACTTAAAAACAAAATTATTTGGAGGTGAAGGCAGGTTGATCAGTGTGACCATCCTGGGCTACATGGGTGCACACACGTGCAGATGAGAGAACAAGTTGCCAGAATCAGTTCTCTCCTTCTGCCACGTGAGTTTTTAGGCTTGGAGTCAGGTTGTTAGGTTTGGACATAAGCATTTATCTACTCAACCGTTTCACTGGCCCTCCCCACCCCAACTTTTATCTGCACACATGAAGTCTTCACATTTATTGGGGATTCCATCAGCCAGAAGGCCACCACCATGATTTTCTCACCTTTCTGGCTGATTCTGAGCCATCGACTCTGCTAGCATTAGAATTGGTCACTATCCACAGGCCCAAGGGACCTGAACCAAGATGGGAAGCTTCTGGAGGTGACACTGTCTACCACTGAGGTGCTAGCTCCCCACTACCCTCAGCTGCTCTCTGGAAGGCCCTCCATCAGTCTTAAGTACATATTTTTCTCCAAAAGAGGGGAAATTCACAAGGAAAAAAATGCCTCCTCGTTCATGTTTGAAGAGCTGTGGGGGAGGGGCTTGTGTGCCATGGAGACCAGAAGTCCATGCTCATTGCTTGCTCTGTCACTATCCAGTTTAGTTTTTGAGGAGTCTGTCCCTGAACCTGGAGCTTGCTGCTTGGCTCGCCTGGGTAAGCAGTGAGCCCCATGTACATTTCCTCTTGTCTCTGCCTCCCAGGGCTGGAATTGCAGGCACGTACCCCACATCCACCTTTACACGTGGGAGCTGGACATCCTAATTTGGTCCTCATGCTGGTGCAGCACAATTTTTACCCACTGAGCGGTGTTACAAGCGTCAATGCTCAACCTATTTTAAAAATCCAACACTGAAGGAAATGTGTCCTCATGCAATTAAACCTCCTTTGTCAAAGAGCTATTACCTGTTAAAGTCCTCATGCCTCGGAGTATGTGAAAAGTGAAACTGTTTTAAATTCATCCTGAAATTAAATATCCAGTTGTTAGAATTCTGTGGATCCAGGAGAAACTTTAGCATCAACAACCTTCCCTGCCAGCCCATGCCCTGTTTCTGTCTGATATGGTGGAAAAAAAAATGAGCCCAGACAGGCTGATCTCCCACATGGCTGCAGCTCCTGATCATGAAATCATGCTAAGCCAGAGGGGAGCTCAGAACTGGGCACCTCAAGACCTGGAAGGAAGCTTATTATCCACTCCACCCCAGTCCCTACCTGTAGGCAACTCAGCCTATTTTATAGACAAGGAAACTGAGGTCAGGTAAGCTTAACTCACAGGCTCAGGGCTGTTTAGCCTTTCAAGGCAAAGAGCTCATGGGATGCCAAGGCCTTCTCACTCAAACCTTTCCAAGAGCAGGATCTGTGCAGGGACCCTTGCCTCTGCATGCTTATGGCCTATGGAATGACTTGATGCTTCTTCTGATGTTTTCTCCCTAGGTGAATACTACTCTTCCAGGCAGGCTGCTGCTGCTGGGCTGGGGCCCCTATGCTCTCCTGTACCTATATGCAGCCATCGCAGATGTGAGCTTCATCTCTCCCAAACTACAGATGGTACAGATGCTTCCAAAGCCCAAGGAATCCTATACATCTGCACATCTGTCTCTCTCTATCACTCTTTCTGGCTTTCTGCTAACACATTCACTTATTCTTTCTTTCTTACTCCACCCCTCTTCTTCCTTTAAATATTCATAAAGTACAGAAAATATTTTTGTTCCACATACACCCCACCCCGTACTAGGCCATACTGAGATGACAGGGACAGCTAGACAGAGTGAGCATGTGCTCTGAGACCAGGAGATGAAATTGACACCCAGTTTCAGAACAGGTACGTTCTGATGTGGTAGCACGGGCTCTGTGACATTCAATGAACCATGAACACCCACCAGGAAAGACTCAGAGGCCAACAGATCAAGCTGAGGACAAATGAGTGGCAGTTCCAAGGGGGGAAGTCAAAAAAGTCATGAGTGGGACCAGGAGAAAAGTAGCGGCTTCAAAGCATTTCATAGACTTTTCCACAACAGGTGCCTGCCCTCATTGCCAAAACCATGCCCACAATCAACGCCATCAACTATGCGTTGCACAGCGAGATGGTCTGTAGAGGAACCTGGCAGTGCCTGTCTCCACAAAACAGAAAGAAGGAACGAACCCAGTGAAACTCTTCAAGGGGCTGATCACAGTCAAGCCTACCTCTTCAAGTCAAGGTTAAGTACGCCCCAGGTCAGGAAGATGCTGCCACATACTTTCCAAGAGCCCCAGAAGTCATGCCAGACACTTACCCACCAGTCTTAAGATCCCTGTTGAGTCTAATCTTAGGCTGGACCCAAGAATTCAGATACTAGGTTCAATGAAAGGAGTGCTGGTCACAGTCCTCTACACACAGTCTAAGGGGCCATGGAAAGGTAACTCTCTCCAACCCCATCTATCTCAACCCTAGAGTAAAGATGGCATTGTGGGCTAACAATGGTGTGGTTGAACAAACCAACATTCACTCAGCAAGCACATAACGTGCTCACTGAAACATATTGCTGATATGAGCCTTGACTATGTCCTACATGAGACCAGCCTTACAATGAAAGGAGAAAGCCCTGGGATTTGCTTTTGGAAGTCATCTGAGGCTGTCCTCTTTCAAATAGCATGTACTAAGGTGTAATGGCACCAGGGACTTATTCTGCCCCTTGTTCCTTATTGATGATGATTTGACCATATCGATTGAACCAGAACATGCAGGTTAGGTGCTCCCCGAGTCAGCCACCAGCACCAACATTCAAAATGAGCCATTGGTTATATGAAATTTGAAATAAAGATTGCTTTTAAATGTTTTGAAATTCATTGCCAGTATTTAAAAATTAAAACAATTATTTAACACTCCAGCTGTAATAAGATGTGGAGCCACAATTCTGTTTCCTTTCCACAGTGACAGTTTGCAGAGCTCAGTGTGACTGTGCCCTTTGCCCAGAACATATATTGTCCTGTTCAGCTCATGTGCTCCCCACAGAACCCATGTGCCTCTGGGTTGGGGACAGCAATGGAGGAGCCCCCAGTTACCTTTAGATGTACATATGCACCTTCTATTGAGTCAGCAATTTAGAATCAAGATATAACAGGTGCCTAGTCCTGTGTGAGACATACTGTCCCAGAGGAAAGTAGAGATGACCAACAGGGTAATGGAGGCCACACTAGAAGTCTAATGGTGGAAGGGGCAGATGTCCCAGGCGCTGTGACAGAAAGCACATCCTATGAAGTTGAGGGCCTGAACAGGCAAGTTCCTGGGGATGAGGGTAGGGTGGTCATGAGAACAACTTGTAGATTTGGGTTTGCCTCCTGGTTCTCCAGATGCAGAAAATCAGCTTATATATACAAAACCCAGATGAAGCTTGCATAATACCATCCTGTTTGGTTATTTTGCAGAACCAAGTATGGTGGAAGGGGGGGGCAGCCTTCCCATAGCACCCTTTTCTGGATTATGTTCTCAGCCAGGTGATATACAAACAAGATGACACTTGGCTGCACTCCAGGGCCCACGTAGGATGCTTGGCTTAGGCTTTGGATACAGAGTGAAGCAAGGAAGTCTTGGTGTCTAAGCTAGCTTGCATATGGGTGGAGCAGGTGACCAGGAAAGATGTGGGATTCAGGCGTAAGGATGCTGACCTGTCCCCAGTTAATCCCCTGAGTACCCTTTCTGGGGACCTTCCTCTCTTCCATCATTATAGACATTGAGCTAAGGAGGGATGAGGGAGCACGGTGATAGATTAGGGGGAAGACCCTTCAGATAGAGAGAAAGGGTTGAAGGCAGACAGAGCCAGAAGATAAGTAGCAAGAGTGGGTGGTATCAGCTTTGTCCAAGTCTCTGGATTCTCATGAGATAAGAAACAGGCCAAAGGGACCAGTATTCAAGCTCAGCCTCAGTGAAGACATGGGGCACAGGTTGACCAGGCTGCAACCAGAGATACGTTGAGCTCTGCCCTTCAGCTTCTTGGAAAAAAAGAATTGTGACCCAGGCTGGGGATGATAAGGGACAGGAGCCCATCCAACAAAAGCCCATCCAAAGCCACTCATTTCAGAGTCCCCAATCTACCCCCACTCTCACATTCCCCATGGTAGAAGTTTAGAGTGTCTCATCTTTGGGCACGTTCAGGACCTTGAGTGCATGTAAGCAGGGCTTCTCCTCTGCCTTGCTTCCATTCACCTCTAGGACCCCTACCTTACCCTTCTATGGAGTAATTCAGCTGTCTCTGGGTCAAGAGAGACCAAGGAAGGATGTGGCTGGATAATGTTTGAGATCCATCTTACAGTAGGACTTTAGTCCAGCCCCCAAGCTTGGACAGAAATCCGAACTCTACCCATTCCCTGTACTTGGACAGGCTTGGCGGAAGTTAGGCAACAGCTCCTACTATCTGGAGCTTCCTCCAGCTCATTCTTTTCTGTCCTGCTTTCCCATTCCTTTGAGCACCATGAGGTTCCTACCCTGAGTCAGCACCACTCTTAGAATCAGAAAAAGATACGCAAAGGGAGAGGTTATCGGCCTTTATAGACTGCTCATTTCCTGGCCTGTAGGTCGGGCAGGCCTGTAGGTCAGGCAAGCCTGTAGGTCAGGCAGGCCTGTAGGTCAGGCAGGCCTGTAGGTCAGGCAGGTCTGTAGGTCAGGCAGGCCTGTAGGTCAGGCAGGCCTGTAGGTCAGGCAGGCCTGTAGGTCAGGTCTCTTCCTCACCTCTCTCCCTCAAGTGCCTGTGAAGCAATTGATGATCCTTTCTTGAGGCTTGCTAGATTTCTTTCTTCCATCACATGTGCCCTCCATGTCATCTATCAGTACAGTGTCCCGTTCCCCACATGCACAAATACAACAAGTTTGGAAAGGCACACCAACAAGGTCCCTTGGCTAATCCTACCCATCCCTGACTTCACCATTCTCTCTGAAAGCTCCCAAACCCTCAGAAAACTGAGGCCTCATCACAGCAAGGAGAACTTGGGCAAAGGGAGAAGCTCCACAGCCGGAGAAGTTGGGGAAGAAGACTGAGGACCAGAGACCCTGTGCTGGAGTCTCAGCTACTGAACCCAAGGACCTAAGGAGCGTAACACCAAGGAATGAAGTCATCACTGGTTTCCTGGGGAGTTTCCCTTCCAATCCCATTGGCTTCAGCACACTTTGCTTCACCAAAAGACAGTGCTAACATAGAGAACTCTGGAATGAACTTAGAAAAAGCCACCTCTTGCCTCTGCCTCCTTCAGCAAATCCTACCAGCGTGCACCAACATCAAAATTCCAACTCAATTCTTCATAGACTTAGAAAGAGCAATTCTCAAATTCATTTGGAACAACAAAAAACCCAGAATAACAAAAGCTATCCTTAACAACAAAAGAACATCTTGGGGAATCAGCATCCCTGATCTCAAGAGCAGTAGTGATAAAAACTGCATGGTATTAGTACAGTGACAGACAGGTAGATCAATGGAATAGAATTGAGGACCCAGAAATGAACCCACACACATATGGTCACTTGATTTTCCACAAAGAAGCTAAAACCGCCCAGTGGAAAAAAGACAGCATCTTCAACAAATGGTGCTGGTTCAACTGGCAGTCTACATGTAGAAGAATGCAAATTGATCCATTCCTATCTCCTTGTACAAAGCTCAAGTCCAAGTGGATCAAGGACCTCCACCTAAAACCAGTTACACTGAACCTAATAGAAGAGAAAGTGGGGAAAACTCTCAGGGAGAGAGGAGAGGCCCTTGGGCCTGAGAGTGCTAGAGGCCCCAGTAAAAGGGGAATGTCAAGGTGGGAATAGGGGCATGGGTGGGCAGTGGGTGGGAGGTGGAATTCCCTCATAGAGGTAGGGATGGGGAGGGGATAGGGGGCTTCCAAAGAGGAGACCCAGAAAAGGGGAAACATTGGAAATGTAAATAAAGTATCAAAAATAAAATAAAATAAAATAAAATAAAATAAAATAAAATAAAATAAAATAAAATGAAAGAAAAAGCCACCAGGAGGCAGGCCAACTAACCGCAGGAACCAGGCAAGGACCAAGCACCAGGACAACGGTGTAACCACACTTCCTTCTTTGTATGGCAGCGTCCACTTAGTGCTTGTGATCCTGTCTCTGTCTTTAGCTCTTGTTCCTCCCCCTCCCCCTTCCACCTCTCCCCTCTACACACACACACACACACTCAACAGCTGTTGTGCGTCACACACAGTACATGGTGGCTGTGCCAGGGTCAATCCAGTCACTTCAGGAAGATGGCTATTACACTCTGCTGTGGCATTAGCAAGTGGGGAAAAAAAAAAAAAAAAGGACTCACAGTGGCTCAGAAGTCAAAGTAGAACTTCCTGAACAGCTGCATCCACGCACGTGCAATCAGACATAATAACGGGGCCTGTAAAGACAAGGCAGGAGTTTCACTCAGAACCTCCGTAAGTCCTTACCACAAAACTGAACCATTTTTCTCACTCCATATGAAGTAAGTATGTACTCCGAGATTCACAGTCACAGGGTTCAACTCTGTGTTTCAACAGAACTAGAATGTGTTTCCACTTTCAACCCCATTCAGGATTAAAAAGAAAATTCTGAAGTTTAACCAGAGAACCTAAATGCTGTCATGATTTCTGAATTTTCCCTTAAGAGTCAGTTCAGTTAGAGAATTATATGCATGCCTGCGCCACGACCAGCCTCTGTCTCTGCTGCCCTCTTGGGGTTGAAGAATGCTCTTTGCCCAGGTTTTCTGTCTTGATCTCAGTGGATATTGATGAGGTCACAAGGTTCTGAGACCATCCAAAACCTCTTTCTCAACCAAAATGTTTGTTACAGCTCAGTTACCTCCTCCAAACAAAACAAAAGCTAAACAAATAATAGCAAGAAAAACCCCAAACCCCATCCTGGAAGCAAAGTCTCCACAGAAGCGGGTTAAGTGAGAGTGTCGCCCTAATGTCACAAAATGGTCCCTTTATAAGAAGGGGCAGCACAGAGCCAGGCCTCTGCCTACCATTTCCCTCCCATGCATGCAGCAAGGAAGGACCATGTGAGCCCACAGAGAAAGCTGCCAGCTACACTCACTCTCAGACCATAGGCCTCACGAGACACCAATGTTAGCAGGAACTTGAGTTCAGATTCTGGGCTTAGGACCCCTGGAAGAGGTATGTGTGTACTATGTGAGCCTCCAGCCTATGGGGCTTTGTTACAATAGCACTAGCAGACAAAGAGTTTTTGATCAAAGCTTGTTTAAAACAGATTAATAGCAGAGGAGAATGAGAGCTTAGAATAAGCTCCCTGGACTGTCCAGGGCCACTCAGACAGAATTCCAGCTTGAATGATATCGTTTTCATTTAAAATGAGAGAGCCAGGCATCATGGTGTCTACATACATTTCGAGATAAAGTCATATATATATATATATATATATAGTGTGTGTGTGTGTGTGTGTGTGTGTGTGTGTGTGTGTGTGTGTGTGTGTGTGTAAAAATTAGGCCACCTTCCTTGTTACTGATTTATAAATAAAATTTTATTTATTTATGTATATGAGTACACTGTAGCTGTCTTCAGACACACCAGAAGAGGGCATCAGATCCCATTTCAGATGGTTGTGAGCCACCGTGTAGTTGCTGGGAATTGAACTCTGGAAGAGCAGTCAGTGCTCTTAACCACTGAGCCTGCTCTTAACCACTCCAGCCCTGATTTATAAATAAATATGCATATGAAATACACACACACACTTTAGGTCAGGCCTCAAAATATATATTTAAAATAAGAATTATGAAATGTGCCTTCTAAGATCTCTTCAGATTCTAAGAGCCATTGTTTAAGTGTTTAACTGAAAAACAGTAGAAGAATCTTCTCAACCCATTTTATCTTGCCATCAACAATTGCTCTCCCTGCTTTGTCAAAGAGATATGAGTTATAGTCACTCAGAAACCAGCAAATTGTTGGCCTAATGTTTACACACAACACACACACACACACACACACACACACACACACACACATACACACCACTTGAGACAAGTAGCCCAGGTCTTGAACTCTTCATTGCAGTTAAGGATGACCTTGAACTTCTGATCCTTTTGCTCCTATACCCAGTTTATGCTGTACTGGAGATCGATCCCAGGGATGCAGGTGTGCTATGTAAAGTCTCTATGGACTGAGCTACACTCTTGGCTGTCTGATACATTGTTGTCAGAAATCCAGAGTTGTTTTGTTTTATTTTCTGTTTTCCCAGTTAGAAAGATTCTTGGTCAATTTGTTCAAATATAAACTCACTCTCCGTGCACAAACGCCTGGTTCCCATCTTCTATCTCGGTGTCAGTCCTGTCTTTTACCCAATAAAAGAGAGAAAAGTAAGCAAAGCTCTAATACGCAAGAATCCTTCCTGGGTCGGTAGAGGTGTGCAGTGCAAGCTTCTACCACAAGGTGGCAGTGCTCTATCGCTGCTGACAATCTGGGGTCCCCTACCTGATGGTGGGTGAATTCCCAGCCCACGCTGCAGGATCTTCTGTGAGCTTTCTTTGTCTGTTCTAAGTACTGAAGCCTGTAGCCTGCCTTATTCTCATTGCAAGATTTTAAGATCCCATTTCTCTCCTTGAAAGAAAGAGAATTATATGTACATTGTTTGGAGTGATTGCAGACAGCCCCCATAAAATCCCCTTTTCTCTGCTTTCAAAACTACCGCCGGAAAGTCTAGTTGGATGAGAAACTTCAGAGTCCTCCCACCTAGGACAGGGGTGCGGCTAGGCCACTCGAGCTCTGGTCTTTGTCTAACTTGGATGTTAGAACAGTCCCTGGACATTTCTGGCTTTGGAGTCTCCTGTAAAACAAAACAAAACTAAACTAAACAACCCCCCCAAACAAACAAACAAACAAACAAACAAACAAACAAACAAAAAAACGGCTCCGTATGCTGAGATTACATGTGAACAAACACAAATGTGAACTACTGAGTGCTGGGTTGGAGGGCGCTCTGGTACAGCGCCTGGAGAAGCAGCTTGTGCACATGCGCACTGCATGCCATTTATTAAGTCTGAACAATGTTTCCAAAGAAACAAGAGCTGGGAAACTTCTGGATGAAAACCAAAGGCACAGCCCCTGAACCTCCCCTCTCCTGTCAGTCTCGGTCACCAGTTGCTTCTTTCTCAAGCTGTTCCTTGGCTCCAATGCTACACACCTGTTCTTCTCTCCGCCTGTCAAACTCTCTTAACAATGGCCTCCGTTGTCTTTGTGGGTTGTATCCTTGGCTCAGCTGCTCTTCCCCCGGCAGCTGTGGGGCATCCGTGACAGCTTCGCCCCTTTAGGTAGGAGGCAGTGTGGCAGCTTGGAAAGCACTTAGAATCCAGAGCCGGGAAGACCGGGGCAAGAATCCAAGTTTTTCCACTTAGTCAATATGACAGTCTGATTACTCAGACACTCCAAGGCTTCTTTAGCTCCCTCGGTAAAACCCCTTATGACAGCCGTTTTAGATACTTGGTTTAGCAAAAATTCTCCCATCCGCAATATCTGAAGTTGAGTGGTTACCCTCCACCACCTCTGGATGATGTCTGACCTCTGTCCTTGTCTAAGTCGGTGATACAGTTTAGGTCTTGGATACCCCCTAAAGACTCATGTTTAAGAGTGGGGTCGGAAGCCTGTGTTATTATTAGGACATGGGTGGGAAATTTAAGAGTAGGGACCTAATAGGAAAGATTACCCATAAGGTAACAGCTTTACTCTACCACATGCCCCCTGGCATGACGGTTCTCTGGCATGGGCCCCAATGCCCCCATGGGCTAAAACCTGCAGAACTTTGAGCCACCGCAAACCTTTTCTATTTTTAAGTTGATTACCTCAGGTATTGTTAGAGTAGCAGGCATCTGCCTAACAGAACCCTTTTAGCCAGCATCCACCCCTACCCCTGGTATGTCCCTTGGTCATTTTCTACCCATTGACCTCCTTCGCTATAAATTCCCCCTCGCCCATGCTGTTTTATGTCGGCCCCATTCCTCTCCCCACTGCATGTCTTGGCAGTGGTACCTAGTCCTAAAGCAACCATCCTATGTAGCATCTTTCCTAACCACACTTTAAGAAGGATTACAGAATAATTTCCCTCTAACAAATGTAGTATGAAGTTTGAGAGGACCTGTGCCACATGCACAAAAATGGACTCCTTGAAATAGGACCATTTCACACTGCTTGGGCCACAGTGAGTACTTAGTGCGTGCTAGCTTTTCTCCGCCCAGTCCTTCCCTGAGGCCTTATGCTGCCCTCTGGATCATTAGTTGCTCACGAAGAGCGGGCAAGCAGAGTTGCGATGGCTGAGTGACAGCCACAACCAACAACCATCTCATCGAAAGCTCACTTCACTCCCCTTAAGTCCTCAAAGCTTAACTCTCCCCTTTGTCTGTGCATTTGAATATCTTGGGGTCTGGAAATTCCAAAGGTGGTCCCTAGGCCAGACTCAAACTCACCTGGGGGACAGAAACAGACTCTCTGGCCCACCTGCATCTCCTAAATCGGATTTGAATTTTAATGAACACAGCCAGGGGTGTGTGTGTGTGTGTGTGTGTGTGTGTGTGTGTGTGTGTGTGCGCGCGCTTTAAACCTGAGTGGTAGCACAGCCTGCAGATGTCTGGGCTCATCCCACAGAGAAGTGATATAGTAGTTCTGTCTATTAATGTATGTAATGTTTTGATGATTTCTCACATATATAGTGTACATTTTGGATGTTTTTACCCCATTTCCATCTCTCGCTCCCTTCTCATTCTGACTGAACTCTTTCTTCTTTCAAATGAGCCTCCTTCTTACTTTCAGTTTGTTTGTTGACCCGCTGAGTTTTAATTAGGGTTGCCTGCATGAGCACAGATGTGCTGTGGGTTTATTTACTGGACCATAGGCAATGTATGGCACTGAAGACAATGACTCTCCTCTTCCCCATCAGCTATTGGATGCTGTACGCTTCCCAGGAGAGGTGGGACCTCCTGAGTGCTTCCTCAGATTGACCTATCATGTTCAGGTTTTGTGTGTAGGTAACCACAACTAGAGACACTAGACTGGTGTGAGATTTCTCAAAGCTCTTTGGGTATTCTAATATGCAAACAGGATTGAAAAGCATTGCTATTGGATGTTAAGGACCCTACCACTCCGTGAGGCATGAGTTATCACCATGAAATTGCTATAAGTTCTCTCTGAGGATGTTCTTTACCGAGGTGTATGTATATGTGCACTCACATATCTTTCTCCTGAAGTTAATTTCTTCTTTGTCCATCGAGCATTTGTCTCATAACTTACTTCCATCTTTCTCTTACTAATTTCTAAAGTTTCAAAGACCATTGACAAGAAGTCACCTTTGTCCAAGGCTTTCCACTTTGTAATCATGATGTCATTTAGAAGATAAGAAGGCCAGGTCTTGTATTGGAGAAAGTAAGGTACAAGAGGACACAAATACTGGTGCAGGTTGCACTATAAAGAGGAAACATGACTCCTGGCTCCTGGCTTAGAGATTTTCATGCACAAGTACAGCCAGAGCGTGCCAAGGTCTGTGGTCAAGGGCTGAACCTCGTGCACTAATACACACACGCCTCATAGAATTGCCTGGGTTCCTGATAAGCACAGAAGCTGGTTTGGTATGTTGGGGAGTGAGCCTGGAGTCTGCACGTCCAAAGCTTCCCAGGTAAGGCTGACACTGCTGAAACTGTGGCCAAATCAGCACTATAGAATCCTAGCTCCTGTGCCATTCAGAAACTGGGAATGCAGGGGCTGGAGACAAACATCGGTCTCTTTCACCTGCAGGATGACTGGGACCAAAGGGTCTAACTCCATCGTAGTTGGACTCTGAAGACCCCTACCTTGGGCACCAGCTGCCCTCTAGGAACCTGGCTATAGGACTTACCACTGCAGGTCACTTTTGAAGCATTCAACAGTATTTAACAACTCAACAAATATTTATTGAGCCTACCTTGAAGTCAAGGAGACAATTTAGGGACACAACATCCTTCATGTTTACAGTCTATTGACAGAAGAAATAATAGGAATGATCATTATCAATGGCGAGAAACACTCCAGAGAACCAAAAGTAATCCGGAAGGGCGGTCAGGAATGATTTTTTTTAGAAGGTGACACATGAGCAATAACTTACAAAACAAGAGTATGATAAGTCAGGAGCATCAAGATAAATGTTCCAGTTGGAAGACCAGCAGCAAGTGGGGAATGAATGAACCAGCAGCTCAAGAAACTAAGGCAGGGCCAGAAAAATAATAAGAAGCTTAGGACATGTTTGTCTGTCAAGGCTGAAGGATAAACAGGAGAAGAGTAATGAAGTTATCCATTTGTTTTTCTTTTGTAGCTCCAGGTTTGCCTAAAACTCCCTAAGAAGCTTGGCTTAGCCTCAAACAATCCATCCTCCTACTTCAGCCTCTCCCGGTGCTGGGATGCATGCACCTTTACCCAAGATTTCATAATTCGGTCTTATTTTGAGAGCAGTTAAAGACTTTAAAGACTTTAAATCAGAAATAGCCAGTAGCTGATCCCTTGGCTGCCATGATCAGGGCCTACAGTGTAGGTAAGAATGTTGACCAGAAAAACAGGGAAAGTTGCTATAGGCTAGACCAGAGGTGCTATTGCCTAGGTATCAGAGGCAGGGGCCAGGGTGTTATAATAAATAATTATAAGTAAGCAGATCTTTTTAAATATGGTTTGTGAAAGATATTGTGTGATGAGAGCAATTTGAACAGTTTTTTATCGATTTTAATGCTCCTGTTAGTTTTTTGGTCACATAAGAAAGCCCTTGAGAAAAAAAGCCATCAGGGAGGAAAGACTTCTTCTGGCTCATGGATACAGTGTTTCAGTCCGTTGGATACAATGTTTCAGTCCATTGGATACAATGTTTCAGTCCATCCTAGCATTGCTCCGCAGCTCCTGTCTCAGCAGTCAGGAAGCATAGGAAGCACCTTTCTCTGGCAGCTAGCCGGCTATCTTCATTTCAGTTCTTTCATCTAGGTCCCCCGCCCTATGGCACGATGCCACCATCATTCAGAATGAAAAGTTAGAGAGCATCTTGGAAGATACGTGAAAGCATATATGAAGAAAATGAAAACAAATTTTAGAAAGAACGAAGTCCAAATTTCTGATTTTTATCCCTTCCCATCTGTAGGAAGCCTGCATGTGGAGGTAAGCTTGCAGGAACAGCTTGGAAACTGACATAATCTAAAGACTTCCTTAATTTGCTTGGGTCTAGGGCTTTGGCCAACCCAACCAAATGTTCCTGGAAGTGAGGAGTGGGTAAGGGTAACACAGATAGCGCAGAAATTAGAATTTCCACATGTACACTGTGTTGGAGGGCCTGCGAGAACAAAGGATGGCACATAGGTTTTTAAACGGATCATATGCTAAGATGAGGAAAATGTGGCTTGGAACAAGACAAATACAGCCTTATCAAGTACCTGCATCCAATAAGCACCAAGAAATATTGAGATATGAAGATGCTATCCTGGGTTGGTTCATCCACATCACAGAGTATCTTGTAGGCATGGGACAGAGTGCAATCTTCCAGCCATGGGCACACACTCTCTTTGATAGATCAGGGATCAGTCTGAGGATGACCTCGTGGTAAGAGGGCTACTGCAGCAATTGTCTCAACAAAACAGGGCCATGAGTGAGGATCAGTGAACAGGTAAGTGGAAGGAAATGAAAATGAAAACTATCTTTCATATATTTTGTTTGAGTCACCCCCAAAGCAGGCCAGCAGACAGAAAGAGGACCCAGAGCAAAGAGGGCACAAGCAATCATGAAATAACAGCTGGGTTCACACCAGAGTCTGATTATGAAACTCACCCTCTTGGTCCTAAATCTAGTACCCAGGTAGTGACATTTCTGATATCTATGTTCAGATATCTTGGGGACAAGATGTCCACAAACAAGAAGAAGAACCTGTGACTCAGGTCTATATGTGCTGAGATATCCATGTTCAGGTGTTCCAGGAGGCAGCTTAGCAGTGAGGTGGCTGGTGAAGTGGCAGGAACCTTGGACTCCTGGTCATGACAGATACCTACATGGCTACTCCCTTCCTGGCTTTGGGAAAGTCAGCAAGAATTCCTGAGCTGTGTTTTTATTTATCTAATGATTAGTTAGATTAGGACTATTGTTTTAAACTGTCAGACAGGAAGCAATTTTGAGAGGTTGAAACCTAACTTCTGTTATCAAACTAGGTATGAGATAAGCCTGAAGAGATAAGCCTGCTTCCCCAGCACCCGATTCTGAAAGCTCTGGGGGCCTCTCTGCTTTGCTTGACAAAAGTCTGGAATTGGGTCTCATACCCCTGTTCTGGTGCCACAAATGCTCACCAAAACTGCACCGCTTCCCTTACCTTGGCACTAGGTGCTCTGTGTCTGTAGTTCTGTTGGAGCACAAGGGCTAGAGATAACATGCCTTGACTGGTGAACTGTCTGAGTGCCAGAGAAGGTCCTTATGGAAATCCAGACACTTATGAAAAACCCCAGATTATGTTCATTAGTTGTTGTTGGTGGGTACATGTTCCAGACCGTTGTTCACATTAAACAGGAAGTGATGTAAAAGGACTCCCCAAACTCAGGAAAGGAGGGCAGAATAAACACATCATATGACACATTAGTGTCTCACACGCTGTTCTGGAGTGCATCCCCACGCCTGGTCCTTTGGATACAAGTAGATCACAATGCCCCAGTGCTATGTCTTATCCTGTACTACACGCATGAGGAATTTGAGGCTGTGAGTGGTTAGAAAAACTGCCTTTACATTAATCTATTAAGAAGTCACATCACTAGGACAGAACTCCTCAGAACTATCTACGTACGAATGCAAAAACATGTTTCAAGGATTCCCTAACTTTAAGAGGAATTAAATATCTTGACATTACAAACAATGTATACTTTTTGTTTGTTTGTTTTATCTGATGTCTCCATCCTTCCCTGAAGATTTAATCCCTTATTCCTTCAACAACAGCCTGGTATTTTCCAAGCTCATTGCTTTACTCTAGAAGGGGAGAACAAGGAGGCAAAAACTCA
This sequence comes from Uromys caudimaculatus, assembly GCA_028551405.1. Lineage (NCBI taxonomy): Eukaryota > Metazoa > Chordata > Mammalia > Rodentia > Muridae > Uromys > Uromys caudimaculatus. Next base: position 86,293,617 of record CM052708.1, on the reverse strand, counting down.
TAACTTAGCAGAGGGACGAGGGCAAGGCATGCACTGCCATTGGCTGCAAGTGCTGTAACAGGAGGTGTTGCTGTAACTACCATGAGGTGAGGGAGTAGTGGCCTCTGTTAGATAAAATCGGTGAGAATACTGGCTTCTAATGAAAGGTTAACAATATCAAACGGATAGGGATGAACAAGGATCTGGGCCCAATCCTGAGCACCACATCAGTTGGTGGTGGTGGATACATTTTCTAGAACCTTGTTCACATTAAACAGGAGGTGATTTAAAAGGACTCGCCAAAGTCGGGAAAGAAGGGCAGAATGAACAGAGAACATTGGCACACACCTGTAATCCCATCACTTGGGAATAGAACCAGAAGCACTGGAAGTTTGAGATCACCTTTGGATACAGAGTGAGATCAAGGTAAGCTTGGGCTACATGAGGCTCTGTCTCACTATCTAAAATGAAAACAACAACCAAAACCAAACTTTGGATCATCAAGAAGAGTTTTGTTACAACGGTGTCACTTCTTGGTAGGTTACCCTACGGATGCTTTTATAATCACTTGGGTCCTCTATTTTCTCAGCGTGAAACACAGATAATAAGAATTAATGTCTTTATATCAGAGATTCCAGTGAATACAAAGAGCACACTGCCAAGACTGATGCTCTTGAGTTTACTCCCCAAAGCCTCCAAAGTGGAAGGAGAGAACTGATTCTCATAAGTTGTCTGATCCATCCATCCATATACAAGTGTGTGTGTGTGTGTGTGTGTGTGTGTGTGTGTGTGTGTGTGTGTGTGTGTGTGTGTAGATATCTCAGCGGGTGGGAGATTCTTCTGCAAGTGTAAGGGTCTGAGTTTGGATCCTCAGAATGACATGAGACTTGGACGCAGTAGTATATGCCCATGATGCCAGCATTGCTGTGGCAAGATAAAGAGATGGAAAACAAACACAGGAAAATGCCCAGAATTCTATGAGCCAGCTAGCCTAATGCATGCAACAGCAGCCACCATTAAGTCCGTCTTCAAATAATGTGGAATGGCAGGGCGAGCACCCAAGATTGTTTTCTAAGTTTCACATTTGTGGCCCTTACATACACATCACACATACGTACATACGTACATACATATACATACACACATGCAGTTAGCAAAAACATCATTCATATAACCCTGGAAATTAACCAGGAGCTTTCAACAATCATATGTTTTGATTCAAGAAAATTAGCAAATTTTAAGCAAAAACCAAAACCTAAAACAAACAGATAAAAACCCTATGAGATGTGTAAGAAAATAGAATATACATCTTACATGCAGGAAAAGTGTGTTAAGAAAGCCGAGATATCAAACTTATGAAGCAAAAATGTTTAAATCTTCTAACCTCAAATAATCAAAGAACTAAAGGAAATCATCGAAACAACTAATTAATGCAAACTGTGAAACTAATTTTCCATCAGGTTTAGAGTACCAATAAAAGGAAGTTTTTAAAAAGTGACAAAGAAATTCTGAAGTTAAAAGAATTTTTTCTAAAGTGTCTATGAATATAAAACAGCAAGAAAAAGGAAACTGGTAAACCTAAAGGTAGGTCATTGGATGTTTGTAGAATGAAGAACAAAATTGAAAAGGTTGAGCACTGTGCAACACCTTCAAGCATGTAAGAATCACACTATGAGCATCCCAGGAAGAGCGAGGAAAGAGAAAGGAAAGAAAAACAATTGAAGAGGTAATAGCCAATCATTTCACAGCTTTTAGGGAAAGCATTGATGTTCACTGTGCACATTTAGAAAAACCCATGGGCTCTGAGAAGGAATAAAACTAACAGATCCAACCAGACAAAGAACAACCCATGTCTCAAAGTCAAAGAAAAGACAAATGTTGAAGGAAACAATCCATCACATGGATTGTTTTCAGTACAGTTAACCACTAATCTTCCAACAAAAGCCACACAGGCACAAGACAGTGAAATAACATTGTAAGCAGGATGAAGAGTTAAGAAATGAACGAACAAACAAACAAATAACAAAGACAGTCTGGAGATACGCCTCAGCAGGTAGGAGCATTTGCTATACAGTCAAGATAACTTAGCTAACATCCCTGGCAGTGATGTAACAAAATCTCATTTTGTGTGTGTGTGTGTGTGTGTGTGTGTGTGTGTGTGTTAGACAGAGAGAGACAGAGACACAGACACACACACATACAGAGAGAAAGAAAGAGAAGGAGAGAGAGAGAGAGAGAGAGAGAGAGAGAGAGAGAGAGAGAGAGAGAGAGAGACTGTCCACCAAGGTATCTGTATTTAACAAAATTATCCTTCAAAAACACAAGAGTGTTCATTATTCTTTGCTTTCTGAGTGTGGATGCGACATGACCAGCTACTTCAGCACCCCCTCCACTGTGACCTCCTGAGCCTTTATGGTTTATAACTCCTCAAATTGCAAAAAGAAAAAAAAATTCATCCTTTAAAAAAAAATAGAAGAGAAGTTAAGACATTCCAAAACTAGAAACGAAGAACAGCAAAACAGCAGTAAGTTAGAGAATTTGCCATCTGATGGTCCCTAGGAAGAACATGAAAGGGCTTCTCCAGAGAGGCATGCGAGAAGAGTACACAGTAGCTAGAACCAGGCAGTGTAATTTGGCTTCAACTGCCAACAAAAGGCCACAGCAACAACAATGTATTTCTCTCATAGTTCTGAGTGATGAAAGGTTTTGATCCTGCTCCCAGATAGCTTGGTTTGGTTTCTGGTAAGGTCTCTGTCTTAGGATTTCTATTGCTGTGAAGAGACTCCATGACCATAGCAACTCTTATAAAGAAAACCATTTAATTGGGGCTGGCTTATGGTTCAGAGGTTTAGCCTATTATCGTCCTGGCCAAAAGCGTGGTAGCATTCAGGCAGACAACGGTGCTGAAGGGGTAGCTGAGAATTCTACATCTGGAGCAGGAAGAAACTGCACACTGGGCCCGACTTGAGCTTCTGAGACCTCAAAGCCTGTCCCTAGTGACATACTTCCTCCAACAAAGCAGCCACGCCTACTCCAACAAGGCCACACCTCCTAATAGTGCCACTCCCTATGGTGAAGCTTTCAAACACATGTATCTGTGAGGACCATATCTATTCAAACTACTACAGCCTCTATTTATTCTTGGCCACAAGCTCTCTCTCCTCCTCTTCTTCCTCCTCCTCTTCTGCTTCTTCTTCTAATGATACCAACTGTACCAAATTTAGAATTCAAAGTTTGACCTCATTTAACTTTCATTACCTCCCGAAAAGTTTTCCTTCAAATATAATCACACTGAGAGGTAGAAGTTAGACTACCTAATGTAGGGAGCAGGGTGTACTTGCAACCCAAACAATAGAAGGGGAAAATGAAAAGCAAAAGGACAACAAAAGAAATGTTGAATATGAAGAAAGAAGAAATTTTAACAATTAAATAAACGTTACAGAGGGAAAAACAAAAACAAAAATAATAATGAAAAGTAATAGAAAAAGTAGCAATGAAACTAAAGTTTAGTAGTTTGGAAATATAACGAAATGTGTATAACTGCCTAGATGGGCCAAGGACAAAAGAAGCCCAGAGGTCAAATCATGAAAGGGAAGAACAAAATGGGGGCACATTACTATGGGCCCATGGGAAGGAAGGGAAGGAGGGATGTTGGGAGCTGAAGGTCAGTGGAAATGGGCGTGTGTTTGTGATCTTAGCTTCACCGCGCACTATGCCTCCCCATGGTGCTCTGCAGGACAAAGCTGAAAGGGAAGCCATGCCCAACACCAAAATTTCTTAAATTTCCCACTGATCTGAATGGGTGAAAGGAATAGAAGAACAGAAGAGCCGGGGAGGAAGCATCCAAGGGCACCATGGATAAGGACACCCTTGAAAATGAGTCCTGCTGGGAAGTGCATAGTAGAGACCAATAGGAGGTGGCTTTCCTCTGGTGCTCTGCACTCTGTATTGCTGATGTTGGGATGAGCGTATAGATATGGTTGAAAGTCATGAGGACCAGTGGGAAAGAATGTGCCTAGTCCTGCTGGGACTAGATGCTGGGGGGGGGGGGTTGCAATGGGAGGGGTAATGAAGGGAAGGATTTGTAAGGGTATGTGGTGGTATGAATATGCTTGGCCCAGGGAGGGGCACTATTAGGAGGTGTGGCCTTGTTGGTGGGAGTGTGTCGCTGTGGGACGGGCTTTGAGACCCTCCTCTTAGCTGTCTGGAAGAGACGGTCCTCATCTGGCTGCTTTCAGAATGAGAAGTCGAACTCTCCGCTCCTCCAGCATCATGCCTGCCTGGATTCTGCCATGCTTCTTACCATGATAATGGACTGAACCACTGAACCTGTAAGCCAGCCCCAATGAAAAGTTGTCCTTTATAAGAGTTGCCATGGTTATGGTGTCTGTTCACAGTAATGAAACCCTCACAAGGCAGGGTGGGACTGGGAGCAAAGGGGGCTGTGTGGGGGATGTAAAGTGAATTTTTAAAAAAGAAAGAAAGTCATGGGAGCTTATGTAATAAGTGAGAGTAAATAGTTCATCCTGAAGCAGGGCAGAAGTAGGACCAAGTTCACAGAAGCTTTGTAGGCCAGGTAGGATTTGACTGCTAGTAGTAGGCACATCTGGATGGCATAGAAGCTGCTATAATCCAATACATGTTTTGACATTCTGGCCCAAAGTACAGTCTTTGGTAGGCAGTGCGGGTACACTGAGAACAGTTAAAGGCTATTATTGACACCCAGGTGAATGGTAGCTGGTTCTGTGATGTTGGCAATGGGAAGAACACCGGAAAGGGTGAAGTTTACAGGAGAGGAATGTGACCTCAGCCCTGTTGTGGTGCAGCTGATGTATCTTTGTGACAGTCAAGTGGGGTTGTTGAGAGAGCAGTTGAATATGGAAGTTGGAACTCAGAGAAACCTGGATGGGAAGGATACAGTCTTTGCTATAAAGTCAATTACCATATCTGTAGTACTGTATTCAACTTTTGAAAAGAAACGGTCTAGAAGAAACAGGAGATGGGGCTGAGCCTTAAAAACTGCAATGTTCTTACCATCCTGGGGAGGGAGACTCTCAAGGAGACAAAGACTGAGTCTCTGGAGTGGAGAGGGAAAGCCTAGAAAGGGGTTGTTTAGGCATAAAGGGAAGAGGATATTCCAAGAAGAGAAAAGTCAACAAAGACAAGGTTTGAAAAATGCTCACTGGATTCACTGACTGGGTTGGTAGTCATCAGCGATCCAAGGCAAGATCGGTGTCAGTGAGGGGAAAGAATCAGAGCCAGACTTGGAACAAAACAAGTAAAAACTATTTTCAAAAAGAAAGAAGTAAGGCAATCTGAAGAATGGTGGGAAACAGGCACGTTTAACTGGACAGATTAACTGAGAAGGAACAGTTGGATAAATGAGAAAAACACTGATGACGAACAGTGAGGCACTCTGAGAGGAGGAGACAGACAGACCACCCTGCACTCCCCCACCCCCTGCCACCCAGTGCAGCACAGAAGACTGGGAAGCACAGGCTTGGAGGGGTGCATGGGACCAGAACCAGAAAGTTGGAGAGATGTCAAGAAGCAACTGTACAGCTAGCAGGACGTAAGGTGACCAGAAAGTTGAGAAGAATAGAGATTTGAAATACTAGGTGAATTCTAATGAAGAGAATTGCAAATAGCATATAGAGACACTTGAGATGTTATTAGGCGTCAGAGAAATGCCATCTAAAACCACAGTGAGAGTCACTTCCAGGAAAATGGGAATAGATGCACTGTTGTCTATCCCTCCTCCTAAGTACAATGGAAAGCTCTAGAGCTTCTGTATGTAAACATAGGAAGACCAGAAGCCAGAGAGAAGGTAGGCTGCTCAGAGGCCTTAGCACAAAGGAGTGACACAGTAGTGGCTGCCCTGAGAGTCCTTTTGGCCTCATGGACCCCAAATTTGGAAAGAACAAAAATCTACTGTTCTATTCAAAATCCTCAATACAAACACAGAAAAGAAAAAAAAAATGAGCTGCACTAATAGTCTGGTGTTTTGAATCAAAGGAAGAGAAACAAACAAGCCTAATAAGGCAAAAAAATTTTAGATGAAAGCTCCACCTGGGGCTGGGACTTCAGCCAATTTCTTCCTAAAGTGCTTGTCTGGTGTGCACAAGGTTCTGGGTTCAATCTCAGCTCTGCATAAATCAGGCTTCGTGGTGCATGCTTCTAATCCCCAGCACCTGGAATTTAGAGGCAGGAGGATCATAAATTCTAGTTCAAGGTCATCCTCAGCTAGAGAACAAGTTTGAGGTTAGCCTGGGTACCAGAGATCCTGTTTCAACAAGGAAGAGAGTTCCTTTTACATCAGTCAAGCATCAAGCAATAGACCATGGCTTGAAGCCCTATTTACACTAGCAAAGACTGGATAGGGAGCCCAGACTTCTACGCTCAAGACTGAAACAAGGCAGGAAAGCCACAATGAGATGGTGCTAGGCAAATGGACAGAGGATTGCATACTTGACAAGCAGTAATGAGCCCACCTCAGATTGTCAGCAGATGCCATGGAAGGTGACATGCCATTTCTACCTGGCAATAATGAGGGGCCTTCCCTCCCATCATCAGAATGCCTGAGGGTAGAGAACCCAGACTTCCACATGGAAGCAATGAGATATTGTCCTTGTCTCTTATCAGAGCAACGCAAAGGAGAGCCAGCTGAGACAGAAATGTAAGGGAGACCCAGAGACATATCATGTAAAAATGTCGAGAATTTAAGTGGGGACTACATACCTTGTAATGAACCCCAAATGAAAAACCACAGTCCACAGTGGCCAATGCCAAGGCAAGAAAAACGATGAATCATCTAATGAATAATTTAGCATAGCTTTGATTTGTTTTTAAAACTGAGACAGTGTCTCACTTTATAGAATTGCAAGATGGCCTCAAGCTCACAGTAATCCTATTGCCTCAGCCTTCCGTCTATAGGAACTATAAGCATGACCACCCACACCACCATTCCCTGTTGACTTTTACAACAACTTAAGAGCTAGTGATATGGCTCAGCTGGCAAAGATGTTTGCCTCATAAGATTGATGATGTAAGTATATTCCCTAGAATTCACAAAAAGTGGGAGGAGAGAATTTACTCCACAAAGTTTTTCTCTGCCCCATGCTATGGTATGTATGTGCATGCATGTGTACATGTGAGTGTATTTTCTCTCTAAATAAATAAATAAATAAATAAATAAATAAATAAATAAATAAATAAATAAAATTTCAAAAGAATTAACAAGAAATTCTGAACACATCAAAACAAATGAGAAGAATCAAAAATGTAGCCAAAGGAATTTTATTGATCTGCGGCGGGAGAGCTCTGCCTGGACCACCAGGGCTCCATAGCCAAATAGCTCTGGGAGAAAGCTAGCCTCCCAGGAGTGTGGAAACGCCCATGAGAGGGGGTAAGAGGAGCAACATTGCTCAGCAGGACTCGCCCAGAATCCTTGGGACACAGAGACTGAGGAACAGCCGGGGAAAGGAGCCTTCTGGTTTCCATCTGCGGCTGGAGACCTCTGCCTGGGCCACCAGAGCTCCATAGCCAAATAATGCCAGGAGAAAGCAAGACTCCCAGGAGTGTGGGCAAGCCTGTCTGCTCAGAGGAACCCACCTGGAATCCCCAGGACACAGGGACTGAGGAGTGGTCTTCTGGTTTCTGTTGGTGGCCATGGAGCAGATCCTGTGACACAGGGCTCCATACTCAAATAGTGCCAGGAGAGAGCTGGTATCCCAGGAGTGTCAACACACCTTCAAGCACAGGCAAGACCATCACTTCTGTTCAAATTCACTGGATCAAGAGGGACCCTTGCAGAGCCATCAGGGCACAGGAACCAAGGGACAGCTGGGGACTAGATCCTTCTAGTTTATGTCTGCACCCCAGAGTTGATCCTGTACCACAGTTCTCCAAACCCAAATTCCTCTCAGAGAGAACTGGTCTTCAAGGAGTATTGACACCGATGCTTGCGGGACAGACAAGCCACAGTCAGAGAGAGTAAGACCAGCTAACACCAGAGATAACCAGATGGCAAAAGGCAAGGGCAAGAACCTAAGGAACAGAAACGAAGGCTTCTTGGCAACATCAGAACCCAGCTCTTCCACCACAGCAAGCCCTGGATACCCCAACACACCAGAAAAGCAAGACTCAGGTTTAAAAATCACATCTCATGATGATGATAGAAGATTTTAAGAAGGAAATAAATAACTCCCTTACATAAATACAAGAGAACACAGGTAAACAACTAGAAGCCCATAAAGAGGAAACAAAAATATCCCTTAACGAATTATAGGAAAACACAATCAAACAGGTGAAGGAAATGAATAAAACCATCCAGGAACTAAAAATAGAAATAGAAACAATAAAGAAATCACAAAGGGAGACAACCCTGGAGTTAGAAAACCTAGGAAAGAGATCAGGAGTCATAGATGCAAGCATCACCAACAGAATACAAGAGATAGAAGAGAGACTCTCAGGTGCGGAAGATACCATAGAAAACATTGACACAACAGTCAAAGAAAATGCAAAATGCAAAAATCTCCTAACCCAAAACATCCAGGATATCAAGGATACAATGAGGAGACAGAACCTGAGGATAATAGGTATAGAAGAGAGTGAAGATTCCCAACTTAAAGGACCAGTAAATATCTTCAACAAAATTATAGGCTGGGCAATGGTCTCGAAAAACCAAAAAAAAAATTATAAAAGAAAACTTCCCTAACCTAAAGAAAGAGATGAACATAAATATACAAGAATCCTACAGAACTCCAAATAGATTGGACCAGAAAAGAAATTTCTCCTGTCACATTATACTCAAAACAACAAATACACAAAATAAGGAAAGAATATTAAAAGCAGTAAGGGAAAAAGGTCAAGTAATATATAAAGGCAGACCTCTCAATTTACACCAGACTTCTCACCAGAGACTATGAAGATCCTGGGCAGATCTCATATAGACTGTAAGAGAACACAACTGCCAGTCCAGGCTGCTATACCCAGCAAGACTCTCAATTATTATAGATGGCGAAGCCAAAATATTCTATGACAAAACCAAATTTGCACAGTATGTTTCCACAAACCCAGCCCTACAAAGAATAATAGATGGAAAATGCCAACTCAAGGAGGGAAACTACACCTTAGAAAAAGCAAGAAAGTAATCTTTCAACAAACTCAAAAGAAGATAGCCACAAAAACATAAAAATAATATCAAAAAATAACAGGAACCAACAATCACTATTCCTTAATATCTCTTGACATCAATGGACTCAATTCCCCAACAAAAAGACATAGACTGACAGACTGGATCCATAAACAGGACCCAGCATTTTGCTGCATCCAGGAAATGCACCTCCATGTTAAAGACAAAAACTATCTCAGAGTAAAGGGCTGGAAAACAATTTTCCAGGCAAATGGTCCAAAGAAACAGGCTGGAGTAGCCATTATAATATTGTATAAAATCAACTTTTAACCAAAAGTCATCAAAAAAGATAAGGAAGGACACTTCATACTCATCAAAGGAAAGATCTACCAAGAAGAACTCTCAATTCTGAACATCTATGCCCCGAATGCAAGGGCACCCACATTCATAAAAGAAACTTTACTAAAGCTCAAAGCACACATTGCACTTCACACAATAATAGTCGAAGACTTCAACACCTCACTATCATCAATGGACAGATCTTGGAAACACAAACTAAACAGAGACCAAGTGAAACTAACAGATGTTATGAAACAAAAGGATTTAACAGATATCTATAGAACATTTCATCCTAAATCAAGAGAATATACCTTCTTCTCAGCACCTCATGGTACCTTCTCCAAAACTGATCATATAATTGGTCACAAAACAAACCTCAACAGATATAAGAAGATTGAAATAATCCCATGCCTCCTATCAGATCACTACGGATTAAGGCTGGTCTTCAATGGCAACAAAAACAACAGAAGGCCCACATATACATGGAAGCTGAACAACACTCTACTCAATGATAACTTGGTCAAGGAAGAAATAAAGAAAGAAATTAAAGACTTCCTAGAATTTGATGAAAATGAAAGTACATCATACCCAAACTTATGAGACACAATGAAAGCAGTGTTGAGAGGAAAACTTATAGCTCTGAGTGCCTCCAAAGAAGAAACTGGAAAGAGCATAGACTAGCAGCTTCACAGCATGCCTGAAAACTCTAGAACAAAAAGAAGCTAATACACCCAAGAGGAGTAGAAGGCAGGAAATAATCAAACTAAGGGCTGAAATCAGCCAAGTAGAAACTAAAAGAACTATACAAAGAATCAACAAAACCAGGAGTTGGTTCTTTGAGAAAATCAACAAGATAGATAAACCCTTAGCCAGACTAACCAGAGGGCACAGACACAGTATCCAAATTAACAAAATTAGAAATGAAAAGGGAGCTATAACAACAGATTCTGACGAAATTTAAAAAAATCATCAGATCCTACTACAAAAGCCTATACTCAACAAAATTGGAAAATCTGGATGAAATGGACAACTTTCTAGACAGATACCAAATACCAAAGTTAAGTCAGGATCATATAAACCATCTAAACTGTCCCATAACCCCTAAAGAAATAGAAGCAGTCATTAAAAGTCTCCCAACCAAAAAAAGCCCAGAAGCAAATGGGCTCAGTGCAGAATTCTATCAGATCTTCGAAGAAGACCTAATACCAATACTGTTCAATCTAATCCACAAAATAGAAACAGAAGGAACACTACCCAATTCCTTCTATGAGGCTACAGTTACACTGATACCAAAACCTCAGAAAGACCCAACAAAGAAAGAAAACTTCAGACCAATTTCCTTTATGAATATCGATGCAAAAATACTCAATAAAATTCTCAAAAACTGAATCCAAGAACACATCAAAATGATCATTCACCATGATCAAGTAGGCTTCATCCCAGGGATGCAGGATGGTTCAATACCCAGAAATCCATCAACTGTAATCCACTACATAAACAAACTCAAAGAAAAAAAACCACATGATAATTTCATTAGATACTGAAAAATATCACTATTTGCAGATGATATGATGATATAATTAAGCGACCCAAAAAACTCCACAGAGAACTCCTACAGCTGATAATCAACTTCAGCAAATTGGCCAGATACAAAATTAACTCAAATAAATCAGTAGCCTTCCTATACTCGAAGGATAAACAGGCTGAGAAAGAAATTAGGGAAATGACACTCTTCACAATTATCACAAACAATATAAAGTATCTTGGTGTGACTCTAACCAAACAAATGAAAGATCTGTATGACAACAACTTCAAGTCTCTGAAGAAAGAAATCGAAGAAGACCTCAGAAGATGGAAAGATCTCCCATGCTCATGGATTGGCAGGATTAATATAGTTAAAATGGCCATCCTGCCGAAAGCAATCTACAGATTCAATGCAATCCCCATCAAAATTCCAACTCAGTTCTTCATAGACTTAGAAAGAGCAATTCTCAAATTCATATGGAATAACAAAAAACCCAGGATAGCAAAAACTATTCTCAACAATAAAAGGACTTCTTGGGAAATCAGTATCACTGACCCCAAGCACAGTGCAGCTGTGATAAAAACTGCATAGTATTGGTACAGTGACAGGTAGGTAGATCAATGCAATAGAATTGAAGACTCAGAAATGAACCCACATACATAAGGTCACTTGATATTTGACAAAGGAACTAAAACCACTCAGTGGAAAAAAGACAGCATTTTCAACAAATGGTGCTGGTTCAACTGGTGGTCTACATGTAGAAGAATGAGAATTGATCCATTCCTATCTCCCTGTACAAAGCTCAAGTCCAAGTGGATCAAGGACCTCCACATAAAACCACGTACACTGAATCTAATAGAAGAAAACGTAGGGAAAACTCTCGACCACCTGGGTACAGGGGAAAAGTTCCTGAACAGAACACCAATGGCTTATGCTCTAAGATCAAGAATTGATAAATGGGACCTCATGAAATTATAAAGCTTCTATAAGGCAAAAGACACTGTAAATAGGACAAAATGGCAACCAACAGATTGGGAAAATCTCTTTACCAATCCTACGTCCAATAGAGGGCTAATATCCAATATATACAAAGAACTGAAGAACTTCTACTCCAGAGATCCAAATGACCCTATCAAAAATTGGGAACAAAGCTAAACAGAGAATTCTCAACTGAGGAAATTCATAGGGCTGAGAAGCACCTAAAGAAATGTTCAACATACTTAGCCATCAAGGAAATGCAAATCAAAACAAGTCTGAGATTCCACCTCACACCAGTCAGAATGGCTAAGATCAAAAACTCAGGTGACAGCAGATGATGGTGAGGATGTGGAGAAAGAGGAACCTTCCTCCATTGCTGATGGGATTGCAAGCTGATACAACCTCTCTGGAAATCAGTTTGGCAGACCCTCAGAAAAATGAACATAATACTACCTGAGGACCCAGCTATTCCACTCCTGGGCATATACCCAGAAGATGCTCTAACATGTAATAAAGACACATGCTCCACTATGTTCATAGCAGCCATATTTATAATATCCAGAAGCTGGAAACAACCCAGATGCCCCTCATCAGAAGAATGGATACAGAAAATGTGGTATGTTTACACAGTGGAATACTACTCAGCTATTAAAAACAATGACTTCATGAAATTCTTAGGCAAATGGATGGAACTTGAAAATGTCATCCTGAGTGGAGTAACTCAGTCACAAAAGAATGAACATGATATGTACTCACTGATAAGTGGTTATTAGCCCAAAAGTTAGAAATACCCAAGATTCCCTTCACAGAAACCATTGGGCTGTGCATGAGGTCCCAGATGTAGTAGTTGGAAAAGGGACTGAAGGAGTTTGCAGTCACATGGAGGGAGCAACAGTGTTAACTGGCCTGACCTCCTGATGCTCCTGGAGACTGGATCACCAACTAAGAATACACATGGAGGGACCCATGGTGCTGGCCACATATGTTGCAGATTAAGGCCTTGTTGGCCATTAGGGGGAGGAGAGGTCCTTGAGCCTGAGGGTGTTAGAGGCCCCAGTATAGGGAAATGCCAAGGAGGGAAGACGAGCATGGGTGGGTGGGTGGGTGGGAGAATACCCTCATAGAGGCAGGGGCAGGGGGAGGGGATAGGGGGTTTCCAATGGGGAGATCTGGAAAGGGGGAAACATTTGATATGTAAATAAAGTATTAAAAAAAGAATTTTATTAAAAACATAAATTTTACAACAGAAAAAATATAATAATCAAAAAGGACATGGTTCTATAGTAGAATGAAGAAGGTAGAGAAGTCATTAAACAAAGGAAAGGGAATGTCAGATAAAGTAGACCGATGAGTAGAGAAAATGGTCAGAGACAACGTGTATCTCATTCATGTTGTGGTTATTAATCCACATTATCCACAGAAATGTGCACAATGATGAATAAAACCTCCAAGAAGACAGTAATTTTAAGAATACACACACACAGAAATAAGGCTGCAAACTATTGAACAAATTATGATAAAGCAGAAAGGAAGACTAGAAGAGTATGAAATTACAGGGATCTGATGTCCTCTTCTGACCTCTCAGAGCACCGTGCAGCCTTATGATGATGGCAAATATAACATGTATCAATGCTGGAGAAATATTTATACATGTAAAATAAAACAAATGAATCTAAAATTTTAATAATAATAATGATAAATTAAAAGAATATTAAGGATTTGATATTTATCTCCATTGCCTTTCTCTTTAGAGTTTAGAATGGTGTAATTGTGCTAGGATTTCTGTAGTAATTGCTTTACTCTTGCTTGTTCATTTAGCGATTATCTGCTTACTGTGTTAGCCGTGCAGTTCATGAATGCAATGAGTCTATTTCTTAGGAGCTTTGATTTCTGTAGTTAGCTCACCACATCCTACATATGGCTGCTTTCCTTTACCTCCCCCCCTCAACTCACCCCTACTTGTATTTTTTACTTTCTCTGAACTGTTGTAAATGGTGTTATATTTTTCAATTTCAGTTCCATATGCTATTTGTCAATGCATAAAAACACAATCAGGTAAAATGTTTTTTGACTTGAAATGTCAGCAGGCAGAAAGGAAAGATAAAATGAGCTTCATTTGATTAAACTGTTTTTCTGCAAAATTGTCTTATTGAGAAGATGAAAAGACCAACAAGCCTGCAGATTCAGAACAAACAGGGAAATAAACTCCAGAATGTAGGGAAATATGAGAAATGATACTGAGGAAATGATGTCCAACTTCATTAGCCATTAAGAATATATTAATTGGACTGGAGAGATGGTTCTGAGTAAGAGAACTTACTTTTCTGAGGGTCTGTGTTTTGTTCCCAGCACCAATATGGCAGCTCATGACGCTCTGTAGCCAGATCCAGAGGATCCAATGCATCTTACTTCAGCAGGCTCCAGCACTGTGGTGGTTTGAATACGCTTGGCCCAGGTAATGGCACTTTTAGAAGGTGTGGCTTTGTTGGAGGAAGTGTGTCACTGGGAGCATTGGCTTCAAGAGCTTCTGCCTAGCTGATTGAGGATGCCTTGTTTTTCTTGTTTGTCTTCAGAACAAGACGTAGAATTCTTATCTCCTCCAGTGCCATGCCTGCCTGGATGCTACCATGATTCCCTCCATAGTGATAATGGACTGAACCTCAGAACCAGTAAGCCAGCTCCAATTAAATGTTGTCATTTATAAAAGCTGTCTTGATCGTGGTGTCTCTTTACAGTAATGGAAGCCCTCCTATCTAAGGCATGCACATATCTGGTGTATAAGCATACTATCAAGCACACACATACAAATAAAACAAAATAAACATTTAAAAAATAACATGCTAATTAAAGCCTCAAGTGGAACTGATAATGGTGGTGACCTGAATTCCAGTATTAGGAGGCCCAGACAGGGGGATCACAAGTTTGAGTCCAACCTGGGCTATACAAGAAAACCTTGACTTAAAGTCAATCAATCAATCAATTAATCACTTCACAATGGAATCATCTGATATAGCTTCCAAATGACTAAAATGAAAAATAGAGACAACACCAGATATTGACGGGGATACAAACGAGCAAACCATGACTCAAGTGTTGCCAGCAAAGATCTAAGGTCAGCTATGAAAGACAGCTGGGGAATTGCTTCAGAATTGGAATGTATAATGAATGGCAAACAGGAAGTCTGTCACTGGCCCACCAATGCAAACTAACCTTGATTACTTAAATTGTGATATTAATAACTCAATTTCTTCTTGTGATTTAATTTAATGTGTGTGTGTGTGTGTGTGTGTGTGTGTGTGTGTGTGTGTGTGTGTGTGTTGTATGTGCACACACGCATGCACACATCTGTGTAGCTGAGGACTGAACCCAAATGCTCCACCACTAAGCTAAAATTAGGACATTAATCCTAAATGGGATCTTTTCCAGAACCTCCCCTCAAGGCTCAGGGATGTATGACAAAGAGAAGGTAAAAAGATTGTAAAAGCCAGATGTGGCAGATGATGTCAATGAAGCCATGTCTTCCAGGTACAGCAAGGCCGATGCACATAGGAACTCACAAAAATTGTGTCAGCACACTCAAGGCCTGCCCAGGTTCAAACCAGTCAAAATCTCAGCACTGAGAAGGAGAAATGGACATGAAGTCCCACCCCTTGATTAATCAACCCCTTAATCAAGAATCTGTTTGCAATTGATACCTGCTTAGAGAAGAAAAATCCGTTTTCTCCAGTGGAGTGGCACTGGGTAGGTCAACCACATTCCAGGGCAGGCCCCATGCTCAGGAGTAGTCAGTCAATCCCAAAATGGACTCCATGTATTATGTGTGATTTTGTTTGGTTGCATTTTGTTTATTTTTCTCTTTATTTTAATTTTTCATTAAAATTAACTTATTTTCATATACTATATTATGATCACACTTTCCCCTTGCTAATCTCCTAGACCCTTTCTGCCTCCACATCCTTCCAATTCCATGCCTTCTTTTTTCACTCTCTCTTTAAAAAAAACGGACAAATAAAAAAGGCAAACGAACAAAAGTAAGGGAAAAAAGAAACTATTAAAGAGCATGAGAAACATAACACACACGCACACGTGCACACACACGTGTGCACACATACACACACACACACACTCAAAATTGCAACCCATAATATACAAGCAAAATAACAGTAGAATTAAAAAAAATAAAGTCCAAACGAAGCAATACGAGACCAAAAAATATTTCAAAAGTTCATTTTGTGTTGAACATCTACTGCTGGGCGTGGGGCCTGCCTGTAAGTAAAGATTGAATTCCCAGTGAAATTCCCTTGGGGAAACTAACATTTCCTTCCTGAGTGGTTGTTAATTGGTGATAGCTTTTCAGTTGGGCATGGGATTATGTGTCTACTTCCCCTCTCAGTGCTGAGACCCGTCCAGTTTGTATCTGTGCTGGCCCTGTGCATGCTGCCATAGTCTGTATGAATTCATGTGTGCATCAGTCCTGCTCTGTCTGGAAGACACTGTTTCCTTGGTATCACCCATGCCCTCCAACTCTGAGAAGCTTTCCACTTCCTCTTCTGCACAGTTCACTGAGCCCTAAAAGGAAGGATTTGATGAAGACATCCCATTTAGGACTTCGTGTTCCAAGGTCTCTTACTATTGGATACCATTCAGTTGTAGATCTTTGCATTAGTTCCGATCTATTACAGCTTCTTTGAGTAAGACATTCATCCATAGGGGCAGCAGAGTGCCATTAGGACCATTTTATTGCATCTGCTTTAGCAGAACAATATTGTTTGGTTTTTCCCTAGGTTCATGGCCTTTCTAGTTTCAGATTCTTGACACCTAAGCAGTGTCATGGATGGGTTCCGTACCATGGAGTGAGCTGTAATCCCAATTAGATACAAATCTGTGACTTGCACAACATTTGAGCCACTACTGCATTAGTGAATCATGCAGGCATGTCACCGTTGTACAGAGAAGGGTTACTCTTCACTTTTCTGCTATAGTTGCATGCAGAGTATCTTCCAGTATCACGAACACCATCAGTAGGAGTGAAGACTCTAGTTAGGCACCAGTTGAACTTCTCCATGTTCAATGTTCTGTGTGGGTATTGTCTTCAGCGATAGGGCCTTACCATCAATTTTTGGAGAGAAACCAATAGTCTTGTCAATAGCTCGAGTTGTTTGAGGATTTCCATAGGACCCCTTTGGCCAAAAACTCAGTTAGATGTAACCCACTCCTGGTACTTGGTGGTGAGAGATCTTTGTTGTTGTTTTTGTTGTTTGTTTGTTGAGAGTGAAAAGGAGGTGACTTTGGGTAAATAAGAGGTAGGGAGGATCTTGGAGGAGTGTGAGGAGAAGGAACAAGAGGACACCCGGAGGACCCATACCTGCTGCCATGTGGCATGTACGGAGTGGAAGACACCCAGAGGCCCAGGCACCAATAAAATAAACAAGTATGTGGTGGAAAGACAGGAGAGAAAGAGCAGAGAACAGAGGAACAGTGTGGGCACAATGGAGAGAAGCAGACCTGGAGCCATGAGGGTGTTGAGGAAGCCTGATGTGAGGCTGTGCTGCCTTCTGAGGCCATGGTGATATCCTGGCCCATGCTGCCAAAGAGGACTATGTCTGGATCTGTGGCCTTACAGTATGGTCTGTATCCATATCCATGGCTCATGTTACCACCAAAGGTCATACACAGACATTCCCGGTCTGCCACCTGGGGCCATGTTGAGGTCTGAGGTCTGAGTAGAGCTGGCCCTGACCCCTTGGGAGGCTGGCCTTGAGGGCATGAGACTGAAGAGCTCTGGCTACAGCACTCCAGAGAGTACCCCACACCTCACCTTGATTAGGAAACACAGTAGAGCTGGTCCTGGTGGGGTACAGAGGGATAACACGCCCCTTGCCACCTGCGGCAGGTGGGAAAGTTGGCTCTGTCCCAGCCTGGGTAGCATGAGAGCAATGGCCCTGGTGGTGTGAGTGTGGGAGAGCTGTCCCTGTCCCTTCACAGCAGCAATGCAGGAGAGCTGGTGGGTTGATCAACTCAGCTACTACCCAGACTCCAATCTAGGGCTAAAATTGGCTCAATCCAGCATCTATCCCATGTATGAACTGCTGGGGCACATGAAGGGGCTGGTCCTGCAGAACCAAAGCTGCAGGATAGGATATCCAAGAGGAGTCCAGGTAGGATCCAGTATTGATGGTGTAGCAGAAGTCAGAGGACTTGAAACAGAACAATGACTCATGGCAATGAAGAATTTAAAGTAAAGATGTTTGGGTAAAAGGGTACACCGTGTGACACCCTAGCACACCATGGTGAGATGGTTTATTTTTTATTTTTATGCTTTGTTTTCTTGGGGTGATGTTTGCAAGGGCAGAAGGTGGATATAGAGGGATGGGGAGATGAGTGGGATTGGGGTGCATAATGTGAGATTCACAAAGAATCAATACAAAGTTTTGTTTTGTTTTAAAGTTAAGTGTAACTAGCCCAAATCAAGAGGCGCGGAGAACAGGGTTTGGAGAAGAGTCAACGAAAGTGATGTCGGTATTGGTAATGGGAGCCAAAAGGTTAGCAAAGCACAGGCTGCCTGGTGGCTTTTAGAATATCCCATTCTCAGTGCCAGGGGGCTGTAAGCGCTGCTGATGTGCAGCAGATTTTATGGAGCTGAGCTCACTCATAAAGCTTCCTTCAAGGATCACAAAGCCCCACCCCCACCCCGCCAAAAGAGCAGCACAGCTGGCTGCCAGTCACTGATTCCAACGCCAGGCTTCACAGTGAAGAAAATGAATGGATGGCTCATGTGCATGTTTTAATTATGCTTAAATAAAACCAGAAAACTGCACTAAAAAAGTAATGTGCAGCCATCATCCCACCTAGTAACTACACTCCTTGATATTTAACCCAGAGATACTTTTAGAGACTTCTGTACACACAGACACACACAGACACACACACAGACACACACAGACACACAGACACACACACACACACACACACACACACACTTATAGCTGACGCTGTTCTTGCAATAGCTCCAGATTGTAATCACGACAGCAATTATTCACAGGTAGAATAAGTAAACAAATGGTGTCAAATGAATGCATCATAGACTCTTCAATAATAGAGAAATGGGGTCTAGGGAGAAATCTCAGTCAATAAAGTATTTTCCAGTCAAGCATGAGGACTTGAGCTCAGATTCCTAGCAGTCTGAGGCCATATCTGCAATCCCAGCACTGAGGGGCAGAGCCAGACAGATCCCTGGAGAATAATAGCCAGACAGGTTGGTCAATGAGCTCTAGGATTAGTGGACACCTTGTCTTAAAAAAAAAAAAAAAGAAGAATGACTGAAGAGAACACCCACACTCTGGCTTCACATGCATGCACACACACATACACATAGAAATGCACACGCACACACACACCATACTCACTCCATACAAACAATATAGAAAAAAATAAGCTGTTGGTATACACAGCCACCTGGATGACTCTTCAGAGAATTATCCTGAGCAGAAAAACTGTTCCATAGAACGTTACATACCTTATGCTTCCATTTAGGCAGTGATTCTCAAATAACAATATTTTAGATATGCAGGTTGAGGTGGTAATTGTTCAGAGTTAGGGATGAAGACGAATCGGAACAAGAAGGATGCATCTGTAAACAGATGAAGGGCATCCTTGAGATGCTGGAGAATGCATGAATCTGCATGGTGATGGTATATAGCTTAAAGTGCAAATTAGGACAAGGGCAGAGGAAATCTGTTAAGATCAGGGAGTTCTATCAGCGTTGAGATGCTGTGATATAGCAAAACATTACTAGTGAAGAAAGTTGGTCTGAATGCACAGAAGATCTCTATAGTAGTTTTTAGGATTGTGTGAATATATCATTTTATCTGTATATCTATATAAACCAGTAAAGTGTTTAATAGAGATAGTTTATATCCATATAACAGAGGGCTGGGATTTGATTCCCTGCACCAATATGATAATTCACAACCATCTGAAACTCCAGTTCCAGGGAATCTGCACCTTTCATCTGGACTCTGCAGGCACCAGGCATGCATACGACAACGTACATATATATTTGCAAGCAAAATACCCATAGACATAGGATAAAATAAATAAGCATTTAAAGAGAAAAGAAAGAGGACTGGGGAGATGGCTCATGAGTTAAGGGAATTTTCTGCTGAGTCATGAGGACTAGAGTTTGGCTCCTATCACTCATGGGGCAGTTAACAGTTTCCTGTAAGTCCAACTCCCAGGAATTTAAAGCCTCCTTTTGACCTGTGTGCATGCATCCACACAGACACTCATGCATACAAACACATAAATAAAATATTTGGGGAAAAAAGGGTCTCGTATGTTTGTTGGAAGCCAAGAAGCCTAAGGCTCACTAATTATGGTGAAGTCAAAGAACACCGTGGAACTCAGAAAAATGCAAACTGGACTGTAGGGTGTGTCAGACAAGGCAGTTTAACTAGACCACGCAGATGGACCATAGGGGAAATCATGACAAGGTGCTGTGGACAAAAAGATCCTTGATAATAGATCAAGAATATAAAAGTCCCACACATTGCATGCTGAAATATCCAAATTTATGGGCGGAGAACAAGGCTGTGAACAAGGAACCTAGCACTCTAGTCTGTGGCACGGTGTAGCAGCTTTATCACTTGTTGACTTGGACAAAAGAAAATGTTTCTCAGAACCCTTTCCTTCTTTGTTTCCAGTAGAGTTGGCCACAATAGACTCTTTGTGAGGCATTTGGAAGGAAGAAATGAAATAGGTACCAGGAAGTTCCTACACTCTGTCATTGACCTGCTGGTCCATTTTTCTAGTATAGAACACCAACCATCTTGTAGCAACTCCGTCCTCCTCAGAATTGTACTGCAGCTTCCACACGTGGGGAAGGAGTGTACTTGGCCTCACAAAGAAGGGTCCAGCTTTTCATACAGAACACTGGGAAGCAGTGTTACACCAATACTGGATACATTCCAGCTCATCTCTGGACTTAGCTCGTCACTTTTGCTCGCGTGTTCATCCATCTTCTCTACCCTCCTCTCTTCCCCCCTCCCCTATGTCCTCTTCCCCCCTCCTGTTCCCTTCTCTTTCCCACCTGCTATAAGATGACTTTAAGTTTCAGCCCCAAGGGCAAATGTGACAACTTCATTGAAACTATTTAGCCAGTCTGTGCAGAGTCAAGATCCTTATATTCTGCTTCTCTCAGTGAACCCTGGTATCTTACAAGAATATACCTAAGAGTTCCTAAGAGGAGAAAGGGGGACCTTGCTTTAGATGGGTAAATATGGTCATCTGATACTTTCTCAAAGACCCACGTATGAATCTCCCCACAGTACAGCCATCCATCCTCCATTCCTCACTTCTGTCCCCAGGGTAACAAGAAAGTGTTCTGCTATGTACTTTATAGACAGCCAAACATCTCTGTCTCAACAGTTCTTTAACCTGGCTGATTAGGGATCTCATCACAAATATCTGTTGTGTCTGGCATACCTTGTACTGGTGTGCCTTTCTACAAAGAACACATACTATGAGTAGATGGGGCCATTGATCATATTAATAAGGAATCCTGCATCTAGTGTATTTTGCCAGACAGACAGGTACCTCAGTTAGGAGGGGAGTATATGTGCTGCTTGTGATTTCATTGTTTTTAAATATTTAATTTGGGGACTGGAGGGAGTAAAGGGGAGTGTGTAGAATCTCATTTATCTAACCCCTTTTATGAGACAAAGATTTATCATCTGTTTTCTTTGAAATTTCACGCTAAAATTTTGAATGGTAAGCAGTCTGGAATGTCAAAGCTATGTCTTCCTTGGAACTCACCTATGCTGTTTATAATTTGAATGCATTAGATATTGAGAATCATAAAATGATTTGTTATAAAAATTTTCCTTTCTTCTCTTTCTTCACTGGAAATGTTTCAAACATTTCCTTCAAAAGGAAGGGTTTAGATCAGTTACACACATTCACCTTCAGTCTAGGCTCAGATCCAGAAGCTTCGTAGTTATGCACCTGGGATCAGACCAAATGTGCTAGAGGCATCCTCTGTCATTTCCCCTCAGAGCCAAAGAAATTAATCCTATTGTCCATGTCAGTTTCTGTTTTCCTCTTATTCACTGCCCAGAGATGCTTTCTGGGCTCCAGCCCCACCCCCATGAAAAGGCTGTCTATTCAATCAGAGGCACAAAGTTGCCTTGTGCCAACCAGGCATAGAAGACATAAGGGTGATTTAGTCTGGCTAATAAGACGGGAGAAAACATGTAGAGGCCAATTGTCTGCTGAGAACAAGAACAGCTTCTTGTCTGGGAATGTATAATGTTGTAGCAGACACTATCATTTGTTTGTCTTGCAAACAGCCAGCCTCCTTTATTGCTTAGAAAAAGAAATCTGTTTGCTATAGATACCAAACAGGTGGCTATAGAGTTTGTTAACATACTCACTGGGTGAACAAAATCACAGTATCTTGATGCCATGGTACCAGCCTTCAACATCTCCCCAGGGATCAGAATCCCTGGGGTCCATGATCACATGTCATCTTCTTCACTAGACAAGTGATGTGTAACAAAAGGGATACTGGGCAAATGGCAGACTTTGGCTTTTGAAGCTAAGTCGTGGGAGACACTACAGCTTTTACCTTGCTCCCTTGGATCACTGACCACAAAGAACGGTCACTGTGACAGCCCTTTGCTACAGTCCAAATGACCAGGACCAGGCATGTTCCCAAATAATGCAAATTTGCAGTTTCTGTGCATGAGTTAACTCCTCAGATAATTGGAATCCCAGCTACTGTCTTTCCTATAATTTCATTAGATATATTTTTGTTTGCTTATTGTTTGTATTTGTTCTTTTAATCAGAGCCTTACTATACACCCTACCAGGTTGAACTTTAACTTATAATTTCTCTCTCTTCCTCTTTGCCTCCCATGTGTTGGAATGACAGACATATGGTGAAGTGCCCACCCTTATAAGATATTTAAGTCAGAACTATTCAGTTAAGTTTAACCCTAAATCATGGCCCAATAGTCTGTAAGATATTGTATGTATTTATTATTTTATGCACTATATTTCAATGTAATTTGATATGCAGCAGTTCGTAATTAATACAACAATAATGTCAATTTACACTGCTTTTGTGGTTTATATAGCACATATGTAATTAGAAAACCATGCTGTAAATATCACAGACCTAAGTGATAATCCTGAACATTCCCATATCTTACTCTAATAAACTTAGCCAGTGATATTTCAGCCAATCAAATCTCTAGAAATATTCAGCCCAGGTTTTTAATATTTACCTAGTTGTACAGTGTTAATAATCCTTCCATAGCAAATCTTATGCTACCAGTATGTCATTGAGCACAGAGTTGAGAAGGGAGGCCGACAATCAGCTCTTTCAAACCAACAAGAGTCACCTCCTGAGTACTCGGTCTGTGATCAGAAGAAATACATGGATCACTATGTGCTTCTATCCATGTGGCTTAGAAACATCTTAATAAATAGCACAGTGGGGCTGAGGCTATAGCTTGCTAAGTAAAGTGCTTGCCTTGTAAACACATGAGTTCAGTTTCCAAAATTGTTGTGGTTTTGTTTGTTTGGTTGGATGCATTTTTGATCCCAGCACTGTGAAGTCAGAGAAAAATAGCTCTGAGGCTCACTGTCCAGTCAGTCTAATATTTGGTAAGTCCCAGGCCAGTGAGAGTGCCTATTTCAAAAAATTAAAAGGTAGACATCACCAGATGAATGACACTAGATGTTGTCTTGTAAACTTTATGTGAATGCACACACATGCTCATGCGCACATGTGTGTGTGTGCACACACACACACAAATAAACATACACATAAAAGAAGTAGCAAATTTTTGACATTTATTTATTTATTTATTTATTTATTTTAGCAATAAGACCTTGGGTCTAACTTCTTCCTGGTGTTTTCTGAATTAGTGGCCTCAGTATGTGCTATATATTCATTACAAATATTAGATTATTCATATACAACATGAAGGTGGCATTTATCTGCTCATTAGAGTTTTGAAAAGATGAAGGAAAGTAACAATGCCCAAAGTGAGTTATTATGCATCAGGATAGAGTTCAAGCATATTACACACTATTACTGAACTTGATGAGACAGGGGAAGTAGACACAACCAGCATTCTTTTCATTCTTTCTTGAACAGGGAGCTGGTCATTGAAGTGGAGTGCAGAATCAAATGGATGATTCTGATGGAGAATTATAAAAGTAAACCGTGGCGATGGACCATTAAATGGGTCCAGGCTTTCCCTCAAACACGAGCCACCCTGTGACTCAAAGAGGTAGGTACAAAAAAGAAAAGAGAAGAGAAGAAAAGAGAACAAAAGAACAAAAGAACAGAGAAGTGATGTCGCTAAGTGTCCTTCAGCACCATGGCCAGAGTGGGACCCAGCTTTGGAAGAAGGCGCTGTCCTACTTCTCAGTGCTGATTCTTCCTAAGGGGGTCTGACTCTGTCCACCACGCATTAAAGATTCAACTCACCAGGGGAACATAAGAAAACTACCTAGTTGAAACAAGGATCCTAGAAAGAAGAAATCTCTGGAAAAGGGGGGTTACATAAAACTTGAATTGTTCCAGATTTCTGGCTTGATGGGGCTGCCACAATAGCCATGTTCTCTGTTAGCAAAGAAGACAAGAATACACATCAGACGAACTTATACCCTATCCCTATCCTGAGGCAGACAAGCACAGGGGATACTTTAGCTTGATTGGGTTATGCATGCCACCGTCTTCTAATGATGCGCTTGGTAACCCAGCTACCCTACCCAAGAGTACAATGCATAAACATCCCTCTTCAAACAGTGCTCCTAGCAAACACAGACCCCCACCTGCCTCAGAACACAAGGAAACCCCTCTCTGAACAGTAGTATAACTCTCCCTGCTCCTAACAACAACCATTTAGACATATTCTATATCAATATATTCCCATTTTTAAAAAATGAAAGGAAAGAAATGCTGACTAAGCTTGAACTAGTTTGGAGTGCAGGCACAACAAAGCAAAACTGTATCTTCAAGTAAACTTTAAGAGAGATGAGGGACAATCCTTTTATCATCTTATGTGAATACATAAATCAGATGCATTATGGGAAGGAACATGGGCAGCAGGAAAAATAATACACGACTTAATCTTTAAATCTAACTACAGAACCACCCAAACTAGGCCCCTTAGAAACAAGCCCATTTTTTTCTTTAGAACTCATGAAAGAGAAATCCAGGCTACAGCCTGGAGACCCAAGTACTCTCCCCCATGAAGCCCACTGTCAGACTTGTATAGTTGGTATTACTGCTTTGCTGTGAATAGCGTTATTTTGCTATTTTGCAGATCTGTGTAAGCCCCCCCCTCCAATTATCTGGATAAGAGGCCAAGAATTTGAAAACACCCACACTAGCCTCTGATCACTGATAATCCCTGGGCTAGCAGCTCTATAAACATTCAGGGGAGGGGTCCTTAAAACCATATATGGTATTTTCTTTGCTGAAGGGTAACTTGACATATAGAAAATTCGCTTTCCCAGGTGGGGTATCCCAATTAATTTTAGTAGGGAAAAGAATCTTATCCCAGATCTCTGTCCAAAGACACCCAGCTCATTCCAGTTTGAACACGACTGTTTCTTAAAAGCTAAGAACCCAGTAGATGTTCAACTTATGTAAAAACTAACTGGATTTGGGGTAGGCATTAAAGGTTGCTGATAAATTCTCTTAGAAGACATTGAACCTGGAGGACACTGCTTCTCTATACTTCTCTCTTCAGTTTTCTGGGGAGTCTCTTCTTGATGCTGGAGAGTCTGCTTATACTAAGTCCCACCCAGAACAAGAAAGTAAGACAGTCCCTCCTGGGATGTCAATACCCTGGGGTCAAAGAACACCAACATTTGGAAGCAATTTGGAGATTCTCTGAAGTGGGAAGGCCCCTAATGAACAGAAGGGGCCACTCAGTATGAGATTGTCATATCTCAGATGTGGTCAGGTCAGTGAGAACCATACTCTGGTATAAATATTTATGCAAAAATAATAGTGTGGCAGTTAAGTGTTAACACAAACTGTCTGCACCCAAATGAAATTACCTCTTTCTGGGTAATTGGAGACATTTATTTGACTCCGTATGTCCCAGTGTTCCCATCTTTAAATGTGAATTACAGGGTTGGTTGTATGCAATTATGTATGTCATGTGCTTAGCCTGGGAGCATGTTCAATAAACGTGGCTTCATTTGTTACTACCACGGTCATTACTGTGCACTGATGCAGGTCATGGAAGGAAAAGGCTCAGCTTTTCAACATCAGAAAGGAGACGAGGCTGGTAGAGCACCTGCTTGCCTTGCACAGGGCTGTGAACTTGAGTCTACACACCTCTTCCTCGGGAAAAGAGAGACACTTTTTCCTGTGTGTGTCTTCTCTGAGTGAGAACAAGAGAGGCAGCGGATGTGGCCTCCCCTCAGGCCTCCTACAACAGAAGTTCCACCTACGCTCTGTACCCTTCCTAACCAGCACAGGAGACATCTTGGTCTCAGATTCCCAGGTACATCACAGCCAAGCTGCTTGCCAGATATCTACCAATTCCTGGAGTACCTCTTCTCTTCCCAGTCACCCCTGTCCCTTGACCTGATTGCTAACTAACTCCCCTGCTGCTTTTTTCCTGCGGATAGAGTCTCTCCACCTGGATCTTGTGGCCTTGTGCCCAAGAGTAAGAGAAAACTGCCCCCATGTTCTCCGATAACAGCTGACTGAGTTCAGTCTTTTCAGTATGCTGACCTCCAGGGAGAGGAAGGCACAATCTGCCTGGTATGCCAGTTGTCACTGTGACTCTCACCCAGATGAACACTTGTCACTTCCTGGGGAGAGTCAGCTGCTTACTCAAAAGAAGTTCTGGTCCCCTAGTGATTTAATATGGCTCTGCAAACATATTTGGTAGTGCAAGGGTCCCTGTGGGTTTCGCAGATGAACTTGCCAGGGACATTTTACTCCTAAAGCTTGCAACAACAAAACATCATCCACTCCTAGCCCCCCCCCCCCAGTCTGCTACCAGCTCTTTGGCCTTTATTCAGGCCAAAGAAATACAAATACATTCACATCTGCTAGTGATGCCTGCTTTTCTGCAGTATCTCAATTCTTAGTGGAATACAAATGCTGTCCCTTCTCTTCCATAATCATAGTAAACCCATTTGCTGTTTTCTAGCTCAATGTTTCTAATTACTGTAGGATCATTGGAAACAGTAGGCTTGCACTTATTAAATATTTATAGTTATTGCCTGTAAGAGTGAGACCGAAGCTTAATCCAGAGGAAGAAGGTGGTCACAGTTAGTATCAGTCAGAATTCACTAGAGAAACGAGAGAGAGAGAGAGAGAGAGAGAATGTGTGTGTGTGTGGCCAGACTGAAGCTTGATCCAGAAAGTGGTGACTGTTGTATCAGGGTTATCTAGAGAAACAGCCAACAGTGTGTGTGTATGTGTGTGCATGATGTACATGCGTAGTGCATTTGTATGGTGTGTATGTTGTCCATGTGAAATGTGTGTATATGCGTATGTGGTGTGCATGTGCCTGTGTTCAGTGTGTGTACTATGTGTGCGTGGGATGTGTATGTTTATATGTCTGTGGGTGTATATGAATACAGAGTGAGTGTGTGTGATATAAATGCATACGGTGTGTATGTGTCCAGTGTGTGTAGTACGTATGTATGTGTTACGTATGTATGTGTGGTATGTGTGTATGTGTTTGTGTGCATTGATGTAGTAGGAAAGAGAATAGGAGTGCTAACAAGGATGACATACGTAGGGCAAGCTAATTTGTGGAAAATTTGAAAAATCAGACAAGATTCTGAAAACCTCCAGCCCGTGCTTTTAGCATTTTGTCTAAACTCCTTCCCACAGTTACCTGGCAACAGTCAAGTGTGCCTGACTCACTATAAAAGGGGCTGCTTGTCCATCCTCTCTCTCTTGCTCTTGACTTCTTGCTCCTGCCCTCCCCACTCCCTTTTCCCCTCTCTCTCCATGTGCTTGTGACCTGCCTCTCTCCGTCTCCGTCTCCGTCTCCGTCTCCGTCTCCGTCTCCCTCTCCCTCTCCCTCTCCCTCTCCCTCTCCCTCTCCCTCCCCCTTTCACCCCCCCTGCGTTTCTCTGCCTCTATTACCCTCTGAACTCCCCTCCCCATGCCCTGAATAAACTCTCTTCTATACTATACTGCCGTGTGGCTGATAGCCCAGGGGGAAGGGTTGGCTCAGCATGGGCCCTCGGAGGCACCCCTTTCCCATACCTGACTACACTTCCACAAACCATATTCCCCCTCTCTTTATCTTTTTATAAACACAACACATTCTATCAGGCCAGGAACTCAATCTCTTTTCTTTTTTGTTTCTCTTGTTCATATGTCTCTGTGTGTGGAGTACATACTTATATCTTACATGTATATGGAGGCCGGAGGCTGACTGATGTTAATAATCTTCTTCAGTTGCTTTCCTCTTTAATCATTGAAACAGGGGCTCTTAGCCTACCCTAGAATTCACCCAACGTCTCCCAGGACTCAGATGTCGAACACCCACCTCCAGCTTTGCAGTAACAGATAGGCTTCCATGCCCACCTGGCACACATGTGCTGGGAATTCTAATGCCTGCACAGCAAGCTCTTTACACACTGAGTCAGCTTTCTAGCGCTGAGACTCAATTCCTTTTCATGTTTTGAAACAGAATGCATTCTGCTCTGAAAACCCTCAGTGGTAGCCCTTAGGCCTTCAAATGATTGATCTGGCCCATCCACCTCCTAGAGGATCCAGCTTCAAGGAGACTTCTAGACTAGTATTTGACCCTACAACTGGCTAACACATCTTGGCCATTTTGGAATATAAAACTAACAATCTTAGGGTCTGAGTAAAGTATGCACATTTAAAAAAGAGAGATGCCTGTGTGTCTTTCTTTGATCAGGTTCCTCCCAGTGCCCTCACTTCCACTTATTTTATAAGATAGAGGTAACTGAAGGAGAACACACTTCATATGAAGCAGTTAACTCCAAAGGTTCACTGGAAAGCAAAGCCTGCCTGCCTGAGTCTCTGACAACAAATATTCAGGCATTTCCTAAGTAGAGTCTCAGTTCCAGAGAAACTGGATTGTGACAAATATTCTTGGGAACACCATTACACGTGCTGCTGATTTAATTCTGAAGGAAAAGGCAATTCTACAAGAAACTCAGGGATGACTAGAACAGAAATTTCTACTTCCCAACATATTTCTAGACCCTGGGAACAACCTTTGGACTTGACATGAGGCATAACCCAGAGAGAAATGGCTAATGTCTTCCCCTCCCACCTGGGACAGTTTTAAGAGAGCTTCTTGTGCTCAGATGACTCTCAGTAACCTTAGCCCATGTAGTGAGAATTAGGTGGAGTGCTGGTTGTGGTGGGTCTTGGCCGAGCGAGGGGTTGGCTTTGGCTTCTGTTTCCTGTACAAATCCCCTTGCCAAAAAGTGCAGCTGATCTAAAAGCAGAGGAATGAATACGTTTCCCTCCTTTCTTTGAAAAATTTCCTGTGCAGTTCTAAAGCAATGTTGTTTGTTGTTAGAATGCCTGTTCTTTCTGTTTTTTCTTTAAACATCCTGTTCTCCCAAGACTCAAACGCTGAATGCTGTACTGAGAGACAAAGCTGAGAGATGCCTGGTCTGGCCTCCTCCCAGATGACCAAGTTCCTGATTGGCTCAGATTCAGCTCTCAGGAATCCCTGCCCACTCATCCATTCACCAAATATGTTTAAGAACATGTTCCCAGGGCCTGTGGTGTACCAGATGTGAGGGTCGGATCTGAGAACACAGCTGTGACAATTCTTTTTCAAGAATAGGTACTCTGTCGTCCAATCCCAATGGCCAGATGTGTTTAGAAGTATCTGATTCCACTTCAAAATGGCCTTTTGGATCTCACATGTTTAAGCATTTTTAAAACATCTTTTAAGAAGTATCTTGTAGGAGACAAGGTTTCAGAAAAAGAAGAAAGTGAAAGGAAGTATAAAAATTAATGAAACTATCATTTTTACAACCATGCCCAGAAATATAACTGCTAATCATGTAAACTTGGAGACATACTACATCCTTGCAACTGGAAGACTTGGTCCTATGACCCTTTCCTTCAAAAGAACTTGTGAGAATAAAGGCTCTTGGCTGAGAACAAAAGGAAGCCTCTTACAAGGGTAGCTTTGTAGCCCCTCCAGGGTAACCAGGGGAGCATCCTCAGAAGCATGAAGTGGCTACTTTTTAAAGAGCCACAGGAAACAAACCAAACACTACACAGCTCAGCAATGCAGGAACTGACTCCAGGAAAAAGGGACGTGCACACTAATTATATAGCCACTTAGAAAAGAGCAACTTGCTTACTGAGACTTGGGGCTCTGTCCCTGACTATTAGTGGTAATGCCTGCCCTTGGAAGTTGTAAGTGTTAATGTATATAACCAAGGAAGCAGAGTGGAGGACCATACAGGTGGGGATAGTGCAAAGAAAATATTACACAGGGGCTGCTAGACAGCCCAGTCAGTAGAACGATTGCTCTGGACCTTTGGGAACCTGAGTTTAAACTCTAGAATCCTGTGAAAATGCCAACTGTGACAGGAATGCACTTGAGAACCCTGTATTGTGAGTGGAAACAAGCTGATCAGGCTTGCAAGTGAGAGACTCTGTGTCAGAAACCCAAGGTGGATGTAGATAGCATCTGAAGAACAACACTTAAGGCTGCACTTTCACCGCCATATGCATGCACACACATGCATGGGCATGGACACACGCACACACATGCATGGGCATGGACACACACACACACACACACACACACACACACACACACACACACACACACACACACCCCTAGTGCTAATATCCATCTAAATGTCAAAGCCCTTCCAAGCCCATGTTGCACTGGGGTCTTTGTCACTATTGGGGGAGGTAGTGTGCTACAAGGCAAACCCTCTTTCTTTGACTTAATCAATGCCCCTGGATGGCATCAGGGTATCACACCCTGGTCAGAATAGGATGATAGATGTCCCTAGGAGGGACTTTGTCTTTTAGAAGAAAAAGTGGTTAACTCCAAATAACCATAAAGATATTGTTTTGTGGGGTTTGTTGGAAGAAAAGAAACAAAACAGAACACTTGGACTCCCTCCAGAAGAGAAAGACACAGAGCTATGGAAGCAAAGGATGGAAGTCACAGCATATTCCTAGCTCTACAAAGAACATTGTTGATGTAGACATAATACGATAGCCTCTATTGATTGATTAAAACAAAAACAGTAATGGAGCTATAATGGGAAAAGAGAAAGAATGGTGATGTAAGAACTACATCGTCAACCATAGGAAGTTAATCCATTGTTCTGTTACTAGAACACAATATCCAAGAGTGAGCAATTTATGAAGGAAAATAATTTATTTGGGCTCCTGGTCCTGGAGACTGGAAAGTCCCAAATCGGGCAACTATACCTGAAGAGAATACTAGGATTCAACTCCTAGAGGAAGGAAGAAGGGCAAGCAGAGACATGCAAGGAGACAAGTCATAAGAGATATCCTCACCATGCCAAGTCGTTCTTGAAACAGTTGTTTCAAGGCCCATGAGTACAGGAACTTGCCTTTGTCTCCCTGACCTTTGCCCTGTGACTTAATAACTTTTTGAAGGTCACACCATTCCCCAACACCATTGCACTGGCGGTTCAGTTTCAGTGTCAGCTTTGGTAGAAACAAACCATGTCCACACCACAGTGACTGACCATCACCACAGTGATTATCTAAAGTTCATTAATTATAAGTGATAGCCTGGAAGAGATGCACTCAGAGATATACATGGTCTACTTTATTATCATCCTTGTGTGTACTCATAGTTGTCTCCATTATGTTTATACAACATCATCACTAAAATTTTATAATCAATGAAGAACTACACCCAACCATTTGCAAAGTGGAAGTGGCCTTGATGCAGGGCTTTTGTAGGGAGCTCGTGTCCTGGATTGCAGGAGGTTAAAGGATAAAGATTCCTGAGCTGCTCACTATTCGTACACTGCATTGAGGGTGAGAAGCAGCCAAGGCCCGGTGACTGGGCATAATCAATGGTCTAGCAAGTCCAGGTCATGGAAGATCCCTGATGCTGAGGGACTTTTCTGAGAGATATTGTTCAGAATCTTCACATAGCAGCTTGAACGAAAGCTCAGCAAGTAAGTGCATTTGTTGTCCAAACATGGAGGACAAAGTTCAAATCCCCAGAACCTATGTAAAAGGTCAGGCATGGTTCTAATCATATATATACAACCTGGGTACTGTGGGGGGGGGGGCAGTGGAGGAAACAGTTTATTGGCCTCCAGTTCAGCTCCAGGCTAAGTGAGAGATGGTCTGAAGGGAATATGGCAGAGAGAGATAGAACAGGACACATGACATCCTTCTGTGGTCTGTGTGTATAAGCACGAATGTATATACCTCATACATATCACACATACACACACACACACACACACACACACACACACACACACACACACACACATATACACACTACAGTTTTTTAATCAAATCAACTTTTAAAAAGCTAATATTTCACCACTATCATAGGTTAGAGGAAGCCCGTTCTGACTAGGGAAGACAGGGAGCTACACAGCTCTGTATATGGTCTATGGCCTTTCTTGTTAACATAGCCTATGGACATTTTCTGCATGAAGTAGTTCTTGACAGTCTGCTTCTTGTGACATCTGGTCTCATGACACTGTCACATTAGTGGCAACTCTACATGCAGAATACGGTGTAGGTTCTGAGTGCAGTGTACTACTCTTCTTCCCTGGGCTGGAGTTCCAGCCCTGCCACTTTCCAGCTTTGGCACTGAAGTACACAGCTGCACTTTCTACCTCTGAGAATGAGATGGGGAAAGTACCTATTCCTCAAGGCAGTGGCAAAACCTAAAGAAACGAAGATACGCAAAGTGCTGAGCACAAGACCTGCCACTCAGTTTGCACTCAGTAAATCCTAGCTGCTTCTGCCTTTTGTTCTTATTTGTTTGTTTCAATTTACCCATCCTTTCTTTAAATATAGGGTTTCCATTTCCAAAGCATTCACATTCATAAACTGTGTAATATTGTGCATTCTTTTACAGATTTTAATTATCCATCATAAGGGTACATCTCTGTGATGTACCAGCTTCTGCATGTCCCCAGCTCATGGGTTCAGTCTGCAGCACCAAACCTCCATTTAATTATGTAATGCCTTAGCCATCGTTCTATTGCTGTGAAGTGTCATCGTGACTATGGCAGCTTCTCCCCCCTCTTTATTCTTCTCTCGTATATTACATCCCAGCTTACTGTAGCTTTCCCTCCCTCACCTCCGCCCAGCCTCTCTCCTCTCTCCTTTACCTCTCCCAATACCATCTCCCTTCACTTTCCTTCAGAGAAAAAGCAGGCTTTCTAGGGACATCGAGCAAATCTGGCATAACAAGCTACAATAAGACCAGACACCTATTCTCACATCAAGGCTGGATGAGGCCACCTAATAGGAAGAAAAGGGTCCCAAAGGCAGGCAGAAGACTCAGAGACAGCCCCACTCCCACTGTTAGGAGTCCCATAAGAACACCGAGCTACACAACTTATGCACACTTATGCAGAGGACCGAGATCAAACCCATGCAGGCTCCCTGATCTCCATGAGCCCACTTGAGTCCTGGTCAGTTGGTTCTGTGGGTTGTGTTCCTGTGGTGTCCTTGACCCCTCTGGTTCCTCCAGTCCTTCTCCTTCCTTCATAGGACTCCCCAAGCTTCGCCTAAGGTTTGGCTGTGGGTCCCTGCATATGCTCCCACTAGCTGCTGGATGAAGTCTCTCTGATGACAATTATGCTCTGCTCTGGTCCCAGTGCATTACTCCTGTAAAAGATGTAAGAAAGCCTTTCCTTGAAAGGCTTTAGTGGATGCGAGAGCCAGCTCCCTCTGAATACTGAGGAACAGGGTTGGATGGGTGGATGGAAAATTCCCAGGAAGAAGCTTGAAGGTTAAGGGGATCCTTGCTCAATCAACTCAATAGAATTCGTTCTTAAACCATTTTATTGATGAATGACAGGCATGAAACAAACTACATATTTAATGCACATACTCAAGTGAGTTTAGAAATAAGTACTTACCTGTAAAACCACCATCAAGGCTATAACAACAGACACTACTTATTGAGGTTTTTTCTTGCTTTATTATTTTCATTTGTGTGTATATAAGGAACATTTATAATGAGAATCACCTTTCCAAATAGAAATTTAGATATAAACTACAGTATTGGTAGCTCTAGGCACTATACTACACAGATTTCTAGGCTTTCTTACTTAGCATAATTTGAAATTTTTACCCTTTTGTCAACACCTCTCCATTTCCCCATCCCTTGAAGCCCTGGGTAATCACAGCTCTACTCTCTACTTATGTGTTATTTCAGGTTCTACAAGTAAGTGAGGCCACACAATAATTCCCTTTCCATAGCTGGTTCTTTCATTCACCATAATGTCCTCTGAGTCCATTCGTGTTGTTAGAAATGACAAAGTTTTATTCTTTTGAAAGACTGAGCAATAGACTACGTATATACATACTACATTTATGTATGTGTATATGGGAGTGTGAATTCATGTTTATGTGTACAGGCACACATGTATGTGAACTTAACTTTGCATGAAGTGTTGATGTGTGTGTGTGTGTGTGTGTGTGTGTGTGTGTATTTGCACCATGTGAGTGCAGAAGAGGACACTGGATCTCCTGGAGCTGGAATTGCAGGCATTTGTGAGCCACCACGTGGGCAGTAGGGACAGAACTAAGATGTGCTCCAAGAACAGCAATTCTCTTAAGCACTGAGCCATTTCTCCACCCCCACCTTTACTGCTTTCCATAATGGGTATTCAAATTTACACTCCCACCAAAGCAAAACAGTGTTTCCTTGTCTCCATATTCTTGTCCACATGTTAATCTTATGTTAGTAATTCAACATTCTTCCTGCATGGTAACAGCATACAGCATGCTAAAATGCTGAGAGTCAAATAAGAAACTTGGCTGGATATCAAAAGTGAACAATACCAGCGGTGGGCCATTTTCACTAAACCAACTAGCAAGCTTCCTTATAAAACTGAATAGCCTTACTCAGGTTTGATCAAACTTTGTCACAGACTTTGCCACAGGTATCATTAAATATGCCAAGGTAGGGAAACTTTTGGCTATAAAGACTTGTCTGGAGTTGTTCACCTCATTGACCTTCCATGGACACGACCCCTCATATTTTACAGCATTGCATTCTTTGGACCTCTCTAAGTGATTCATGATGCAGTTTTGCTGTTAATGAGTTTACTTGGGTCTGGACTCATACATCTTCTCTATGAACACTCAGCCTGACAGAATAGCTTCTATTGAAGTAATTTTATGAGGTTTTGTTTTGGTTTGTTTTATTTTCGGCCACGCTTTCCCATCTAGCTCCTGAATAAACAACACAGAGACATCAGAATTTGTTAACAAGCTGCAAGCCTCAACTGGGCAGGTTCTAAGATGATTATAACCAGCCTAGACTGTTAATACCCAGATAAATGCCCTATTTCTTGCCAACTGAGTCTTGCTCTGTTGCATGTGTTTCCTCAATGTGAGCTTCTCACACTGTGATTCTTGGTCACATGCCCATGGTCCATCCTCATGGTCTATCCTTCCTCATGGTGACCTCCTTTTTTCATCTCTGTCTCCTTGTGGTTCCTACCTGAGACCCCCTACTCAATATGAAGTTCTGTATTCTTTTCTCCTCTGCTCAGTCACAGGCTCTAGACTTTTATTGACCAATCAGAAATGATTGGGCAGCATTCCTTACAGCATATTGGTCAATTTGATGAGCATGTCCAGACTGCAGCCTGATTTGGGGCATGGAACTCAGTATCTGAATACACAGCACACAAGGCCAACCACTACAGGCTTCCCCTCGGATGTGTATTCGCCCATCCACCTCTTTCCCCAGCTTTCACATGCCAACCTGTTGTCCTGATTTCCAGTTCTATTGCATCTCATGGCCAGGGCTCTCAATCTGCTCTTCTACTTCCTTTCTCAATGCTACTCGCTTCTTGCTCCTGATTCTAGGATTCTAGCACTTACCTCTCAGTTGTGTTCCCTCCCCTCCCCTCGCCTCCTCTCCCCTCCACTTTCTCCATCCCTTCCTTCTTTCTTTCCTTCTTTTGTAGACAAGGTCTCAAGTAGCCCATAAACTCCCTATGTAGCTGAGGATGACCTTGAACTTCTGATCTTCCCAGCTTTCTGATCTTCTGAGTGCTGGGGTCGCACACATAACCACCAAGCCCGGTTTCAGTTGTGTTTTATTATTATTGTCATCATTTTCTAATTTTGATTGATTCCTACCTTGCATTGGTGGGTTTTGTCCCACAAGGACATATGTATAGTGAAAGTTAAGCTTCATTTCATATTCCTCAGTAACAGAATCTCCCTGGGAGAAAGCAACCATGAGTGTCAGTTTCTTGAGTCTCCCTAGAGATGGCCTCCTTTTGAATTTATAAATATTCATGTCCATCTACATGTTTCCTTATGCATAGGCTGCTGCTCATGATACCTTTCTACTGCTTAGTCCATACCTGGCTCTCCCCTTTGAGATCTAGACTTAGAGAGCTCGACTTGAGCACACAGAGAACTGTTTGCTCTTGCTAATTGGATGACATCTCTTTATCTTTGACTCTTGGAAATGACTTGGGCCACTCTGGGATACCACCCCAACCAAACAAGCCCTTGGCTTCTCTTACTAAAGATTCCAATTAACTTACTAGAAAAGGATTCCAGTAGGTGGAACCACTTGCTGATTTCCCACCCCACCTTCACAGGCTTGCACCACACCCAAGCTTTGTCTGACCTTCCTGCCCAGGGAAGAATGAAGCAGGGCTGCCCACGGAACATTCATCCCTGCCACAAAACAGCTGAGCTAAAAAGGGAAATGGCTCTTTCTGGAAGGGCATCTGTGGACCTTCAGCAATGACATACTGATGCCTGGCCATGAGCCCAGAATCACAAAACCTTCTCAGCCATATCAGACAAATGGCATTTGCACCATTAGGGCAAGGCTCAGCAATATCAGATCAGCAATACTTCCTGCTTTATATGTGTGCTTCTTCTTTTGTATAAACAAGGGATCAGTTTACACCAGAAACAATCAGGGCCTAGGAGTACAGAGTAGCTCTATTCCCCAATCGTTTGAACTTGTTGTAGGAGCCCCAAACACTGAATCTCTTGGCAGATTATTACCTTGTCACTTTCTAAAGAGTTAGACTTGATCCCTGATTCAACACACAGACACATAGACAAGCACACTCACACACATAGACAAAGACACATGCACACACACACACACACACACACACACACACACACACACCCCTCACTATGTAGTCTTGGCTGCTCTGGAATGCACTATATAGACTCACTATATAGACCAGTCTGGCCTTGAGCCCACAGATTTCCACTTGCCTTGGCCCCCTAAGTGCTGGGATTAAAGGTGTGTGCCCACACCAAGCTCCCCTCACCAATATATTTCGGATGCTTATTTTCTACATCACAGGTCAAGTTTTGTGCCCTGAATCCTAAGTATGTGCATGTAGGCTTTAGCATGCCCCCATCTTCTCTCTTTATATACTCTACAATTGGCTTTCTGACACTTTCTTATGAATTTCTACTGGGAAGGAATCAAGAGGAAGGATAGAAATTTTGTGTGAATTTCTCCTAGATCCTGTGTTAGTCAAAGCCTCTTAAGTTCTCTGGCTTAACTCAAAGAAGGTGAAAAGACAGGAAAGGAAGCACCGTACTGAACTCTCTGTGGCAGAAACTGTCCCGAATACTCACTCTTCCCTTCTTCTGTGGGCTAGGCTTTGTATCTGGGCACAGGGCCACACAGAAGAAAGAACATATTTACAGCTTCTGCACATTTAGGTGTGCCTATGAACTAAAGGTTGGCAGAAGACACATGAAATAAAATGTCCTGTGGCCACATTTAGGAGCTTTCCTGAAGAAATTTCTAGAATATGTTCTCTCTCTTTTTTCTTTCTTTCTTTCTTTCTTTCTTTCTTTCTTT
The DNA here is from genome assembly GCA_028551405.1 of Uromys caudimaculatus. Taxonomy (NCBI): domain Eukaryota; kingdom Metazoa; phylum Chordata; class Mammalia; order Rodentia; family Muridae; genus Uromys; species Uromys caudimaculatus. The sequence continues at coordinate 86,255,591 of CM052708.1, read as the reverse complement.
CTTTCTTTCTTTCTTTCTTTCTTTCTTTCTTTTATCATTTGCCTCAGACAAAAATCAAAAATGTTGACTTAGCCCTCAGAGATGAAAATATGAAAGAAAAGAAGTTCATTGAAGCTTGTTAAGCAGAAAGATAGACTTTATATAGGACCACCACAGCATATGGACAGAAAGACAAGAGCCAGCAGGTATTTATCACCAAAGGCCAGGGTGGAGCTCAGAGGATAAAAAATTACCAGGAGAAAACATCAAAGGTAAGGGAGGTTCCAGGTAAACTGACCTAACAGGGTTCTTGCTCAAGCAAGGTGTGGAACTTAGACATCAGCTGGAGGCTGGTTCTAGTGAGGAGCCTGTTCAGGAGGTGGTTAGATAGGGAGGATGGAGGATTCTAGCCAAACCAACCTAGCAGGATTCCTGCTTATGCTGGACATCATAAAAATAAACATAAAAGTCCCCGAGTTAGGCTAGCTGAGATTAACTTCAGAGACGCTTGAGTAGAGCTTGCCAAAGGGAGCGAGTTTTCTCCAGGGCTATACTATAGAGACTGTAGGGACTTCAAGGTACCCTGATGTCCCAGTCTGACCTTAGGTTTGTACACCTTATTTTTTCAAAGGGAAGACATGAATTCTGGTCAGATTTTCTTGAATTATAATTTAAAAATCATAATAGCATTAATTCATTGATGTCGATTTAAATGTTGTCAATGAATCTCGGGCCCTGACTTTCCAAGATACACAGTAAGTTGTTTAGCTTGAAAGTTCAACTCTTTGGCACTTGGAGCTGGAAACTAGGCAGGAGAAACAGGGGGACTTGAAATGTTCTTTTGGGAGGTTGGTGGCACTTGCTAGTAGAACTTTAGACCCACAACGACTTGACCCGAGGTACAAGGGACAACTCTATGCCTCACTTGGCCTGGGCAGCCACATGCATCTACATCCCTTTAGAATCTCTATTAGAAGAACTGGTCAGGGGTCTGGGATGAAGATATGCCCCACAGGAGGGAAATTGCTAAGACAAACTTTACTCCGGACTGTAACAACATGTGTGGGTAGCAACAGGGAGAAATGAGAATTAATAACCAAGCATCAGGGTATTTCTCAGAGAATGAAAACTTACTGAAACAAAAACATTAAGGGGGATTCTAGACAAACTGACCTAATAGAATTGGTAATGAAGTCAGCAAGGAAGAAAAAAGTGGTTCATGGGTCAGTGTTTAGATGGCTCCTTGTCCCTAGCCCCAGCCCTGGTCAGTGTTTGCATGAACATGTTTACATGCATTACATGTTTACCTAGCTTACCTACCCAGGTGGAGGTGATTCTCATAGATAGTTTTAGGTCATAGCCATTTTTTTCCTCATGTATGTAGTAGCAGATATCAATCCCAGAACACGAGCATGCTAAATAAGCCACTCCTGAGCTATAACAGACTCTGACCTAGTTCTTGAAAAATTTGAGGAGTTTCTCTGGTGAATGGTCTTCTGCCCTCTGTCCTGTTTGAAGTCATATGAGTCATTTGCAAGTTCACTGAGGTCAACGGACATGGAATGTCCATACTGATTTAAGAGGGCACTTCTAGAAGACATCTTAATGTCCAGCTCCCAGCCTCCAGAACCACAAGGAGGTCCATCTCTGTTTACACCATTCTGCCTGAGGTGCTTGCCTATGGAAGCCCTAGCAAATCATTATGTCTGCCTATCTGAAGAAGAGTATAAATAAACTTCTGTTTTACATCTTACATCTTTTTCATCAATGGGAGCATGTTAAGATACGATACAGTTAATTAGCACTTCCTATGTGACAGACATTGTTCCAAAGGCTTATGTATGTTTGCCCATTGAAATCACCGAGAAACTTCATTCAGTCCTTCTCTGAAGGTATGGAAATTGGGGCATAAAGCAATAAGCTTTGGTGGCAAGTGGCAGAGAGGATTGTGAGATAGATGCTTAGCTTAAGGGCTACATCCCCCACACCCTTCAGTTTTCATGCAAAGAAACTTTCTTTTCTTCTTGTCCTTCTTCTTCTCCTCCTCCTCCTCCTCCTCCTTCTTCTTCTCCCTCTCTCTCTCTCTCCTCCTGTCTATTTCTTCCTCCTCCTCCTCCTTCTTCCTTCCTTCCATAATACTGTGTCTTGCTGTATAACCCAGACTAGTCTTGAAGTCATGACCCTCCTGCCTGCCCCAGCCTTCTGAATGTTAGGATTATAGGCATATGCCAGTTTCTGTGTTGGAACACATCTGCCTACTGCATCTGCTATCAGAGACCTCATGGATACCATGTTTTATCATAGGTGGGAAAACTGAAGCCACACTGAAGTCTGTGCAGCTTTAGCAAGTAGCCTTCTGTTCCTTCTTAGTAACAGTGGGTGACTCATAGGAAGGAGCAAAGGCAGTTTCATGTTCTTTCTCCCTGCTAGGAGACCTTGGTCACTGTGTTTCTAAGCACTGAGAGGGGGAGGGGCTTCTTTATCCTTAAAGACACTTCTGTTTTGTTTGTAGGTGTAAATACCTTTTGAGTTTTGCCTGAAAGGACTTTTAAAACCTAGGAGAAAAGAGAAACAACCTATCTGCTGTGTCTGGCAGGTTTAGGACTGGAGCATTAAGAACTGTCTGGGAGTAGGAGGCAAGATGAGGGTCTTGGCCTGGGGACCTGCAGCTGCGCTATCCTTAAGAGCTCCTACCTGTGCCTGGACTGGGTCTGAAAGTTAAGATAGCTCCACTGGGGCTTTGGTAGAGTGTCCAGGATGGTATCAGTGGCAGCTCACTAGAGCAGACGGAGCAGCAGCCCTACCTGCCTAAAGTCTGAGGAGAGCTTCTTGGAACCCTGACCGCATTAAGTCCCCGTCCTCACGAGCGAGCATCCCTGTCCTCACGAGCGAGCATCCTCCAGTACCTCTAAGTACTCAAAGACTTTGGCAAGCTTTAGGATTTAACTAAGCAGGCTCCCACCCCATTATTCTCTGTCTTTTACTACTTGTTCCTGTTTGCAGATTGTTTTCCAACATTTCCCTCATTTTTTCTACTGAGTTTTCATATCCTTCATTTCCAAGGGTTCTCTTGCCTTTTAAGCCTCTCACTTTCTTTAAGAAAAAAAAAAAAAATCAAAGCATTTATTCTTGTTTTCTTTCTCACTTCTCTGAACATGTCTTTCAGTTTTTTCTGGAGGAGAAGAGTGGTGGGAGTCATTTTCTTTCAGAGGTTTCTTGTTCCTCTCAGGTCTCTTCATGTGGGTCTCTACTTTCAGTGTTGTATGCACTCCTCTAGAGTGAAGAAAGACTAGAAGTTCCTACAAAATGTTGCTGAATACTGTATTTCTATACATTTGAATTTACCTTCTTCTCAAGTGAATATAGAAATTCATGAAGCTTGACCAAATAACAGGCCATTAAAAAATTTGCTAACTTTCAAAGATTAAAGTTGTAGAGATAACATTGTCTGGCTATAATACAATAAAACAGAGATTAATGACAAGCTTTTTAATATCTAAAACTTTGGATTTTTCTTTAATTTAAAAAGTATTCAGGGGCGGGAGAGGTATCTCAGCAGTTAAGAGCACTGGCTACACTTCCAGAGGTCCTAAGTTCAATTCCCAGCAACTACATGGTGGCTCACAGCCATCTGTAATAGGATCTAATATCCTCTTGGGTGTGTCCGGAGAGAGCAGCTGTGTACTCACATACATTAAATAAATGAATAAATAAATAAATCCTTAAAAAATACAAATGGAAATGTGGCCTGAAAATAGAAAAAAGGAACAAGAAAAGCAGTTTCAGTAATTCTGTGTAAATAAGTGTGAAAATGTGAAAGAAAGAGGCATTTTAAGAAACGTATGACTTACTAAAATTGATACAGCAGTATAGACAAAATTTACATACATGTCTGCAGAAAAACATTAAGCAATTTTCCTCCAAAAGAGCAAAAATACAACCAAACCAAACCCCAAGAAACTTGTGTCTGTTGAGCCATGGTGGGGCACACCTTTAATCCCAGCATTTAGGAGACAGAGGCAGGCAGATCTCTGTGAATTTGAGTGGTTAGTTTTATGACAGTCAAGGCTTCATAGAGATATAACATCTTTTCGAGGAAAAAAAAGAGAATATATTAAAACTCAGTGGCCTTCCACCAGGAACAAATAGAGACATGATGGACAAGAACTACATATATATATTAACCATAAAACTAAAAGGATGAAAAGTATCTAGTAATTATAAAATCGTTAAAGAAGATTTGAAAAATTTTCAGAAAGGCATACCACATGGATGAATAGAAAGATTCATTCTCATAAAGGTGAGGTTTTATATGCGGAGATGTAGATCTGGTTTATAAATATAAAACCATTCTTTAAAACGTAAATAACATATGATTTTCTTCTTGAAACTAGAAAAGTTTATTATAAAATTTATTTGGATGAACATATAAGCAAGAATAGTCAGAAAAAGCCAGTCATGTTGGTAAACACCTTTAATTCTATACTCAAGAGACACAGGCAGTAGGATCTCTGTGAGTTTAGCCAGCCTGGTCTATCTACATAGACCAGGCCAATCAGGGCTACAGAGTTAGGGTTTCCATTGATGTGAAGAGACACCACGACGAAGGTAACTCTTATAAAAGACAACATTTAATTGGGGCTGGCTTACAGGTTGTGAGGTTCAGTCAATTACCATCATAGCAGAAATCATGGCAGTGTCCAGGCAGGCATGGTACAGGAGGAGCTGAGAGCTCTACATCTTCATCTGAAGGCCTCTAGAAGAATAAATTCTAGGCAGCTAGGAGGAGGGCCTCAAAGTCCACACCCACAGTGATACACTTCCTCCAATAAGGCCACACCTACTCCAATATGGCCACACCTCCTATTAGTGCCACTCCCTGGGCGAAATATAGTCAAATCATGTTTAAAAAAGAAAGTCAGAGAAACCTCTGGGAAAGGGAACATTGAAAAGCTAAGAAGCCTATATTCTTCTCCATGTAAAGCAGTTTGGCAATTTATGTTTAGGAAAATCAGTGGAACAGAATCCTAACATCCAGGCACAGCTTGGCTGTCTTTGGAAAGCCAGTGTGACAGGCCTTGTAATTTCTTGTGGCTACCACTGCTGCAATCACTGTCATCAGAAATGAGGGGTTTTCTGCTGTAGAATGTTACGGGCAAAACTGGACAGTAGGTAGTCTTGTGTTTGGTTTCCTTTGCGTGTATCAGAAACTCATTCCTTTTTTTTTTTTAATTTTTATTTTTTGATACTTTATTTACATTTCAAATGTTTCCCCCTTTCCAGGTCTCCCCTTTGGAAACTCCCTATCCCCTCCCCCCTCCCCTGCCTCTATGAGGGTATTCCCCCACCCACCCACCCACTCCCGTCTTCCCTCCTTGGCATTCCCCTATACTGGGGCATCTAACACCCTCAGGCCCAAGGGCCTCTCCTCCCCCTGATGGCCAATAAGACCCCCTTTGCCACATATGTGGTCCAAACCATGGGTCCCTCCATGTATATTCTTTGATTGGTGGTCCAGTCTCCAGGAGTACTGGGGGGAGGGGTGTCAGGCCAGTTGACACTGTTGCTCCCTCCATGGGGCTGCAAACTCCCTCAGCTCCTTCAGTCCCTCCTCCAACTCCTCCATCTGGGACCTCACATACAGTCCAATGGTTACTGTGAAGTGAAACTTGGGCATTCTGAACTTTTGGGCTAATATCCACTTATCAGTGAGTACATACCATGTTCGTTCTTTTGTGACTGAGTTATCTCGATCAGGATGATATTTTCAAGTTCCATCCATTTACCTGCGAATTTCATGAAGTCATTGTTTTTAATAGCTGAGTAGTACTCCATTGTGTAAATGTACCACGTTTTCTGTATCCATTCCTCTCCATCAATGTAATCCACTACATAAACAAACTCAAAGAAAAAAACTCATTCCTTTTACATACCTATTCAGTATTATTTTACTAATATACCTCAAGTTGTTCATTCATTTACCCTTTGTTAAAGTCTGAACCTTAGTTGTCCCTTCCAAGTTCTTACGCTAAAGGCTTGGTTGCTGTTTGTGATTCTGTCAGTGGGCCTGTGCTCTTGAAGTGGATGCTCCCTTGCAGGCTCTGAATGCAGCCAAGAATGCTCCTTCTGCAGGCTCTGCCAGATGCTCCCTGGGTGGTATTGTATCTCACCACAGGCTTAAAGCAATAGGGGCAAGTGATCATGGACTGAAACTAAATATATATATTTTTTCATTAAGTAGGTTTTCTTAGGTAGTCACCCAGCAACTATTCATGAACACAAGATTATTTCCAGTTTGGGCCAGTATAAACATTCTTGTTTAAGACATTTTGTGGATATATATTTTCATTTTTCTTGATTAAATGTCTAAACATGGAGTTATGGGCTCATAGGCAGAGGTCTGTTTAACTTTATCAGAACCTGTCACAAGGCATTCAAATCCTTAACCATCCATTCCCACATGTCATTACTAATATGGGACACTTCTGATTCTCGACAGTCTTCATACATATAGTACTGTCAGGCTTTCAAAATTCTTGGTCAGCTGGGCTGGAGAGATGGCTCATCAGTAAAGAGCTCTGGCTGCTCGTACACAGCCCCTGCCATTTCTTCCCAGCATCAACTAACTGGCAGCTCCCAAACACCTGTAACTCCGGTTCCAGGGGATCTGTGTCTGCTTCTGGCCTCTGTGGAGACCAGGCAGGCTTGTGGTACCAGGACACATGCAAACAAAATACACATGCACATTAAAAAACGCTCAATCATCATTGTTCTAGGTAATTTTCTAGAATACCACAGACTGGGTAGTTTACAGAGAAAATAAATTATTTAATTCTCATTGTTCAGAAGGTTGAGAAGTCCTAGATCAAAAGATTGTATCTGGAGAGGCCCCCTCCTCCTGTTTTACATCCCACTATGATGGAGAGCAAGCAAGCATGTATCGTACAAGGAGAGGAAGACTTCAGCCTGAGTTGATCCAGAACCAGAAACCTGTTCCTGGGATAATGATAATGACTCCAAGGAGATGGGGTCCTTATAGCCTGCTCCCCTCTTGGAGGCCCCATCTCTTACTACATCTTCGTTACAGTTCAGCTTGAGCTGGGGATGCGGTACCCAGAGGTCATCCCAGCACTTGGGAGACCTGGTCAGATGACTGAAGGTTCCAGGTCAGCTCCATTTACATATTAGAAAGGCCACTAGAACCACAGTAGTCACTACAATGAATGCGAAGCAAAAAGTCCTTGGGTTTTAATTTGTGTTCCCCCAGAGACTAAAGGCTATACTCACCTTTTCATATGTTCATTTATGATCTTTAGTGGAGTGTCTACTCATGACTGATATCCATTTGAAAATTCGGGATATTTGTCTTCATTATTAATTGGAAGGGTTTCTTTAACTATTATTAGAAATTATTCTTTGGAGTCACAGTTTTCCTGGGGATGGTTTCCCTGGTAACAAGGTAATTTAACTTCAAATATTCAACGGGGTGTGTTCTTAGCAAGTTTAAATGCCTGGGGTCAATCTTCAGCACCCCACTAATATCTCTTATGCACACACACACACACACACACACACACACATTGACAGATACTAAAATACCTCCAAGTGAAGCAAGATAAAAGTATTAAACACTAAGTATCTGCATCATGTGAGGTTTTTGAATAATAGTCTTGGTTTATTTTAGAAACATTGAATTTGCTGTTATTTTGTGTATCTATGATGAGGACGTGTGGAGGGTAGGGGATGAGTTTGTGGGATCTGTTCTCTCCTTCCACCTTTGCATGGGCTCTGGAAACTGAACACACACTGATAGCAAACACTTTACGTACAGTGATATCTTGACAGTCCTTCAGTTTCTATTAGAGTTTGGTTTTACATTCCACACACACCTCATTCAGATTTGACATTTCTTTTGCAGGAACTGCTGGATGTGCAAAGATGGAGCTGGTCATATAGAGAAGTTTCTCATAAGTAATATTTATGCCTTTGTTTATAACTCACATTGGTGTGTGTGTGTGTGTGTGTGTGTGTGTGTGTGTGTGTGTGTGCGCGCGCGCGCTTTCTGAGACAGAGTTCCATGGCCTTGAACTTCTAGTCTTATTGCTTCAACTTCTAAACTTCTGGACTTACAAATATGTGCTGCATGGCTGTCTTATTAACAAACACTAATAATTAACAAGTTGATTCTTTTTACGTGGTATTTCATAGCTTGAATTAGTTTAATCTCTCCTTTTCTATCTCCACTTCCCTGGTACTAGGGACTAAACCCAGGACTCCCTACCAAGGAATCAGTAGGTTAACCAGGCTGGCTTTGAGTGGACTAGGTTTTGACCTCGTTATCCTTCTGTCTCAGCCTTCCAAGTAGCTAAGATTATGGGGCTGTACCACCAGGCCTTGTTGAAGTTCAGCTTAGCTACTCCTCTAGTTCATCTAGGGGGTAAATATATACTGCTGCTTCCCAAGCCTCTGTGAAAACAGTTCTGCAGACAGATGGTAGTTAATAGTGCATGTATTTAATACCACTGAGATACACAATTAAAAAAAAAAAACCACAGAAAGTAAAACAGCCTGCTGCATATCAAGTTCATGGGCATGTTGACTGAGTTCCCCTTCTCCAGGGAGAAAAACAACACGAGTGTGAACGCACCCTGAGAGCTTTTTCCATTCAGAAATCAGACTCTTCTGAGCCTTTGTGAAGGGGTACATGAATCAGGGGAGGGAGAATAGGAAGAAGAATGTGGCTGGCCTCTAGAAAGAGGAAGTCAGTCACCTTAAAATAATAGGGCACGACACTGCTGGGAAATAATAGAGAAAATTGAAAACAAGACTTTTATAATCAATGTATCCATTTTTATATGTTGGTAATATTCATCTTCAAAAAAAATTTCATAGTGTGGGCCAAACAAAATGTACCTGTTGCCTGCTATGGTACCTTTCCTCATCTTCCTGGACCTGAGCCAGGCATCTTAAAGGATGACGCACGCGCGCGCGCGCACACACACACACACACACACACACACACACACACACCTCTTCCCTTTTATCATTGTCATGACTGAGAAGCAGGGTTTCTATAGTGTCAATGAAAATCCATATCTTGAATGCAGGGCCCTTTAAAGCCGGACATGCTTATTAATATTGCAAGGGTCTAGACGTCATCCATGTATCCCTAAGGCAGAGATCTTGACCAAAGAAGACGGTCTTCTGTATCCATGGGGGCTAAAAGTTTCCATCATGTTGCTTTGGAGGGAGAACTTCTGGGTTTTTTTTTTTCAGTAAATCAACCCCACTGACTTCTCATCTTGTTCATGACCTAACCCTATATATCTGAGACAGTACTTGGCATGCAGCTGGGGGTTGGAAAACGCTGTGGGAAGAGGATCTTTTTTTTTTTTTTTTTTGGCTTTTCGAGACCGGGTTTCTCTGTGTAGCCCTGGCTGTCCTGGAACTTACTCTGTAGACCAGGCTGGCCTCGAACTCAGAAATCCGCCTGTCTCTGCCTCCCGAGTGCTGGGATTAAAGGCGTGCACCACCACTGCCTGGCCGAGGATCATTTTTTTTAGACCTTTTAATGTTGTATTTAGGATCTCCCCCAGAATGAATGCTTACTGGAATCTTACTGTTTCCCAGTGCTATTTGCCTTGGAACCATAAGCTTTTTCTTCAAAGTTCTCTCTCTGGCCTGGGGTATGGAGCAGTTGTACAGGGCTTTCTTTCCTAGCATGAGTGAGTGCCTGAGTTCAGACCTCAGCATCAGAAGCAAAGAGGAATTAGGCTACAAGTGGAATCAGTGCTCCTAATTAACCAACCCTAAATACAAATCATTCTGTGTCATCCAACTGCATCCAGCATGGTCCAAGGGTTTTTAAAATGAAAGACAGAGTTGTTTCTCTTCTTTCATCAGGGAATTTCTGGGATGAAACTCAGGTCACCAGGCTTGGTGGCAAGTGAGTTTACCTGCTGAGGGGGCCCAACCATTATTGTTCATTTCCGTTTTTAACAAGTAGTTCCAAGAAGCAACTCTGAAGATAGCTGGGTTCTCCATTTCTGTGCTCTGACACTACTCTGTACACTGAAAAAAACCAACCTACAAAGGAGATTGGTCAAAGTATGTGCATTCCTATCATAGCAATTTGTACCATCTGCCTCTGCCTTTCCAGCATCAGTCTTTCTCCTCAGCTCACAGGGTGAGGTCAGACCCTGGCTCTCTCAGCTGTTCTTTACTGATCAAAGGTTGACACAATGTGATATTTTTCCACATGACATGTGACACTTAGACCTTTAGACCTTTGTATCTTGACAACCCTTTAGGGTTTCCCCACTAGGTATGGCTGGTTGTTGGAGAGTTATTCTACTCATGTGGTTCTCCAGGTTTGATCGCTGGAGCAGCCTTGCAGTTCTCTGGGGGATTTACAGAAATGTAAATTCCTGTGCCCCACCCCAGGCCTACTGAATTCAGAAATCCTAGGGCTGGTGGCCAGCATCTGTGTTATCCAGTGAACCCTCCTCATGGATTCTGAGCCATGCTAAACATTGTGAATCAAATGTCCAGCTTGGTCTGCTTTCTACCCTCAGCCTCAAGCATACCCACCTCTTCCAGTGTCAGACTTTTAAAACATAAGGCTATCGTTTTCTATACATAATTATAAATGGTGCTTAGATGTATAGTTTCAGATTTGTCTACTCATCATCCCAAGAAATGGTGAATTTATCATCTAACAGTCCTATGATACAGCCTCCAGGCAATTTTAGGTCTATAACTACAACCGACCCTTTGTCTAACTTTATCACAAACCAAGCCAGTATTCTCTCCGAACTAAATAACCCACGATCAGTTACCAAACAACTAGAGAGGTATCTGTGGTTTAGAATTCTCTGACATTATCTACACTAGCCATTCTCAAGATATTCCCGAGTCTCTCTTTTTCTTTTCCACATACATTCCAAAAATAGCTTTGGTCTGGATTTTCCCTGCACTCCCAGCCAAAACAATGCCTCCCCATATGCCCCTGCATGACATGGCATCCCATTTTTCAGGAAATGTAAGTCATAAAGATAATCTTTCAGAACATTGATCTCATTGTGTCATCACAGTCATCCCGTAAATTAAAATCCTGTGTGCATACATTGAAAGAAGTGCCTAATAGAAATAGAAGCAAGGTGACAACCAAGGAAGTGAGAAAATTGGGACAAAGACAAAATGGGAACACAGAAAATTAGATGAAGCATGAAAAATTCATATTCATCACTCTATGAGGCTCCCATCTTTGCAGAAGAAAGGGAAGTGGTGACCTAGGATGTCAAACTGCCAAAGAAAACACATACTTACCTCAAATATCAAGGAGTCACAAGACAACAGCCAAGTGGTTCAGAGTAGCAAAGCTCTTCCTGGTTTGCAGAACCGAAAGCTCACCCTGCCCCCTCCCAGATTCCTTATAGAGCCTATCGGAATGGTTGCATCTTGCCTAGCTCCCAAGGACAAACTGTGGAGAGCTGCTTCTTTCCCATCTTTCAATTTAGATTGGAGCATAAAGTCCAAAGCATATTTAGTAACCTCATCTCATGAGTGTTGTGCTTGAGTCTGTATTTCAGAGGTCTGGGGTTGGTGTTTGCTCTTCTAATGATTTAATCTAAAAAGAAATGTACTGCATGTAGACCTAGTCTTTGCCAACATTTTAAACATTCACATTATCACCCACAAAATTAAGTCTCCCTATCATTATTCTATTGGCCAATTAAAGAGACAAGGAATAATGAAACACATAAAAAGGAGATTTATTCAATATGGCCACATAGGGAATTGGAGGAAGCAAAGGGGTCCAGTACCACCAAGCCCACCTTCAGGAGTCCTAACAAGAGGTTTGTGCTTAAATAGAGAGCTAGAAATAGTCGTAAATTGAGTACTCCTGCCTGGTTAACGTGTGATATTGCTGACCTAGCATTGCTTCAGGTCAATCTTGTCTGTCTTGCAAAGTGTTCTGAGAAGTTGTCAGAGCTTCCAATCTTGGGAGGCAAGCTTCTTTTCTAGATGGCGCTAGGCCTACAGTATTGTTTCCATTTCTTCAGGATGAAATAACTAAGATCTTTTTAATTTTTGGGGTATAATGTTTCAACAGTCTGATGGCTCCTCCCCTACCACAGTGGCTATGTTAGTGGTCTGGACTTTCCAATTTTTCTTTCAATGTTATTAATTTCAGTTGAGCTGTTGGGGCTAGTGAGAACAGGCAGTCTAGGGTCAGATAAATATCACCTTCAATGCTTTTAATAGACAGCCAGATACTGCAGTCTTGCTTGGTGACTCTCAACGGCTTGTCCAACCCTCTAGGCACGAGGGAGAGATGGCTTTTGCAATGGGATTGAGATCCACACCTCATAAGATAGCTTCGGTTCTCAGCTCTCAGCGTTTTGTAATCTCTGCTCAGATTCAGTATGCTTGGCTGAGACATAGCCACAGGCCAAAACAAAACATAGATAGGGAAGGGTGGGAAGTCATGCTTGCTCCTGTGGACACATCATTTCCATTAGTCTGGAGCAGGAGCTGACAGGTTTGGTCGTGGTCAAGCAGAACATTTGAATCCAGAGGGCCATTTCGAGATGGTCAGCCAAGAGACTGGAGAGAAAGGTTGATGCTAGAAAAGACCTGAGTCAGGGGGTAAAGAGGCAAGGTCAGTGGATAAGGGAGGAGCCTGGGAACGGCTGGCGCGAGGGTGGGGCGGGCCCGGAGGCGGGGCCTAGCCCAGTGAGACTCGCGCCTGCGTAAGGTCTGTCCGGGAGGCGGGGCTGCGCACGCGTAGTGCGCGGACCCTGGAGGGCGGAGTCCAGGAGGGTGCCGGCCAAGGGAGGGGGCGCGGCGTCGGTGAAGTCCGGCGCTCCCGCAGGCCGTGGAGGAGATGCTGGCTGCTGCGGGGCTGGCGGCTGGGCGGACGGGGATGTGACAGGACTTCCCCTCGCCTCTCTCCCATCCTCGGGCCGGCAGGTCGCTGGGCGACCCGCGGCCGGGCCGCGGCCGAGGAGGAAGCGCGACCTCCGCACGGTGAGAGCCGGGGGTCAGGGACGGGGTCTCGGGGCGCCCGAGGCTGCTGGCTCCGGGGCGCAGCGCGGGCGGACGGAGGGCCCGGTGTCCTTGGCCGTCAGCGCTCTGGGACGACCCTCGGAGCCCCCGCCCCCTCTCCCGAGCCGCCTGCGGTGCAGCGGGCAGGCCGGATGCCCCTGCTTGGTGGTGCTGTGACGGGAAGGGACCGCGGGACGCCCGGGCTGCAGCCTTCCTGCACCGGGAAATCAGGGCGAGGCTGAGATGCCCTGGGATTTCAAAGCCTGGATGCTTGCGTTGGTAGGGGAAAGTACCTGAGAGCACGGAATGAGTGGGATTTTTTTTTTTTTTTTTTAAAATCAGAGTCAAAACAAAGACACGCCCTAAAGCACATCTTCAGAACTTTGGTGGATTGCATGGTATTTATAGGTTCAGGTGCTTTTTTCCCCTCCTCTCCTTTTGGACATCTATTTTTATAGTTTTAAAATGTACCTACTTTCTTGACAGAGTAAAGGGAGGGAGGGGGGATCCATTTGAGGTGGTCCTTGGTGATAAAGCCTGATTTGGAATTTCAGTAATTGCAAATTCATCTTTGCTGGCTACCTAGCCAATTAGGTTTGCTGATCATAAAGTTGGCCTTAGCAATGGAAATTACTAGTGCACAGACTCTTTGCTGTCCAAGATCTGAAGTCCTGTTTCACTTAAGGAGAGAGAAGCCTTTATTCTGGCAGTCAGGAAGCAGAGGCAGGTGGATTTCTGTGAGTTCCAGGCTAGCCTAGTCGACATAGCAAGCTCCAGAATAGCAAAAACTACTTAGACCTTGTCTTAAAAAACCCGAGATGGTGGAGGAGGGCGGTTATGAATGAGAATGATCATTTACTTTTTTTTTCAGAGTTTCCGTTTGAAAAAGCATTTTTTTTTTTGTCAAGAACATTAAGTATTAGTGGGATATATGTATTTAGACAGTTGATTAAAGTATCATCATTTAGATTAAGAAACTTTAATCAAATTTAATTCGAAGGAAGAGTATAAAGTATGTGTTGTAATGTATAATCTATAATTGGTAAGGATGATTGATGGTAAGGATTGATACATGGTTTGTGTGGATGAAGTCAGTCTTCTTTCCAGACTTTATTAGTGTTTGTCTCTCTTGATTTGTTAGAGCATATTGCTCTTCTCTTATATGGTGGTTTTCTTCCTTGTTCTCAACAACACTGACCTCAATCTCTAGGTTAAAAACACTTACAACCCTTAACCTGTAATTTGTCCTGTTTCTTTAGTTATGCCATAACAAGAAAGCTAGACGCCGTCCTGAGAGCAGGAACTTTTTACTCTACCTTCATTCAGGTAGACAGTTTTGCTTGTTGCCTTATTGCTTTTACTGTGGGGGGAAGAAGAGAATTTTAATTTCATGGTTAGAATTCCTTCAGTCTTTCCCAATTTCTGGTGTTTGTCTGCATTCTCATTTCATCTACTGTTACACATGTCCTCTCCAGGGGCCTGTTTGCTGTTCACAGAAGATGGCATCTTCCTTTGTTTCCTGGGCCCAGAATTGTCTTCCTAGTAAACATTTTGCATCCCCACTAGAGTACTGAACTTGAGTCTTGTCTGGGTGTCTCCTCTCTTACCTTCACTGATCCAGTAGCACCACTCCAGGCTGCACTGAGCACTTTGTCAATGAGGAGTTAATGCTTTGCTTATACATGTCTCTCCCAGGCTTTTGAGTTTCTTTTTAAGTTTGCTGCTACAGCACATACTGCTAAGATCTATTTACTCAACGCATTTTGAGGAAAGGCTCCAGGCTTGAATGCAGATTTAAGATAAGCTAAATATGTTTGGACTGTCTTTCAGTACCAGAAAATTTAGAAAAAAAAAATCAGTATTTTAAAAAATGATTTTTAGAAAAATTGTATGTATTGGTGTGTGTGTGTGTGTGTCAGATTTCTGGGAACTGGAGTTACAGACAGCTGTAAGATGACATGTGGTTGCTGGGAATTGAACTGGGGTCCTTTGAAAGAGTAGCCAGTGCTGTTAACTGCTGAGCCATCTCTCCAGCCCCAACATTACTCCTTTTATTTGTTTAAGAATGAAAAAGAAACTGATACTGGTTAGGAATGACATCTGGGTTCTGATGGGGAAAAAGTCAATCTACTTTAAGATGGGGGAATGAAGGCCATGGCAAATAAAGGTTGCTCTAGAACTTTATTTTGAGGTGCAAGGGTTTGCCCACAGTTATGGCTAGAAAGGGACAGATCTGGGGACATAGGTGTCCTTTGGCCATCTTTGTAGCTCACTTTTACTCCCTTCTATCCTAATTCTAAATACAATTTTTAAAATTACATTTATCTGTTTTGTGAGTGTGTGTTCTCACATGCTCATGCTCCTGTGCCGCAGTGTGTGTGTTATGACGTGTGTGAGGTCAGTTCTGGGAGTGGGTTCCCTTTTCCCATCATGTGGGTGCTGGGGATAGAGCTAGATGACAAACAAGCACCTTAACCTGCTTTTTTTTTTTTTTTCTTTTTTCTTTAGAAAGTATCATTGTAACCCAGGCTAGCCCATAACTCAGTGGGTTGCTCATCTCAGGCTGAGCTCAAATCTCTGCAGCCCTTCCCCATCTCCTCAGCCTTCTGAGTGTCAGGGTTACAGAAACAAGCCATCAGTGCCTAGCTTCTAATTTCTAATAAAGGGTTTACCATCTTAGTGCAGTATGAGAGAAATGGATATTTATTATAAAAGGGCTATATTGGTAGATATATTGGAAAGATTTAGCAGATCATTTGGTTCAATGCTAAAATAGCTTTGAACAACTAAAGCTCGAAAAAGCAAGTGTCTTGCCTCTGTCTCCATCTAACCTCTATGTCACAGCTCCTGACCTCATGTTTGCTTGAGAGAGCAGTCTGTTTGTGCTTCCTCCTCCCTAGCTGCCACTCCTAGGGACCTGAAGCCCTTGAGTGGCTGGGAAACATGAGACCTCATTTGGGAAAATGGGAGAAACGGAACCTTTACCACTCCACTGGACTGGAGCCTGCTTATACTCTGGTGTTGGGAGCCTCTGGTCACCATATGGAGCCCTGCACAGTTCCTTTTGATGGTGAAGTGAGATTTTGGTATAGCTGGGCTACAGCTGGTTAATAGCATGGCTAGAATTACATGTATGCTTTGCCTGCTGTGAGAAGAGCTGTTCTGATTACTCCTGGAATAATTTTTTAGGAACAAAAGTTGATAATTGTAGATTTATGTATCTAGCGCATCAGCTTTCAACCGTGTGCTTAGCATAGTAGGCCTTGCTAGTTCCAGAAGATGTTTTGTTTGACAAGAAATGAAACCAAAATAAACTATTCCTTGTTTCTTGTCAATTTCAAATAATTTTATACCACTGATTGATGTGCAAATGTAACCTTTATTCTGGGTTTTAATATTTGATGGGTTTTCTTTTTGCTAGGTTATACCGTTGGGTTAATGATACAGTGTTACAAGAAATAGTTGCTTATTTCTAAGTGGACATGCGAGTTGGTTATTGTTTTGTAAGTAGTACAGTTAGTATATTTAGGTGTCTTGGATGGCCTTACTAAAATGCCCCTCCCTGTCCTGTCAAGATTCTGCAGTTCACGTGTGGCCACTTAGTCATCCTTTTCTCCCCCTGAAGGCTTAAGGCCCTTGGGAGGAGTTACAGCATCAGAGCCTATGAAGGTTTTATCAGTTTCAAAAGCTCTTTCTGGCTTTACTTTAGAAAGATATGCACTTCTCCCAGCAGAATTTTGGTCGAATAATTTGTCATCCTTTCATTGCCTTTTGTTTTCAGTTAGTCTTTTCAACAGTGAGGATAAGAGGACTTTCTGTCTCACAGCTAAAAGGCACTTGCAGGTTTTATCCCGGTTTTATTCTCTCCTGTCCATGGATGGGTTGTCATTTACCCACAAAGTCACTGAAATATTTTTACTAATTTTTTTTTTAGCATTAGCACTCCAAATACTATTTTTGTTACTTTTTATATTTATTTATTGAGACAGAGTTTCCTGAATCCCTGACTTTGAATCCTGGTCCTTCCTACTCTACCTTCTAATGAATTATAGGCCTGACTTATTTTTTAGTATCAAACACTTGGCAGCCTTTTAAAATTTTACTCTAATAATTGACTCTTAAAAACACTTTGTAATTTTGTCTTTTAATTTTGAGGTCTGAGTACAATGGTACCCCACCATTTGAAGCATGCCCTTCATTTAGCTTCTAGGGTGGCAGATTCTGCCACATTCTGGGGCCATCCTCTTATCTGAGATTCCCCTTGAGGGATTGTAGGCATGAGCCATGTTTCTGGTTGCTGCTTACTTTTGAAAGATAAATTCTGGGCAAAAGTATTACTTTGAATATTTAGCAGGATGGTTCTTAGACTTTTCAGACTTAGAACCTCTATTGCACTTTTAAGCATTCTTGAATACCTTAACGGGCTTTTGCTTATATGAATTTTTGATATTTATCAAAAATTTGATTATTTTTTGAATGCTTAAAGTAACAATAAATCTATAATATATTAAAATTTTGATACATTTTAGACAAACCAAAGAGTTCATGAATGTATGTATTTGTTAAAGTTTTTGTTTGTTCAGGATTGACCAGAAGATCATTTCTGATTTAACTTGAATTGTTAACCATTTAAAAAGCTGCAAAACAAAACCTTGTTATCTGCTCTTTTTTATTTTTTTGGAAAGTGATGTATTCTAGTCAGATAAGATAGCCCAGAACAATAGTTCTCAGGTATACTACACTGTTTCTAACTACTACAACCTACAAGGTAGGCTTTTTTTTATAGCATCATTTTATGGATGAGCTGTAAAGAGATCTACTGAAGATAAAGTAGGTGTCTCCAGCAAGCCATGGGATAGGACCTGGTCTGCCTTCACTTTAAAAGGCACTATTCCAAATGTGTATTATCTTATTGCTGTGCCAAAGATTGGACTTCTAGGTATTTGAAAGATATGTATTTAAAACCAAACCAACAGTTTGTGATAGTTGATAATTTTCTTCTGTTTATTTACCCGTTTGTGTCATTTAATAGCTTAGTTTGAATATGGCTGGAGGGTCATCTTTGAGGATTGTTGGTTTTAAAAATACTGTATGATATCTCTTGGGGAGATGGCTGATATAACAATGTAGAAATACATTAAACTGTGTTTCTCATAGGAGGTAATAGAAATAGATCATGTGAAATTAAGTCTGGACTCTGAGTTGGAAATGGAGGTTGAACATATTTCTTGAAAGACAGAAGACTGAGTAACCCTTTGTAAGAGGATGAGAATGTGGACTGGCGATTTGGAAAAAACTGAGATTAAAGAATATATATATATTTTCCTATTGCTCAGTGATATATTTTACCTAATTTTGTGACACATCTAGCCCTATCCAGTTGTGTGCTTGTCAATGGTAAGGGCTGAGTATGAAGTATGAGTGAGTACTGGATGACATGACATTGGAAGAAGGCAAGAGACTTCTGGGAAATAAGAAATCACCCAGTTCAAAGGAGTGACCAAGAAAGCGAGCCCTGGGATATGATAACTATAGGAAATTTGAGGGAGCTATAAGTGAGAAAGTCCAAGGACATACGAGCACACTCTACACTTGGAATGCCATTCCAGGCTATAGTTATTTCTGGTTGATGTGTCCTCATGTCACAGTTTCTGTTAGTACTGACAACCCTTCCACCCCCATATTTTCTCAGCATTCTGTAGCTTCCTGTCTCTCTTGGTTTGTAACTTTTGGTTGCCAGGTTGCCGATGCTGGGGTGTGACTCAGCCTACTAAGAGACCAGCCAATCAGAATGTTCCTTCCTTTTTGAGTAGATTGAAGGAAATATTAAGTGTAGTCTTTGAGTTTAGCTCTTGTCTAGTGAGTTAACGATTTTATGTCTCAGAGTGACTCTTTGGTTTTAGAGATTTCTGATTGCTTTAGTTGAGGCCTGGAGCTATGAGGAGGTA
This sequence comes from Uromys caudimaculatus, assembly GCA_028551405.1. Lineage (NCBI taxonomy): Eukaryota > Metazoa > Chordata > Mammalia > Rodentia > Muridae > Uromys > Uromys caudimaculatus. The sequence goes on along the minus strand of CM052708.1, from coordinate 86,236,614 downwards.
GAGGATTCTTAAAGGCCACCCAGCCCTGTCTGGACTGGAACTCAAGGATTCCCCTTGTCTCTGCTCTTTGCTCAGTGAAGCAGAAGCTTGGTGGTCCACAGTTTCTGTTTTTATGGTAGTGCTGAAAAGGGCAGGCAGCATCTCATGTGCTGCCAGATGTTTTCTGTTCCTCATTATTCTTCACCCTTTCCAATGCACAAGGAATAATCTCTAATTCTATGGTTTTGGGTTGCCTGCCTCCCCTCCTAGCCATCTCCCCACACTAAGATGTGATCTCTGGCGAGTGAGCTGGTAGTATACACTAGGGATAACAAAGAGGCAGGCATCAAAAGGTTCTTTGACTAGTTCTTGTCATCATACTAATGATATTTGGTTGCTGCCTGAGTGCTCTGTGGAAATTTGAGAGCTTTCTCAGACCATTATGTCTTGGCAGCCAATATTAGGGTTGAGAGTTACATTTTTTCTCAGAAGACCACAGCTGAGAAAGGCAGAACTATTCATAACAGCCCTTAAGTGTATAGAGTGGGGTTGGTGTTACTTTGGACAGAGTGGTTGGTAGGACAGTTTACAGGAAACAATCAGGTGGTATTTCTTTTCAAGGGCTGGAGAGGCAGAAAGGCCATTTTTTCTTTGTCTCCCCCACTTTCTGCTTTATCATAGTCTGGACTTGTCAACCCTTATTTTTGCCATTAGCTAGAGCTGTGTGCTTGACTGTGTGGCCTATCTTGTAGTTTGTGTTTCTCCGGGATTTGAGAGCTTCTACATAGCTGATTTCTTCAGTCTTTGCTTTAAGAACAGACCAAGTCTGAATGGATTCTGCCATCAATCCATTTAAGAGCACTTGCTTGGCATAGCACAGTGAACTAAACAATTTACATGCCTTTTTGGAGCTTACATACAATGAGGCAATACAGAAAGAAATAAGTATCTATGTAGTATCTCAACTGTTACAGTCCTGTGGAGGAAGCAGAATGCGTGGGAAGAACGTGGGTGGGGAGCTGCTGTTTTATACAAGATGCTTAGGCAAGCCAAAGTGTGATCTCTGCAGACTCTGAAAAAAAGAATGCTTTTGATAATTAACAGTTTTTAGTGTGTTATGGCATGTGCTTATTTGCATGTGTGTGCGTGTTTGTGTGCATATTTGTGTATGGAGGCCAGAGTTGGGTGTTAAGTGTCTTCCTTAGTTGATTTACACCTTGTTTTTGAGGCAGGGTTTCTCTTGAACCTGAAACTCATTGGTTCAGCGGGACTCGCTGGCCAGTAGCTCCGGGGATCCCCCTGTTTCCGCCTGCCCCACACTAGCATTGCAGATGTGTGCTACTGTGCCTCACTTCTTGTGTGGGTGATGCAAATCTGAATTCAGGGCCTCATGCTTAAGCGGTCAGCGCTCTACTGACCAAGACACCTTCCCATCTCTTAGTGGAGAGAAACATTTGATAACCACGGGACAGGACACCTGTGCGGGGTATGCCTGCTCTCTTTTCAGACTGATGGATATGTCAGTGAGGCATTGGCAGGAATGATTGGCAGAAAGTGATGTCTGAGAAGTGGATTAGGTGGAGGGAGTCAGCCCATCTCTGGTTGTCTAGACTCTAAAAGTGCAAAAACAGTGTAGAATTTAAACTTTGTTTACTTGTTAATTTTGCTGGAGATTAAGTTTAGGTCCTCCCAGTTGCAGATCGAGGTCTCCACCTCTGAGCGACATCCTTGACTTCGATTGCTTTTTACATGATTCTCTTTGCTGCTAAGTAGAGAATGTCAGCATTAGGGAAGAATGAGTTCATTTAGCCAGCTGCAAAAGTAAATCTGGTTAGTGATAGTATTGATTTCAGATGGGAGTTGGGACAAATATTACAAATTCTGCATCTATTTTGAATACAGAGACAATGATTTGATGATGGATTGGTTCTGGCCTGAAAAACTCAGAGTTGACCCTAATCACTAAGGCTGCATAAGAAGCAGGTCTTAAGGAGAAAATAACTAATGACTTTAATCTTGGATATGCTAAGTTAGCTGTGAAGACACTGTAGGTATCTGGGTGTACTTGAGTCTGCAATTCATGGTAGAGGTCTGGGATAAAGATACAAATTTCCAGTGGTTGGCAGACAGCATTTAATGCTCAGAGAACTGAGTCATAGAGTTTGAGAGTTAGTGTGGCTGGGGAAGTCCAGAGATGTTCCTTGGGGGTCTTAGAATGCTGAGAAATAGAGATGGACAGACAGACAGACACTCCCCACACAGAGTAAGTGGTTCCAGGACAGCTAGAGAAAACCTCTCTCAAAAAACCAAGAGAAAGATTTAAAAAACAAATGAAAGAAAGTGGTGCCATGAATTCAGATGAAACGTTTTGTAAGGGGGGACAGGGTGATCAGTTATGTTAGATTGAGGTCTAGTTGCTGATTGTTAGGCTTGACTGTTAGGTTTCTGGGGAAGTGGTGGAGGTAAACCTTGATTGGATTACATGGAGAGAATTAGCACAGAGGACTCTGAGACAGTGGGATAGATCGTATTTTCAAGGAGTTTGTTAATCAGTGAACTTGGAAAAGTAGCAGTGAAGGCATGTGGAGTCACGCAGTTGTTATTTTAAAATACAGGTATTTTATAGAGTATTTGCAGGTACACTTAAATTATATACAGTTAATGGAGTGATCCAAAAAAGGGAAAAAATGCAAGGGCCATTTCTTTGAGGCACATCTGAATTAATTTAAGTACTCTGTCTCCGTCATTATCTCCGTCATTATTACACTTGATCTTAGCCAAAGGGCTAAGAAACGAACCAGTGTTACTTTTCTCATTGCTGTGATAGACTACCTGACAGAACATGGCTCATGGCTTCAAAAGGTACAGTTAATTATGGTGAGAAAGACATGCCAACCTAACGTGAGGCTGCTGGGGACATTGTCATTCAGAAAATAGACTTGGGCTAGAAGATCAGCTGGGCAGGATCTCAAGGCCCACTTTAGATTCCATCTCCAAAAGGTTCCACAGTCTTTCAAGATAGCACTACTAGAAGGTCCAACTGATCAAATACAAGGCTCTGTGAAACTGTAACATATGCCCATGTGTATGCCCTTCCTTCCTTCCTTCCTTCCTTCCTTCCTTCCTTCCTTCCTTCCTTCCTTCCTTCCTTCCTTCCTTCCTTCCTTTCTTTTTCCTTTCAAGTAAGGATAGTAGCTAGCTGAGAGATGGGTAGAAAAACACAGCCCTTTCATTATTTTCTAGTGGTGGGTTGATGAATTATCATCAGTTCAAAATTGTAGTTTTAAAACACATTTTAGTAATTCTTAGGGAATCAGCATAATAGCCTCATTTACTAACATTAGTTTTAGCAGTTTTGTTCAGTTTTGTTTTATTGTACATTCTACAGATTTGTAATCTGTCTGATGTACTTTTACTCTGAGATATCTCTTTTAAAAAAGAAATAAAATTAAAACATGAAAACAACAAAATTTAATTGATGTATAAACGATCTACATTTTAGAGGAAAATGTAGTGCCTCCCTTTCCTAGTATATTTGACATATAACCAACCTAAATTATATATATCTATACATATATCTAACAATAATCACTGCCTGTGATTTTTGAGATCATAGCCAAGATGAGCTCAGAACCGGTCTGACACACTTGTTCCGGTCAGCACTTATGGCCTCCTCCTGGGGTTGCTTCTTTGTTGAGAATTCAGCAGCTTTGCAGTTGCTTCTTAATGTTCTCCATTGGCCAGTCTCCATCTATGCTCTTGACTTTAGGGTTTCTGTATCTGAGCAGGTCCTGTTTATTGTCATCTGTGGCTGCTTGTTCTCAGAAGTGACTTTTTGTCCTTTTATGCCTTTTATTCATTTTGTGCCCACATACTATTTCCTTGAGAATTCTACTGTTTACATGATGCCTTTCATTTTAGTATTATAAGGTAAATACAGATACTCCTCTATGAGCTCTTTTGCTTATTGTCTGTTGTGGTTCCAGGAAACTGAGACATTGGAAGTATATATTCTTTTGTATATGCTATTCATCATTTTCTAAGCTATCCTTCAGCATTTTAGTACCTCATTCGATTGCTTCATCTTTCTCTTTGTTGTTGTTTGAGAAAGGATCTCATAGTGTAGTTAATGTTAACCTTGATTACACCCTTTGGAGTTACAGGAATCTCTTCTAGTAAAGTTCGCTTTCCTGATAGGTCCCTGTTAGTTTATAGTTCCAGGTTATAGATACTCTGGATTTTTGTTCATTGAATGACTAAGTATCAATACTGATCCAGTTTTGATTAACACATTTAAGCAATTTAAATAACAGTGTGTGTGTGTGTGTGTGTGTGTGTGTGTGTGTGTGGTGTGTATGAGTGTAGGCATGAAAGGAAAACTTCTGAAAATTGATTCTCCTCGTCTTTTCTGGGTTCTAGGGATGGAATTCAGATGATCAGACTTGCACAGGAAGTCCTTCTACATGTTCATTGATTTCTGGCTCAAATAACATTCTTAAAGACAGAGCCATAAAGAAATAACCATAGAGAACTAATTGTATTTTTAAATATTCTTGTCAGTCAATAGTAAGATTTATTGACAGTTTACTATATATGGCAGATCTGTTTGTATTTGGGATATTTCGTCTGCCATTCTCATTATCTTCTCCCTTATATTTACAAGGATATTGACCTTAGTCATGCTCCACTCTGAAAGTCAGCCTGTCTTAAAACTCATTAAAAAACAAACAAACAAACAAACAACAAAAAAACAAACCCCAAACCAAACAACTCATTTCTTAAATGTGATCTGCCCACTAAGAGCTTCATTAGTTCTTGTCACCATCTCATAGGCCACTTAGAGTCTTCTGTGGTCTGACAGTTAGAATTACTGCGCTCCATTAGAATTCGCCAGATGTTTTCTGACAACTGCTGCGGTCCTGACTTGTTAGTACTAGGAGCAAGAGGCCGAGGAAGAGAAGGTCAATCTACAGGTGATTGTGATACCATGTATGGATACAGTGAATGCAGTAATGGTAGAGCATCTAGGGCAGTAGGGGAAGACAGGAAGCAGCCAAAGTGTGTTTCCCACATACCACTCAACACAACCTTTGACACTTTACCGTAGTCAGTGCCTTCCTAGAGCAGCATCCGATCCCACCAGATAAAGCTTTAACCTTCTAAGAGTTACCTTCCACTTCAGATGGCCATGGCAAGCCCCCCTTTGTGGCTTGTGCTTATGACTGACATGCTATATAAATCAGGTTTTACCTAACTCCCTCCTGGAGTTCAGTTTGCTCATAGATACTAGAACGGACATTACAAAAGGTGTAGATGGATAGCCACAGGACTAGGGCAGGCACCGGGGAAGGAGCTCATGCTCTTTTTGGGCATACCTTCGTGGGCTCTTCATGTCCAGCACTCCAGATGCTTGCTGAACACTGTCCTTTGTGTTTTTATGGCAGTGTCATAATGTGGGGACTTTAGTGATCAGCTTGACCTTCAGCCCCATGTCCCTCTCTGGAAGTGTAGGGATAGAGCTGAAAGTCCACCTTTCTAATCAGGCCCCTGTCCTTAGATTATATAAGGGCACAGGCTCCCATTAGCATACAAAGGAAGTACTCTTTGCTGTGGAGATTCTAGGGGTTTTAATAGCTGTCTCCTAAGAACCCAGAGGAGAGACCAGATTTGTATTTCTCATTATACCGTGATATCTCAGGCATCTTGGGACAGTGAATGTTTTTCACATATAGTCTTTAAGTTTTACTTCTTTTGCCACCAGCCACGTTTCCATCTTTATTACTATTTTTACATGATTTTAAGCCCTCTTTTAATAGCTTTGGCCTTAACTGTCTTGCCATCCAGTTTATCAAATACCTTATCCTCAGAGTATTTTTCTTGGGGGGAAAAGCTATATGCCTTCTTCCTTCTGTCCACAGAATAATGTCCCCAAACATCAAAACCTGGAAGTCAGAGTCTTTAACTCAGACTCCCGTGTTCTGCTTCATAAATCTTCTAGCCAGCAAAGCTTTTACATTCTCCTCCAAGTGCCTGCCACATTCTGTTGTCCACCATTCTTGCTTGAATCATCCCCCCCCCCCAACAGTCTTACCTTTGCTTTCTTAAACCCACACTGAGCCTTGAGTTCTTGATTCTCTCTCAACCTTTGCTTTCAGAGGTATCTCCTTCTTCTCTTCATGTGCTCTCACTGGCCTTGAGTCCTGTTCTCAGTTTTCTTTCTTGGTTAAGTTTGACACAGTTACTCAGTCACTCTCTGGCTTCTGTTCTCTTGTCTCTTGTTTGACAGTAGTTGTCAAGTCTTGACAGATCTCTTCTTTCTCCGTTTCCTTGGACTGTCTGTCTGAACAGACTATCATAAAATGCCCCTTCAAAGCAGATCTGCTTAGTCTCTGATTTTCTTTATAATTAGTGTTCAGGAAACATGTAGTGGTTATAGAAGAACACCAAAAGCACAGTATTTTTGTGTTGACCTCCCTAGAATAGTACTTGAACCATAGGCTAAGTCTTCTCTATCTGCTAAAGGTTACTTTCACATAATCTCCATTAGATACATTGTTAATAAGTTTTTTCTTTTTCCCAGAAACTTTATTTCAGAGAATATTATTTGCTAAAATTATTAGAAAAAAGCACGAGAATCAATCTTAAGAGGATTACAAACATATTCATTTCTTTTAAATTTCATATGTTTATGTGCCTGAGTGAGTTTATGTGCACTGTGTATGCCCAGGTGCTCTTAGAGGCCATAGGGTGTGAGGCCCCTTGGAGCTGGAGTTGTCAGAGGCAGTGAGCTGCCTGAGGTGGGTTCTGGAATACTGGACTTGGGTCCTCTGTATACAGAAGCAGTCAGTGCTCTTAATTACTAAGCCATCTCTCCAGCTGCAGCAGGCAAATTTTGTAGTGGGATGGAAAAGATATTAGAAGTTTGCAGTAACAACTTGGCCCTTAGTGTCCTAATGGCTCTCAGTGCCTCAACTGCAGGCAGATTGTGAGACAGTAGACAGAACGTGAGCTTTAGTGTGGAGAATTTTAAGCTAATTCTTGAGTAGTACTTTGAAGAGAAGCTGTTTAGTTGTCAGTTAGTAATCAGAAAAATCTCCTTAGTTCCTGGAAGCTACACAAGAGGTGGTAATGTCATTACTGCAGCTCCACATCACTCTTAGGGTGTTTCTGACATGTTTGACGAGGTCCTCTTGGAACCCGGTGTACGTACGGAAAAGCTCTTTAGTGTCTGGAAACTTTCCTTTGGTTGCCAACAATAAGTCTTCGATAGAACTTGTCTGATTTGTAACGCTTGCACAGAGAAGTACTTTAAGAGTTAAGGGCTGCTTGGCGTGGTGGCACACATTGTAATCCCAGCACGTTGGAGGCTGAAGCAGGAGGATTCAAGGCTGAACTATATTGGGAGAACCTGCCTCAAAAACAAAGGAACAAAAGCTTTGAGCTTCGTGTATTTGGAATGACTTAGCACTCACTTCAAATAATGGAATGCATAGTTTGTGAGCATTTTGCAAAAGGATTTTTTTTTTTTTTAAATTAGCTGTTGCTCTCTGATCCGTACTTACTCATTTCCTGATGAATTTAGGTGTTCACATGGCTGCCAGGAGATTCTTGCTTGGATATTACCATGGAAACTCTGTGAATAGTTTGTAGTACGTCAGTTTGAACGCACAGCTGGGATGTATTTGGAATAATATCAGTCTGCCTAGGGCCTTCTCATTGAAGCAAATAAGAGAGAAACAGAGACGGCTTCAGAGAACATTTTCAAGGAGTACCACAGTTGAATGTCATTGTCAGCCAACTGAGTAGTACAGTGTATGCTTTGGTGAAGAACCTTGAAAGGGCACAGTGTGGTCAGAGTTCCGAAAGGTTAGGTGGGGAATAATGGAAAAAGAATAACAAAGGTAAAATTTGAAGGGTTTTGTAGTGTGTGTGTGTGAGTGTGTGTGTGTGTGTGTGTGTGTGTGTGTTGTACTGGAGACTGAACCTAGGTGTCACACATTCTAGGCAAGTTACCTTGTTACTGAGCTATGTTCCTAGCCTGTTTTATATTTTTATTTTGAAGTAGGGTCTGACTAAGTAGCCTCACCTGGCCTTGAACTCCAGTTGAATCTGGCCTTGAATCTTTGGTGCCTTGTCTCCCAGCTGCAGGGAGGTAGGCTGTGCCACCAGGCCCAGATTGCTTTTGTAATCGTATCTGCCCTCACTAATCAGCTGTGTGTCTGGATGGACGATGCTTCCTCAAGGGTCAATTTACTTAAATCCGAGTGCTCAAATTATCAACATTGCAGGAGTGTGAGATAAAAAGAGCTGATGTACAAGTGCCTAGTTAATACGGGCTGCTCTCAGCGCTGTTTGGAGGCATTTTGGAGAACCACAGGGAGACTTTAAGACCAGCATGCTATAATTCTAAATAGCAGTTCGGGAAGAGCAGAAAGAATGGATCGAAGAGAACAAAAGGGAAACGAGGAATTAAGGCTGGCTTGTGCTAGAACACTGGTTAGTGATGGTGGGTTTGGACGGGTGAGATAACAGAACCCACTCCTGAGCTCAACCCTTCCTGCACTGTGGCATGTGCCCCCCCATAGCATGTGCACACTTACAATAGTAGTGATAAGTACATTTTTAAAAAAGATGGTAAGGCTCTATGTTAGGAAATGAGGTAGTGATGTTGGAAGGACCGGATGTGTTTGAGAATTTGGACACATTGTTCATACATTGTATTCTTTAAACTTGAGATATCTGAAAGAGCTGGGAGAGTTGACCGCAGGGATGTGGGCAGAGTATTCAGTGTAACATTGTACAATGTATTGTTTTCTGCATGTGGATTCCTGTTTACTCTAAAATATAATTATATCATTTCTCCCTCCCCTTCCCTCTACCCCTCACATGCCCATTGCTCTCCCCCAATTTAAGGCCTTGCCTTTATTCATTTTTGTTGCAGATGCATAAACAAATCAACATATGAATGCAACCTGCTGAACTGTTGGGTATTATCTTCAGATAATTTGTTTCTGGGGCTGACCACTTGGCATTGGGCAAACAATCAGGGGTATGGTTCCTGGGGGAAAGGAGTTCTTCCCCTCTGCAGTTATTAATTGCTGAAGCTCTTCAGGTCGCACCAGGGCACCATGAAAGTGTCCACTCCTGCATTGGGATGTTAACTGTTGGAGTTGTCCCAGGTCCTCTTCAGGTAGCCATGTTGTTGAGTTTGCATGAGTGTAGCTTAGCTTTCCTGTCATAGTTAGAAAGCACAATCTTAGAACAGATTTCCTGGGCCCCTGTTTCTTACAAACCATCTGCCTCCTTTCTAGATGTACCCTGAGCCTTGGTTGAAGGAGTTGTGTTGAAGATGTATCAGTTGGTCAGTTTTTGCTTATATTTTGAGTAGTTGTGGCTTCCTGTAATAGTCTCTTTCTGCAGCAAAAAGAAACTTCTTTGATGACGATCAGCTCTACACTTACCTGTACTTATAAAGATAAGTATTTAGAATGCAGTGAGCAATTATATTGGTTTAAGCAAGTGGCATGAATAGGTCTTCTTCTAAGAGCCATGGCCTCATTGGCCAGTTTAGTTAGCTGTTTAAGTGAGTAGTAAGTGTGCCAAGGACCTGTGTGTGAACTTGCCTGACTACCGCTACCCAGATGAGTCTGGAGTACTTGATACTTGGGTAGAACTATTGGTTGCTTCCCTCCTTTGGAAGTCTCCATTGTGCTTTTTTGGGACTCTGACATTTAGTCCTCAAGGAGGAGGCTTCCAGGTCAGGTCCTCTGGGTCCTGTGTCTGAAGGGCATGGTGTCTTTACAAATAGTGATGTTCTTTCCACCTCTGGGGGAACAACCAAAGGCAGGAGCAGTGAGGCATTTATACAGTTCAGGATTCCCATTTTGTATGGCTTACTGCACTGTGATGGCCACATCTAGCTGGCAGTTACAGGTTGGATAGAACAGATATAGAACATTTATATTATCTTATGAAATTCTGTGGGTGATGCTGGAAAAAGTACTGTGTGGGATGAAATTATTCACGAGATTGAAGGTAGACTGGTAATTTAAGAGTGTGTAACCTTTTGAGGTTAAAGCAGCTAAATTCTGGAGGTTGGTTGAGGAATAGGGGGAACAAGGCAGCAAGGCATTCAGTTCTTTGTACTGGCCACTAGGTGGCAGTGCCATCTCAAGTTAGCTGGAGAAGTTTGTGGGTTGTTGGGTCTTCATGTTTCCAGAATACTTGGGAGGAAAAAGTTTCTTAGAAATTTATATAAAATGTTTCATGTCATATGTGTTTAGGTCTTACAGTGCTCAGTATGTTTAAAGGGGCCACATTCTGAAGGAAAAGAGAGTTTTGGTAGAATAGAAGTTAGTTGTACTTTGAATAGTATGGTCAGTCAACTCTGTGCAGTGGTGTCTGCAGTAGAACAGGGCCCTGCCTGCCCCCTCTCTCACTTCTCCACATTCTTAGGAAGCACTCTGCCTGGCTGTGATGCCCGTGAGAAAGACTTCTGGACTTGGTAATGCAGTGCAGTGCTCCTCAGACTGTCTTGATTGAGTGACTCCATAGACACACACTTAATGGTGCCTACACACATCTCACTGAAGCTCACGGAAACATTTGCCTTTACTGTTGTGATTCTTTTTTTTCATGTGTTCTAGTCTATTCTTGTTGTTTTGAGGACCCAGAAAAGACTGCTTCAGGTATACAAAATTAATTTCAAGGAACAATTGAATATTAGTAAATCTGCTGAAGCTGCAACTGTCTTAGGGTCTGTGCTGACTTTCCTTGTAAAACACAAAAGGAAAGAGGCTTATTTAAAATAATTTCTGTTTATTACAGAGCAGCTATAAGAAACTATTTTAGACTGAATAACTTGAATCAGTGGGAATTTACCGTCTGTAGTCTTAGGGCTTAAGAACCCCGAGCTCAGTTTCCTGAAGGACCTGCTGTTCAGTGAGATCTGCCTCCCACAGCCCACTCTCCGATGTGTCTTTTAAAATATTCTTATTACTTTTATGTTTGTGTATTTGTCTGTGCTTATGTGAATGACTCGTGTGTGTGTGTGTGTGTGTGTGTGTGTGTAGGTATATATATGTGTGTGTGAGTGCTCTTAGAGACTAGAACTCAGTTCCCTTCGAGCTGGAGTTACGAGGTAGTTGTGAGCCACCTGTCTTGGGTGTTGGGTAACTCTTAGCTCTGAACCAATCTCCAGCTCTCGTTTTTTCTCTGAGGGTCACTGACCATGATCTACATTGTTTGTTTGGTCTGATCACTGATCACTTAGTTTACACAAGGACACAAAGCCAGTATAATACTGTTCACCATTTTATAATCCAGTATTTTGCTGACTGACTGATACACAGACTTTTGTGTATGTTTCTGAGGCAGGGGAATCACGGGCGCCACCGTACCTTGCCAGTCTTCTTTCTAACGTTCACACTGACTTGTTTTTAGTATCTTTTCCTTTGTGTAGGATTTCTCCTTGAGTCTGTGTTTCTAAACTTTCTCCTACAAAAGCTAGTTGTACTTCTACACATAAGTCATTTTGTTTGTTTGTTTACATCATACTTTTGTTTAGAACGTTGTTTTTCACTTTCCACTATTGATTTCCCAGTCATCTCTTATTTCTTGAGGTGGTGAGAACTATTTTAGACTCATTGAGCAGGGGATAAATTCTTTTTATGTTTGTAATAGTTTTTTTAATGTTTTTTTTTATGTTCCATGTTACTATATCTAGGTGTGTTTGCATGAAGAAAATAATGATACAGTTTTGGGAGCAGAGGCAGGTGGGTCTCTGAGTTCAAGGCCAGCTAGTGCTACATAGTGAGACCCTATCTAGGACATTTCTGTCCATGTTATAATTCTCTGTCCAAAAGTGCTAGTTTTCTTACTATGATATTCTCTAGTACAAATCCAATTTGTGAATCATTTAATTTTAAAATTATTTTTAATTATTTGTCAGTGTGCGGGTTTACAGATGTGAATGCAATGCCTGTGTAGGCTGGCAAAGGGCACCATGTTTGGAGGTGCAGTCACAGGCAGTTTGGAGCGGCCTCACGTGGGTGCTGGGGCCTGAGCTCCAGTCCTCTGGGGGAACGGTACATTCTCTTAACTGCTCAACGACCTCCCTAGCCCTTTAACACAAAGTTACTATAGTTCCTCTGTGCTCAGTGTCTTCATGGTAAAAGTAAAGATTACATTAATTTTATAAGGTAGTTGTGAAGGTTTTTTTATCAATAAATGCATAAGAAATTCTTCAAAATTCTGTTAACCTGTAGAACTCTAAACTGCTCTTGCAGTTGCGGCTGTAGCTCCCGTGGAAACCTTAGGTTGTGTCGTCTCTCTCATTCAGTTCCGGTAGTAACTTGGACAACCTGACTCCTCTGTACAGTCTGTGAAGTTATCTTTAAGGGCCTCACTGTCGTATTCTCTTGTTCTCAACAGGGATAACTGGATCCTCCTTCCACTTTCTTGGTAGCATAGAACTAGAGATTCTTGTTCAGGTGCTCACAGAGTCACTGCTCAGCACATTTTCTATATGTATTTCTGTCTGTTCTGATGTTGACCTGAGCAAGACTGGGCCTGATTCATTTGTATGCATCAATGTCTGCTATGTGCCATGTTCTGTGCTAGACGCTGAGAATTAAAAAAAAAAGGGGTTTTTGATTAAGCTTCAGAGAATATATTATTTTCTCATTGCTGTCGTAATTTTGAAATTTTTTATTGCTCAGGTTTTCTATATTCTTGATGGTTGAATTTGCTCAAAATATTTAGTGAGACCTCACCTTGCCTCTTTAAGCCCTACTGTGCTTGCAGGCATTATTCCATATCCTGCAAGTCCCAATGTCCAGAATATGGTGTCTGAGTGGGGCCGGTTATTAGTATTGCTACTATAGGCCAAAATGCTCTGGGGTTAGAGTCATGAGCAAGGTGCCATCAGGGCGACATCTTCACTTGGGGGGTAGATTAGAACCTCTTCTTGCTTTTCCTATCACGTGTTTTATGTCTCATAATAAAACTCCATATCTAGTATTAATTATTCCTACTATATGTTTTATTTTTAGCTTCTTTGAGTTCTTGTGTCTAAAAAGCCTAAACATTTCAAAATCAAACCTCTCTATTCATTCCCTCAAGTGAATGCCTAAGTCTGTCCTGGCTCTGAGAGAATAGGTGCTTCCTGACTCCCTTTCCTTCTCTCTTCATTCTTGAAGCCACTCACCGTTTCTTCTGGACCTTGTCTGCTGACAGGCGCTCACGTTGTCAGCTCGCAGGTCCATCGTTCATTCTTTCACACATAGGACTTTGTTTCTCAATGGGATTTCTGTCATCTTCAAACGCTAGTCCAAACTGGATTTTTATTCTCTTCTTGGCTGTTAGATTGTGCAGTGTCAGCCTTCTGTTGCCTACTGTGCTTCCCTCCTTTCACCCACGATCCCAGGAAGTTGCCTTAGGCTTCCTCCGGCATGGTCTTCAGTGTGAACTCACTGCTTCTCAGGAGCACTTGATTTTTGTCTCTGTACTGGCAATTCTCACTTGTCTCTCTTTCCGTCTTTGCTTTTGCAGTTTGCCTTGTCACCTGCACGCTGTAGACAGGGTCAACTCGTCAGGATCAGCTCAGCATCCTAAGTCCATGGCCTCTTTCCCTCCGCATAATGTTTACCCTTGAGAAGGTGTTACTGTTGTCCAGTTGGACACATCTGGACTGCTAAGCCCTCTCAGGTGATGGATTAGTCGTCTGTTTATTCCCACGGTTTACCTAACGCTGTGGTAGAGATCCCTAAGATTTAATGTTGCTACTCTGTACTTACGCTTTTTACCACAATCCTTTCAGTCTATTCTTTGCCAGTCTCCCTTTAAAGTGATTTTCTTCTTTGACATTTCCTACACGTATATACTGTACTCTCGTTGCTCTTCCCTCTGCCTTCTCTTGTCTCCCTCTGATGGCTATTGAGTGCTCTCGTCCTGGCCAGTCCCATTCCCAGATTCCTGACTTCCTCTTCTATTGTGTGACCCTCGGAGTTTAACCAGCATTGTCTGTGAGCTTTGGATAAGAACTGTCCGCTGGGCCTGATGGGAGCACCAGTGATGAACTTGTTCTGTATGTCCATCCTTCATATGGAAGTCAGGGATTTTCAAAATTCAGGTCTCTTCCTCTCTCTCCTCCTCTTCTTCCTCCTCCTCCTTCTCCCCCTTGTCCTCCTCTTCCTCCTTTTTGGTGTGGTGTATGTGTTGCATTCATGGGCGTTCACATGTGTGTGCCTGTGCATGTCAGGGACAGGCTGATATCAGCTGGCTGTCTTCCTCATCAGTGTTCTCCATCACGTACAGTCTGTTCTTTGAGACAGGGACAGACTCCAGCATGGCTCACTGATTGGTTAGGCTGTGTGGCCAGTGAGCACTGCGGATCTCTTCTTTCTGTTTCCCACTCTGTTAAGTATTGTGGTCATAGATGATGTGGCCACTTCCAGCTTTCTGTGTGGGTGCTGGGTTCCAGATGAAGATCCTTACGCCTGTACAGTAGGCACATTACCCACTGAGCCACCTTCCTAGCCCCTCAAATGAGTTTTTTATCTCCTGCTGTGTTTGGGTTCTTCATTGCTTTATAGTAAAGTCCAGTTTTTTTTTTTTTTAAATGTGATGCTTTTTACTTTCATATATTTCATACATGTAAACAGTGTATCCCCTCCCACTCTTCCCAGGCTCCTCCAACATGTCCTCTGTCCCCGTCCTATGTTTTCTTCTGTTGTTAGTGACCCACCGAGCCCATCAGTGCTGCCTGTTGGGTTGTTATCTGAGCTTACTGAGCTGCTCCTGTACAGGTGATCAGAGCTGCACTGGTTTCGTGAGTTCAGTCACCATGTCATGCATGTCTCAGCATTCACAGTGCTCATCACCATCTGTCAGCTCTTACATTCTTCTTGCCTTTCTCCTGGGATGTTCTTTGAGTCTTGAGGTTGGGAATTGATGCAGGTTTTCTGTTTTAAGACCGAGGACTCAATAGAACTTAATTCTCACCATTTTGACCAGTTCTGCGTCTCTGCATTAACTATTTACTACTGCTTCACTGGCCAAGGTTGAGAGCAGAACAGATCTATGAGGGGGCAGTACAGATTTATGGGTATAGGCATAAATATTTTGAAGGCAATGACGACATGTCATTCAGCAAAACAATAATAGTAGTATGTTCCTCCCTAAGTCCTATAACCTCCGGAGCCATGGGCTTTCAACCAGTTTATAGTACCAGTTCTAAATTTCTTCCTGTGGAACAGGTCTCAGACCAAATCCAAAGGTAGTTGGTTACTCCCATAAGCTCGATGCCACTGCTGCACCAGTGAGCACAGTCAGATATGTAAGGGCTTATAGGCTGCATTCTTCTATGTCCTCTCTTTCTTCCGGTTCCTTTGGATGAACACCGTATCGCTTTCCTGGTTTCTGAATGTGCCATGCTGGTGCTGTGCTTTTGTTTATGTTTGACTTAGCATGCGTTGTTTTCCATATTTGGTGCCTTTGTGATTATTTGTTGCTTATTTTTGAGTTTCAGCCCTAGCATTGCCGTCTCTTGTGAAGCCATATATGGCACGCCCCTCTCCTAATGAAGCACTTTTTTCTTTTGTGTCTCTGTGTGCCACCCTCTATAATCTATAGTAGAGATTATTGTTTCTATTACCCTTTTTTGTCTACATGACTTTTTCTTTTGAGATATCTTATTTTTTTCCTGTAGCTTCTGGCACAGAGCCTGATGTATAATAGGTTTTAAATAAATATTTAATGAATGAGTAAACGTGTTTTATGTCATTGCTGTAGTGAGGAGTTTATCCTCTTTTCCCAGATTATAAAGATTGCTTACTTTTCTGAATCTTGTCTTAAGTTTTGTGTAATAAAAAGAGCATTATATTAATCTGAAATTGAAGTATGCAACGAATTAAGTGGGCCCTTCCTTCAAAGGAGAAGGTGAATTATGTTACTGCAGAGCAAAGTGAGGTCACCATGTCTTGTGTCACAATCACTTTTTGGATATCAAAATTTCTCGTAATGTTTTAGTCCGTCCATTGGATTTAGTTTTCAGTGTATGTCCTCATACTTCCTTGTTTTTGTTTTTGTTTTTTTTAGCATAGCATTCTTTATATTCGTGTGCTGTGTGTGTGCTTTAATGTTCAGTCTTTGCTGGACCATTTTCTCTGTGCGTATGAGATTCATGTGTGTCCTGTGTACAGTAATGGCACATCAAGGATGCCCAGGAAGCAGCAAAATAAATGTATGGTGGGATGAGCAACGTTGTACTGGTGTTTTGGAAAACATGCATTAATTCTTCTAGAAGAGAGAATGTTCTTTATTTACATTTTCTAGGTATTTTTTTTCTTTCAGCCCATGTTTAATTCCCTGTTGTTGGTAGAATTTAGACATAGAATTCATAGAGAACATTTCTTGCTTCTTTTGTTTCCAGGGATTTGGAGGATATATTTAACTACAAAATAGCACATCTTACCCCAAATTTCTATGGCATTAGTTTAAAATTCATGTATTGTCAAAACTGTGCTTGAAAATTCAGAAGATGACCTCAGTTTAATCTGGTCACCAATTGTTTGAGCACTAGTTCAAGTACTTCTGTACTTCTGTATGTGCTTATGTTTAGATGCTGCCTTACACTTCGTAGCTTGCTTATGCTGTGGCAGGCCCACAGAGACTACTGAAGGGCATTTGAGTCTTCCCCGATGTGTTCACCAGAAGTGAAAGATGGAGAGAATCATCTGCACCGCTGATGTTTCTCTGGCTTTAGGAAGTAACTTTGCTTTGTCCAAGTTGAACAGTGTGTCTGATCGAGAAGCCGACAGGTTACAAGTTGAAGACAGCCTGGACTGCAAACGAATCTTTCCTTCCCCTTCTTAGTGTGGAAACTCCTTAGTCTTTGTATAATTTTTCTGAATGGTCTACTGGATATTTGTTTAGGGATCCTTTTAAGCTCTACACATCTCATTTGGTTAATGTGTTTCTTCTGAGTTTATAACAATCTCTCTTTGTTGAGGAAAAATCTGAGTCCTTTTTCATGTAGAAGATTTTCACATTCTAGATTTAACTGGTTATATCCTGTGTTGCTTAGAGTTTTCCTGTTCCTAACCTTTCTTGTAAACTGGTAGATGCAACAGTCAAGGGAGTTGAGTAGCTTCAAATTGTTTCATAGGCAAGGGTGTTTCATAGGTGACTCTGTGTATTTCTTCTTATTCATAACAGGATGTCGGGATTGATTTTACTTTACTGTGTTCTTTTACTGTGTTGGAGCCTGTCAAAACTACTAAAATTAATTTTTCTTTGAAAATAAAACTTCTATGCATATCTCTCTGAATTTGGCAAGGTTCTCTAGGGAAATGGAATGAATAGAATGTGTGCGTGTGTGTATGTGTGTAATAAAAAGACTTATTATGTATTATGCATTATAAAAAGATTTATTAGCCCATGATAGGGTTTGCATAGTTCAACAATGACTACCTTTATGATGGAGAGGCTTAGAAGTCTGTAACTGCTCAGTCCACAAAGCTGGATGGTTTAGCAGGTTCAGTCCAGTGCAGAAGGCCTGGAAGCTCTTTGGGAGTCTCATTATTAGGTCTAGTTCGGAAGGCTGAAGAAGCTGGAATTTGATTTCGGCTGTTAGCAGTAGTGCTGGACATACTTGCTCAGGGAGAAGCGAAGGTAGGCAGGAACACTGTCCTTTCTTTGGATCTCTTTATATCAGGGCTACCTATTAGAAGGTGCTGCTTACTCTGAGGTTGAGTCTTGCCCCCTTTCTTAGAATTTCATTGCTGTGAAGAGACCATGTCCAAGGCCACTCTTATAAAGGAAAACATTTAATTGGGGCTGGCTTACAGTTTTAGAGGTTCAGTCCATTGTCATGATGGCAGGAAGGAAGACAGTGTGCAGGCAGACCTGGTGCTGGAGGAGCTGAGAGATCTCCATGTTGATCTGAAGGCAGCTGGGCGGAGACTGTCTTCTGCAGGCAGTCAGGTGGGTGCTCTGATTCCATACTGGGCAGAGCTTGAGTAGAGGAGCCCTCAAAGCCCACCATATAGTGCCATACTTGCTCCAACAAGGTCACAACCACTCCAATAAGGTCACAGCTCCTAATAGGGCCAAGCATGGAAACACATGCATCTCTGGGGGCCAAACCTATTCAAACCACCACACCTCCTCAGCTAATCTTCTCTGGAAACATCCTTACGAATGTGCCAGAAGTGCATCTCTTTATTGATCACACATTTTACCAAATTGATAATCAATATTTACCATCACATCATCCTTACATAATATGTCTTATTTAGGTATCTATTATGTGTAATATATAGAGCAAACCTAGTGGAGTAATACATACTAAATTAAATCTACAGTATATGTGCCACTAGTGGACCCACATACCAGTAACGATCCACTCATGTTAAAGTCACTCACATTACTAGTCTCTTACACACTTTTGTGACCCTGACCTTGCTGCTCATTTAATTTAATTTAACTTAGGGACCTTTCTTTAGCAGGGCCTGATACAGACCACAATATTAAGCTGTTGAATGTTGTGATTTGACAAGCACCAGTATTTAAAGTCTGCATTTATTTGTTGTGTCTGCATCGCCCCTTATTCAGGTAGCTACAAAGGTATTAATTAGTAGGCTTGGTCTTCATTCCATCAGTGGCACCAGCTTCTTTTCCTAGCCTTTAGCATGCTAATGACATTTGCATGCTCTGTTAGTTTGCATACCTGAACACTGGTAATATTTGGGAGGAAATATGTTTATTGTTTGGGCAGAAGAGTTTGTGATTCCACTTTCTATGCTAGCCTTCTCATTGCCCTCTCAATTCAAAGTCCAGCAGGGAGTGCACGCTGACTGTACGTTGATTAAGACGATGAATGCTCCTGTATCACAAGTTCCCTGACCTAACTTTTGCAAGCTTGGTTCCCTTTGACAAAAATTAAGTTGTAGTAGGACAGAAAAGGTCGAGCTGATATAATAATGGGGCTTTGTATTTGAACTTTTTGCATTCTTTTTAAATCCACGAAGAACCTCAAGTGAAATGTGCAGTTTTAAATCTTTGAAGGTTTCCTTTTTGTTACTGAATCTCACCATAATCAAGCCTTTGAGTCCGCTTATGTGACAGATGACAGCCAGGAAAACCTAGTCAAAGAGAAGGTGAGGAGAAATGACTGAATAATAGAAAAATAAGCAAACCAACAAATCATTTAAAATTATGGTGCAGAATCTGAATGTGAAAGTGAGTTTCAGACACGAACTGCTTATGCCTGCTTAGCATTGCTGTTCAGTTAATTGCCCCTAGACTATGTAGTGCTTATTTAAATCCCTAAAATTCAGGCAACTGCTAGCCTTCTGAAACTGTGTTCCCAATGCTGAATAAAGGTGGGTGAGTGGGCGGCTTCTTAGAGGAAAGGAGCAGGTTTGACTGTTCCCTGCAGAACTTGTTAACGCTGGGCCACAGTCTGCATGCTCCTCCACTTCCTCCCTTCCCGCCCCCCACTGACAGTCTGCCTCCCAGTATATGTCATTCCTTTGTCATGAAGGCAGTCTGCACTGACCCTGAAATCACATGTGAACCCAAATCATTTCTGGTGATTTATGGACAGTATTTTAGTTTTTAAAATCTTGATTTAGCTATGGGAGATGGGAAAAATCTATTGCTGTATAATTATGGAGATTAGGTAATTAATGATAACATAATAAGCATGGCGCTGCTTATGTACATGCTTAACAATAATTGTTCCTGTTTTCCAGTTCTTATCCAAATACAGATTCCTTTTCAACTTTGATTTAC
Organism: Uromys caudimaculatus; assembly: GCA_028551405.1. Taxonomy (NCBI): domain Eukaryota; kingdom Metazoa; phylum Chordata; class Mammalia; order Rodentia; family Muridae; genus Uromys; species Uromys caudimaculatus. The sequence continues at coordinate 86,216,838 of CM052708.1, read as the reverse complement.
TAGTCTTAAAAAAAAAAGCTCTTACATAGTTGAGAAAATTCAGTAATTATGCCATAACTTAAAACATATATATATAATAGAAATGAACTCAGGGAATCATAGACATTTCCAAGCTCTGTGCCATCCATTCTCAGTTCCCCATTAAAGCCCAGAAACAGTATTTATTAATCTCACAGATCACATCATTAGATGATGTAGCCAATATGAGCCTTTCAAATCATTAGTGATTGCATCTTTAAGTGCATGTGAGGTAGCGAGGTCACTGAAATGCGGCAGAATCACAGTGCTTGTTTACTTCAGAGCTACAGCAAATGTAGAAGGTTCCGGAGCATTCAGACGGAAGGTAATTTACCTACCAGTGAAATAGCAGGGCTCACAAAGATACACAGGTTTAGGAAGTTTACATGAGATATCAAAATAGTTTCATCCTAAGACCACAGTTCAGGATGATCGGCACCATTTTTTTCTGCAGTTATTTGTACATTTAGAATTCCATACACACTACTGTAGGAAAAAGTACATTCAGTCTCAAACATTTTTCCCTTTCCTAGTTGACAGACCCTGAAGCACTTTATAGTGACAGTGTATCTGGCTTTTGAGCTTCTCTTTAGAAGGTGTTGGAAAATAATATGTATCATGCTTATTTTAGACAGCAAAGTCAGGCACGGAGAAGTAAAAGACTAGATAATCTCCTCAGTCTACCTCTGCAGGCAGGAGATGCTGTAGTCTTTCTCCTGATACTAGGTGACGGAGTCTTTATTATTTGTTAGCCTGCAATTGGAAAATGACCATTACATATGTTATGCTATTGGTATCAATTGTCTTACAGCTATCCTGAAAGTACTTATGAGTATGGAAGTATGTTTTATGGTAAAGGTTGCTACCAAATATGGGAACAGCGGTTGTCCAGTATGGGTATTACCATTCTTCCTTTTAATATGTAGGGCAAAGCTACTTGATCTTGACACTACTGCAGAATCTAATTTGAATTTGCAAATCCTTTTGATACATTCATTAGTGGCTCAAAGCAGCCATCTCTAAGCACAGGTCCGCAAAACAGTCTTTTTTTTTTTTCAGTTTTAATGTACTATGTTTATTTACAATGTCAAGATTAATTACTTTTACATTTTGCTTATTTTGCATAGGAGTCTTGGATAATTGTCTGCATGTAATTAATATGTATCATGTTATTAAACTTATTTAGAAATGTTAATTTTTTTCTTCCCTCAGATTCTGTCAAGTTTTAAGAACCAATGAACCTTATAGCCCATGGAAGAAAAAACACAAATCAAGACATTTTTGGGTTCCAAGCTGCCGAAATATGGAATGAAATCTGTGAGAAGTACATTGCAGCCGATGCAAAATGGGGCCACTGTGACTTTATTAGGGACCTCCAAGAGTAGTAATGTCAAAAGTTACATAAAAAATAATGGCTCTGATTGTTCATTGTCCCATTCATTTAATTGGAGAAAAACAAATAAATATCAACTTGGTTCACAAAATTCAGCAGAACTTAATAATATTCAAAGTACACATGGTAAACTAATTGACCCTGACCAGCATGCTCCTGCTCCAGGCACGCTGGATGGGAATGGGATAAAGGGAGGTTTGAAGAGTGCTTCCTTGTTCACATCCAAGTTAGCAAGACCGTCAACCATGTTCGTGTCGTCGGCAGAGGAGTTAGGGCAAAAATCTTTTTCTGGACCATCTAATTTGGGTAAATTTACCAAAGGTACATTACTAGGAAGGACTTCATATTCTTCAGTCAATGCGAAGTCACATTTGAATACGTTTTATGGGAACCGAGCCCCTGGTAACATGCAGAAGCCAAGAGTGAACTCCTGTGCCAGCAGAAGTAGCTCTGGAGAAAGCTTAGCACAGTCCCCAGACAATGCTAAATCTATTACTTGTGAAAAAATGGTAAGGTCACAAAGTTTTTCACATTCCATTCAGAATCCCTTCCTTCCACCTTCATCTATAACCAGATCACATTCCTTCAACAGAGCTGTAGACCTTACAAAGCCTTACCAGAACCAACAGCTCCCTGTTCGAGTGCCTCTTCGGTCAGGTATGCTAACAAGAAGCTCTCGGCAGTCAGAAGGACTCAATGGGAATGAACACTTGGGGTTTGGTTTTAATAGGCCTTATGCTGCTGGTGCAAAGAAACTGGCTTTATCAAATGGCCCAGGTGTATCGTCCACTTTGGTTTATAGGATGGGTCATCCCTCCCTACTGAAATCTAGCCGACCTCCATTTTCTGGGTCTATGACAGTTGATAGTAATAAAAATCCACCTGCTGACATGTGTGTAGAGGAAGAAGGTGTGGTTTCGGCAAAGGACAGCTCTCCTGGTGAGGACCAAGAGCTAATTGAAAATGAAAGTTACCGAAGAGACAATGATCAGACTATGAAGCATGATTCTAAAATTAGGTACCTGAGTGATGACGTGGATGATATTTCCTTGTCGTCTTTGTCATCTTCTGACAAGAATGATTTAAGTGAGGATTTCAGCGACGATTTTATAGACTTAGAGGACTCCAACAGAACTAGAATAACTCCTGAGGAAATTACTCTCAAAGAAGAAAAGCATGAGAATGGACCATCAAAGGATATATTTGATTCTCCTAAGGAAAGTGAACAGATCTTCAGTAAAGCTGATGAATGGATAGATATAAGTGTCTCTGGTAAATATGAATATCCTTAACTTACGTGCTTCTCTAGTGACTACACTAGAGCTAACATTTAGCACTGTCTTTTGCTAGACAGTAGATGCTGTTTGACTGAGGCGACTCAGTCTGGATGAGTGCAGCAGAATAGCAACCTTGTGGCTTGTTTTGGTCCTGTGGTAGTTCCTGGGACAGAAGCAGGCAAGCTCTTCATACCTCGCCTTTTTGGGGCTGTCTTATACATGCCAAGTCCTGCATTGTATAGGCCATGGTCTCCAGACAGTTTCCCCCCTCTGCCTGGGAATGGCTTGCCACTAAACACGAAACACCACCATTCACCATAGCCATCATTGCAGTCTTCTAAGACTACAGCTATATCAAACATTAGTCAAGTAACATAAGCATGTTTAGTTGAATGCTTTCTATCCTAGGGAACATTTTTGTTTAGCAGTCCTTATGGTAATACTTCCCTGAAGCATTAGTTACTCATGTTATTAAATATTTCTTCTTAGACTTGGCTGTATTGGTACTTAGTGTAGGATGAATGTTATTTATTCATTTACCCTGAGAACAGAAGCCTGGAGGGAGTGTACAAAGGCATGTCCAGTAGGAGCCTGGCTCACACACAGTGGTGCACTACACTGTCTGTCTGAAAGTATTATAAACTGGAAGATGTCTAGAACAAGTTGTCTCTTAAGGACATATCTGTAAGGTTAAGTAGCCTGCAGAGAGGAAGAGAGTTTCCTGAACAATGGCTAAAATGAAGAACTTGAGAAATATTAAAGGGATGTAAAGATGTAAAAGGTGTTGCAAAGTGAGTTTTAAGTTTACTACAAAATGTTTCAGTGGCTTATTTTTACAAATTTCCCTCCATTTTTTTAAAAAGTTTATTTAGGATTTAGGAAAATGCTACAGTTACAGTTTTTGAACCAAATGCTGTTATAATGCATTGGCTTATTAGATCTTATATTTTAGAAATGAGAAATGATTGTGTTTTATGAATTTATGTTTTTTTTTCTTTTAAAATCATTTGAAGACAGGAGTGAATGTACAAAGCATACATCTGGAAACAATTTGATTTCACCAGATACAGATTACCGAGCTGGGTCTTCATTTGAACTCTCTCCATCCGATAGCTCTGATGGAACGTACATGTGGGATGAAGAGGGCCTGGAACCCATCGGAAGTGTCCATCCTGTTGGCAGCTATGAGTCCTCCGAAATGAACAGCATAGTATGTATGGATTTCTGTACTCTTTTGGAGATTTCTTTTTGTTTTATTATACAGACACATAGTGACAATGCTAAATATTTTAAACCTAGAAATCAATTCTCTTATTTGAGAATTAAGAATTCACACTTGTCTATTAATGGCTTAAAAATGTGTAACTAAAACATCAACAATATATGACATTTGACTTACATACACACAGCATTTATTATGCATAAAGGCATTTGTGCTCACTATATTGGTCAAGCTAAGCTAAGAACATGGCATTCACAACACTTTTAGTGCCATATTGAGAAGTGCTGCTTGGTGAAGGAGTGTCAGGGACGGATGGGGCTTAGCATGCGTCTGCCACAGGCAGAGTGGTGGATTGATGGACACGCTGCTCCAGGACCAAGATTTAGCTGGTGACAAGCCTTGGGGAGGCTGTGCTGATGTTCTGCCATTCTGTCACCAGTTCAGTGTGCCTTCAATACAGTGGAAGGGTTGGCTTTTATTCTTAACAGAGTCTCTCTAGGCAGGGCTTCCAGTGCCCTGAGCTGCTTTGGCCTTGGGCTTGACCTTGCCACCCGAGCCCTCATTACTGTGAAGGAAGAAGACAGGATGGACAGTCACACGCTTGCAGTATCTAATTTGGCCTGCAGGTGGCACTGGTGCTTTCACTGACAACCTGATAATCAGTTTGTCTGTGGTCCCACATAAGTACTGAGGGGACAGGAAAATACTCTGCCTGTGTCTGGAAAGAGGTAACTAAAAGTGTCACCAAATATTAATTCATAGTTCTTTATAAAACATTACAAGTAACTTAGATGCTGACCAGTAATAAAATGCGGCTGGTGTAGTTAAAATGGCTCAGTGTAATTATTTAGGTTATAAAATAGAAATACTCGTAAATCAAATTGGTTTATAGATATATAACGTTCTAACTGGCTTTCGGGCAACAATACTTTCTATACCCATATAAGACTGTGGCATGGAGAAACCAGATATTGTTATGAGAGGCTTTTAAATTTCACAGACATAGGTGTGTGCAGTTTATGGAGTATCTTCATCTGATCAGATCAAGGCTACATGTGTTCTTTATTAATAGGCTTTTGAAATGTATAATTGAAGTGCTTATCAACATTTTGTCCAGTAGATGGCAGCAGTTAGCCACTTAGAACTTGATGTTTTTAGAGGTTCAGTACTGACAGAAGGCCCCCTCTACTGAGTGTAGAATATACTCGGATGACTATGGTGTTAAGTCCTTGAGCGTATCCCCTGGTCCATATGCTTGAGTTTAAGAGATGGGAAGCAACCTGTCGTCACACTGTACTTTAGAACAACGTAGTGGCTCCTGAGTTTTGTCTTTGTTGCTTTTTTAGTTAGGCTCGTCTGTCCTGTCAGTCTCTATGTAGACCAGACTCAGAGGTTCGCTGCCTCTGCCTCCCAGGTGTTGAGATTAAAGGTACACACCACCAGCTTTGATATTACTCTTTTCTGATCCAAGGGAAAGACAAGGTCTGAGAAAGGACGGACATATTGACAGAAGCATGTTAAGATCCTCTTTGGTAGTTTTGATGGAAGTTCGCATTTTTTGCTTTTTATATTTTCGCTTGCTTAGTTTTCACGACATATCACCTCACTGGTCTTCACTGAGCTGCTCTGATTCCACTGATGGATTTGTCATCCCTCTTTTTGCCCGGATATCAGTATACTTTGTCAATCTTATTTGTATATTTCCCTTCCCTTTACAATAAACCTGCTTGATCCTTAGCACATAATTTATTTAAAATTTTTTTTGTCTTTTTTTTTTTAACTAAGGAGCTCATTTGTACTTGCATTTTTAATGTACACTCTGGCATCTTACTATTTTTACTTAAATTGTCTTCCTTTTTCTGTTTTTTCATTTTTTCCCTTTGCTAAAGTAATTCTCAGTACTATATGTAACTTAACCACAAATGAACTTTAGTGTGCTGTCCCTTTTGTTAAGGCTTTACAACAGTGTTAATTCCAGTCTGGGTTCATGTAAGAATATTTCTCTAGATTGTGGGCCAGTTGTCACTGCTGATATAGTTTAGATGACCCTTCTCCCCTGCCTTCCTGTTGTGAATTTAGCCCAGGGTCTTGTGCGTGCTGTATAAGTACTCCTGCGCTGTGCCCCACCCTGCAGTGAGCCTCTGTTTCCTGCAGCTGATACAGCTTATAGAACAACACTTTGTTTTTGAAGGAAAAGAGTGTTAAAGACATGGCACAAGCTCTTCTCTTGTCCAGGATAAACAGAGCTTTGAGACTGGCACTTTTAAAGTTACCAGCTAGAGTCGCAGCTGTGTATGTGCTTAGCAGTATCTGTTGTATATAATTTGCATTCAGTAGAGTGTATGAATGTACAAACATCCCAAGGAATTTGGATCCAGGTTTTTATAGGGAATATTTCCATCACTTCAGAAAATTCTCTTCTGTTTCTTTCATTGATCCTCTTATTCCAAAGAAAGGTTACTTCTTACCAAAAGACAGAGGAAGAGATGCTGGAAAGTCTCCTATTACTGTAGATCAATTGTCCTGTTTTTAAACTGTATATAAGTGGAGCCAAGTACATATTATTTTGTGTCTGGCTTTTAGTGAGTCGTAGGTTTCTGTATTGTTACCTGTCCATGTGTGCCCCTCCTCCAGGAGAAGTGCATTCTACACTGAGCTGTAGTCCCAGCCCTTGTCCGTTGGCACTAAATCCCATCCCTGTCTGTGAGTGTAGGATAGCCTATTTTATCCCCGTGTATCCCCGTGTTGATAGACTTTTTAGGTTGTTTGAAGTTTTGGGTTATTTAGAGAATTGCCTTGTTGAAAATATTTTGTTGTATTTTTAGTGAAAATTTATTTGTTTCAGTTGGCAAAATAGAAGAGGGGTTCCGTTAGTTATGGGCATGCTTATTTTTATAGATAGTGGTGCCAGTTCTCCAAAGTATCGTGTTTACAACTCCCACTGGCAGCCCGCACCCATTCTGGGATGCTGCTCCTGTCATGTTGTCTGCCTTTTTTTGTCCTTTTTTGTTTACTGTTCTGGTGGGAATCTCATGGTATTGTTTTGAGAATATATTTACTGTCTGTTAGGATAGCCTCTTTTCTGATATGCCTTTAATTGGTCTATACATTAAAAAAAGGATTTGTAAAAATCCTTCACATGTTTTTGTTGGTTAGTTTTATGTCAACTAGATAACAAACTAGAGGCATTTGGGAAGAGGGACTTTAATTGAAAAAATGCACCTAATATTAGCCTGCAGCCAAGTTTGTAGGACCTTTTCTTGATTATCGATTGATGTGAGTGGACCCAGCCCGTGGTGGGATGGGGGATGGCAGTTGGCTGAGCAAGCCCTGAGGAGAAAGCCAGCTAGCAGCATCTCCATGCCTTATGCTTTGGTTCCTGCCTCCAGGCGCCTGCCTTAAGTTCCTGCCCTGCCCTCAGTGGGAGTGCGCCCAGAGAACAGTAAGAAGAAACAAACCGCTTCCTCCCCAGTTGCTCTTGGTCATGGTATTTTATCAAGTAATGACAACCCTAAGCCATATGTGATAAATATACATCTTAGGCACCTAATAGATCCATATGGGTATATTTTCTATCCTGGATTGCCTTCTCAATTTCTGAATATTATTTTTTTTGATAAGTTTAACTAGATTTTTAAAAACATTTAGAAAAATGTATCCTTCTCTCATATATTATATCCCAATCACAGTTTCCCTTCTTCTCTCTTCCCAGCCTCTTCCCTCGACCTCCCCTTTCCCCCAGATCCACTCCTCTGTTTCCCTTCAGAAAAGCCTCCCATGGATCAACCAAACATATGCTAAGTTGTAATAAGACTAGGCATTCCCCTCATAGAAAGGCTGCATGAGGCAGCCCTGTAGGAGGACAAGGGTCGCAAAAGCAGGCATCTAACAAGAAGACCAAGCTACACAACCACAAACTGTATGCAGTGGGCTTAAATCAGACCCATGCAGGTCTCTGATTGTTGGTTCAGTCTCTGCGAGCCCCTATGAGCCCAGGTTAGTTGATTCTGTGAGTTTTCTTGTGGTGTCCTTGACCCCTCTGGCTCCTACACTTCTTCTCCCTCTTCTGTAGGATTCCATGAACTATGTGTTTCTGCATCTGCTCCCATTAGTTGCTGGATGAAGCCGCTCTGATGACAGTTTTGCTAGGCTCTGTCTACAGGTATAGCAGAGTTCCTCCCCCCCCCCCCCCCCCAGTTGTGAGTGTTGTTCAATTGACCTGTTTTCTTTTATTATTACTACTTTTGTTCAGTGTGAAATCTTCGATTACTTCAAAGTAAAACAGACAGGTTTCAATAATTTCTTCTAAAAACTATATATTTAATCTTTTACATTTAGATTTACAGTCCGCCTGGAAATTTACTTTGTGTGATGTATAGGGTAGAGGTCAAGAATAACTTTATGGTGTGGTGTGAAATTGAGGTTCGGGATCAGTTAATGTCTTAGAGGGGTAAGGAGTGGGAATCCATTTTCCCATTCTTCTACTAAAGGGGTATCTTTCTCATAACTCAGTGACCACATATATAAATATTTCTTAGCCGTTTGTAGTTCATTACAGTTTAGAATAAGTTTGTCAGTTTCAATGAAGGCCTCAGGGAGTTTGAATAAAATTGTACTGAATTTATAGGTCAATTTGGAGAGAATCTATACATTTGCCTTCCAATTTGTGTGTGCAATATAGTCCTGCATTTATTTGGTTTTTAGAGATTTTTCCCTTTTTTTGTGTCTTTCTGTAAACTGTTACAAATATGGTATGATTAACAGTGGCTTTCAAGTTGACATAATCTAAGTTTACCTAGAAATAGAATCTCAATGAGAAAGGTAAGTGGGCCTGTGAGAGATTTTCTTATTTGGGCTGAGCTAGGAGGATCCAGCCTGCATGTAGGCAGCACTTTTTCTGGGCACAGCACCAGAGTGTGTATGCATTAATCCATTACTCTGATCTTTGTGGTTGTAATATGACCTGTCATGTGACCTCTCTCAAATGTCACCATATGTCCACCATATTCCCTATTTTTACAGTAGCTCTTTGAAGTAGTTATGGACTAGTTACAGCTTCTTGTTTTAAAAGGAGGTGAATTCAACGAGTAGAGTGAAAGTGTTGAGTCAGGTTTGTTTCTAAGTTCTGTATTCTTAGTTTGGTGTTCTTAGCTTTTAGCCTTTTATGTACTCAGGATGCCTAAGTGGATTTATTCTAGGCTTTCATAAAATTACAGTTTAGCCTGTTTATTTTGTGTGTATGTGTTCATTTGTATGTACATATACCTTGAAGCAAACGTCTTTATCTGCCCAGTCATCTTGCCAGCCCTTAAACGTTTAATTGATATTTAAGTGCTTTGAAGATTAAACACAGTAATTTTTTCTGATAATTTTATCATAATTTCACTCACATCTGCAGTACTTGGAAATTGTGAGACAGTGACATCCTCTTTTCTGTGATGCTGTGGATGTCATTGAAGAGGAGTACTGCAGCATCATGAGGGCTGAGGTCCCAACACCAAGATGTTTGAGAAGTGATAACTTTAAGACTTATGTGTGGATAGGTTTTGTTTTTGGAATGCTTTGTTAAAATTGGAGCCATGGCCTTGCTGTGTGTGCTAGGGCTTGAGCAGCCAGCCTGCCTAGTGATTAAACTAGGAAGGCCGTGGAGGTGCTCAGCCATCGGCTCTTGAACATGTGGGGATTTGTTTGTGCTTTGTCATACAGTTTATTCTCATAGAGCAGGCCGGCACAGGTCCTTATTTAGACCAGCTGTTTCACGTTAGAAGGCCAGTTGCTTGACAGAAGAGTCATCCTTTCATTTGGTGATGCCGATACATTTTTATTTCACGTGACTCTGTGTCACGTGACTCTAGCAGCAAGTGGCTGTGTTTGGGCTTCTGTCCTGGTGATTGCAGATAGACATCACTGAGATTGAAATGTGCATTGGGTCTTATGAAATTCTTAGTAGTTCATAAAGCTTTATGAATTCCTTAGGTTGCTTTGGAATTTCTGTAGTTCAGAAATAGAAAGAAAGTAAAAATATCAGATCTAATATGCATTTGTCTTCGAGTTTTAGAGGAAACTTAGGAATTTTTGAATTAATCTTTAATTTATAAATGCGATAGTAGTCTCATTTGACTTCCTCTTTGCTCTTTCTCCTTGAGCAGGACACCAGAGCTACTCTAATCTTTTCTAAAGTGTATTTACATGTATCGCCTCAAGGACAGCAGGAGCTTGTCTCCATCCTGCTAGTTTTTATCCCAGCTAGCAGTCTTTTTTGTTACTTGTTAAATTCTGGTGAGGTCTTCAATATTATTTTTTTACCCTTCTTTCTTTTATTTTGTACCTGTTCAGGAAATGCTTTTTGTACCACCGTTCCTTGCCTATGTCCTTGTGCAAGGATCATTTGCAGTTATTTGTATTTCCACAAATGCTTACCTTCTGTCTCTTCCCACAAGCTATGCTGGAACTTAACAAGCCTTCCTTGTTTCTCTGCCCATCAAAAGTTTATTCACTCTCCACGGTTGCATTCAGACCTTTCTTTTCTCCTTGTTCCTGCTAGGGGTGATGGTTTAATGCCGAGGTAGGTACACACCCATACATTGAAACTACAAGCTTGTTTTCTGCCAGATTGTGAAGACTGACTCCTCATCCATCTTATACCGCCAGTCCTGACTTGTGACTCTTTTCATGTAGAAGTAATCGTGCCTCCTTTTTTTGAACCATAGTAGTCAGGGTAGGCAAGAGTGGATCGTCTTTGGATCCTCTAGGGAAAACTCATTTCCTTGCACACTCCAGTTTAGACTCTACCTGTATTCATTCCTTTGCTTCTGCCTGCCTTCTTCGAAGCCAGCAGTGGTATATACGCTCATATGTCTCCCTGATCACCCTTCAATGCCCTTCCCTCTCGGGGTACTTGGGCATATATTGGGGCCATTCTAGATAGTTCAGGAGAAAGGCAGGCCAGCTGATTATCAACATGAACTCAATTCCAGCTCTAATTAATCCATACGTTCTATGGATTAGGGTGCGGACAACATTGTGGGGCTTGATATTTTGCATAACAAAACTGTAGATATAACTTTCAAAAATTTTATGCTATTGTTTTCAAGTTGGGAAGGGTTCATTGCCACTCACAGTTGGAAAGTACAGTGCAGCATGGCAGGGAAGCTGTGGTACGAAGAGGCTGCTCGCTCACATTTGGGTGAATCGGGAACAGAGAGATGAGTGCTGGTATTCTGTGTTCTAGACATTTTAAACAATACTGTCATTCATTAAACTAGTTTTTCTATGAAGTCATTAGATTTAACTAGCAAGTTGTAAAAGTTTAGACTTAGCTTTAGAAAGTTATAAATTTGAATTAAAAATGAAATAGTCAAACTCAGTTTTCAGTAAAAGTTCATTACATTGTGGTTATTAATTCAGGGAAGATTTGTGAGTTTGAAATGCAAGTTTCTTTTTGTTTTATGAAAAAGTTTTTTATGTGATGATTAATATTGTTGGTTGGACTAGGTTCAGAGTTACTTAGGAGACATACCTGGCCTTGTTTTTGAGGGTTTGTCCAGAGAGGTTGAACTGAAGATGGAAGGCTGGCATCATCTCATGAGCTGTGATGCGTCACTGAGTAAAATAGGAGAAAAGCAGCCGAGAGAGCCAACCTTGTCTTTCTGCTTCTGAGGGTGGGGGGAGTGCACTTAGGTAATTCATGTAACGTCTTCAACTGATGACTGAGAAAGAGGTGAACGTGTAGCACTGTCAGATCTGGCCTTGTGTGTTAGATCAAGCTTTTTGAGGAAGTGATGTAATTTATTTAAGTCAGGCCAAGAGTAAATCAGGGTAGAGAATGCATACTGGGCGAGGGTTGTGTGTTTTGGGAATGGGCAGGAGGATAATGTACTGAGGGAGTGTAAGAAGGCTCGGCTGGTCCAAGAACTGACACGGTTAGAAGATGGAGGAGGTCGTCAGCCTGAGCGCCTACCCTAGGGAGGATTGGATTGTTGTTCTGTGAGCTGAAAAGAGCTACCGGAAGACTTCATGGGAAGGAGCATAACTTGATTTAGAGCTTGAAAATGTTCTGTGTGAAAGATTGAATTGGACATCATGAAGAACAGTGGAAGCCATTGTTGGGGGAGGGGTGGCAGTGGCCTGTACTAAGGCCACTGCCTAGTGGTGCCTAGTGAAGGCGTAGAGGAAAAGACAGCTTGGAAATGTTTAGAGAAGGTACAGTTGGCCTGGCTCCACTCTTGACTGACTGTACAATGGAAACATCACCTCCTCGGCTTTAGAAGTTACAAGTAGTGCTTCTGCTTCTTCTGCAGAACCCTCGCGTTGCTAGTGAGCCATGTTCCTTTCCGGGCCCTTCCCAGCCCTGGAATGTAGAATGTGCCCTTTGCTTTCCACTCTCTGGGACCTCCTCTCTTATCTGACTGGTCAGCCATCTCACCTTGGCTCTTTCCTTCCTACGTCTTGCCTTGGGTGTGGTTAGTATTTTATTGTTTCTCATGGCTCGTTTAGGTTTTCAGCTCTAAGGTCTCCGTAAATGTTTATTGAAATGAATGCCATAAAGGACCCCACAAATATTGTCATCCAATTAAAAATAAATAAAAACCCTGAAACTACAGCTACTGTTTATGGCAGATCACTGCTTTACATGAATATTGTGACATAGTCACTTTAGAAAATGAGTTTCTAAGGCGTCACGTGTCATAATAGCAAGCTGCAAGTAACTAAACATGCTATGTCAGTGTGGATGGGAAGGTGAGGGACGGCGTACAGAACATTGAGACGGTCTTAAATAGGTAACTGGGAATTTCAGACTCATCTTGATCTCTTCAGCTGTTTCCTGGTGCAGAATCACAGAACTTGAGAGAAAGAATGAACTGCTCAGTATAGTTGCTATAGATGTGGGGATACAAGGAGAGGAGGAAACCTGTTTCTCCCATCAGCAAACGTTCTTTCTTGTCCCACTAACTCAGTTTTGAATAAGCTTAAATTTATTAATATGGTTGTTTTGACCCTTTAAATATAATTTTGTTTTCATTTAATATTAATGGATGCTATAATACATGACCTAAATTACAGTCTGAAGCTTAATTCAGTTATTTTTTGAGTTTCTACTATGTTGCAGGAATACTGTTGAATTCTGAAGACTTTGGTGGATAAAGTTGTGTTTATCCTTCATGAGTTCAGATTCTGGTACTGTATAAACAAGATCACAGTATGGATTTAAAAGTCATGGGCTATTATTAGCTTGCCCGAGGGCTTCATGTAACAGATGGAAAATGTGATTGCGTTGAGGGAGAAGAGAAGGTTGCAGGGGGGTGTGGGGGGAGAGAAAGGGGGAGAGAGAACGATGCATTTGTTTTAAAAAGGAAGTGACTGAGACTGAAGTTTTGAAGACTATGCACAAAGTGGATCTGTTGGCCAAGTGAACCCTGAAGGTGCACGTGTGAGCATCGGGAGAGCTAGCATCGGGAGAGTGTGTGTGGTGCTGTGGGATCACGTCCTGATGAGGACTGGCAGTGCGGCTGTGTGTGAGTGTGAGTGTGAGATGGAGAGCAGCTAGGGCTGAAGCTACGAACTGAGCTAGGAGGGCAGGGAAGACGCGGGGTTCCAAGCAGAAGCTGCAGACACTTACAGATCGTGTTTTAAAGGCAGTGAGATTGATACAGTAGTAAATAGGTTGTAAATATTTCTATGTCAAGTTTTCATATATACTTCTTGTGTATATATGATATTGAGCACAGTAGGTTTTGGAATATTTGTTTTTTTTCATAAATGCAAAGTTGGTATGCTATTTAAACACCTAGGTGAAAGGCTGTGGATCAGATAAAAGTGATCTTAAAGGTAATTTGTTAACAAAAAGCACAGTTTGTATAAGCATGTCCCTGTTAGGTAGCTGTGGTCCCTAACATGAGTGCATAGTTAATAAGACTGAGTGGGCTTGCCCTCTCTCAGTTAGACTTGATAGGTATTAAAGGCTTGTTCAAGAGAACACTGAGGCTCTACAGCTAAATGTTTTCCACTAATAGAATGGCTTTAAGAGTTGTAAACTTGCTGCTCTATTCTGAATGAGCAGTTTATACGTTTTAAAACCGCCCAGGCTCTCCTTCGTTTCTTCTGAAAGCAAGTGCCAGGACTGATTGCTTCCACACTCTCCCATTTCTAGGGACATTTAGGTGGCATTACTTAGTCGTTTGTCACTTTCTTGGTTGAGTCAGGGAGCCTGATTTTAGAACCTGTGAACTGAGTACCTTGCCTTGGGTTGCAGGGAGGCAGAGGTTGAAAGGTGGTTTGTGGAGCCTCCCTCCCCCCTCTCTTTATCTTTTTCTTTCTTTCCATCCTAAATGCTGCTCCCTGTGCTTTTTGCGGCCCCCCCCCCCCCCCCAATCTCTGGCCTCATCTTCCCTCCACTTCTCTGACAGGGTGGAGTTCCTTTGGGTATCTCTCTGCCTTGGCACATCAAGTCTCTGCAGGGCTAGGCACATCCTCTCCCACTGAGGCCAGACAAGGTAGCTGTGCTGGGGAACAGATTTTACAGCTTTAGGGACAGACAGCTCCTGCTCCAGTTGTTCGGGACCCACATGAAGACCAAGCTGCACATCTGCTACATATGTGCTGGGGTCTCGGTCCAGCCTATGTATATTCTTTGGTTAATGGCTTAATCTCAGAGCTCCCAGGGTTCCAGGTTAGTTGACTCTCTTGATCTTCCTGTGGGGTTCCTATGCCCTTCAGGGCCTTCAATCCTTCTCCCAACTCTTCCATGAGAGTCCCTGACTTCTGTCCAGTATTTGCCTGTGGTTCTGTCTATCTGTTTTAATCAGCTGCTGGTTGGGGCATCTCACAGGACAGTTATGCTAGAATTCTATCTGCAAGCATAAGAGTATCAATAATGTGAGGGACTGGTGCTTATCCATATGGTGGGTCTCAAGCTGGGCCGGTCATTGGTTGGCCGTTCCTTCAGTCTGTGTTCCGTCTTTGTCCTTGCATTTCTTTTAGACAGGACAAGTTTTGGGTCGAAAGTTTTGTGGGTGGGTTTGTGTCCTTGTCCCTCCACTGGGAGTTTTGCCTGGCTATAGGAGATGGCCTCTTCAGGTTCCATGTCCCCACTGTTAGGCATCTTGGCTATGGTCACACGCATTGACTCCTGGGAGCCTCCCCAATTCCAGGTCTCTGGGACTTCCTAGAGATTCCATCCATCTCCCTTTGGTAGTTGATTTGTTATAATGTTATAGTTCAGTTGCTACTGTTTTTATTTAATTTCATGCTTTCTTTATTTCATTGTGGTCTGCTTAAAATAATTATTTTGTATCACTTCATGGATGTATTTCTATTTTTTTCATACCACCACATACTACATTATTTTGTAGATATATAATTCTTTATTCAGTTACTCTAACAGCAATGATCATCAGGATTATTTCTAAAATTTGCAAACACAAATTCCAATAGCAACCATCCTAGCGCACATTTCTTTTCGTAATTTAGATTAAACACTTCTGTCATGTCTATGCCTATGCTTGTTCATTTATTCTCAAGCTTATGCATATCAGAGTGCTAGTCATTATTGACACTGATAATTGGCATCTTTGCCCTTGTTGAAAGCTTACTGCTGAATCTTAAGTCCCATAATTCTTACATTTTGAGGATTACTATCAACTCAAATTTAATTTTGTAATGTTTTTATACCACTTAACCCCCAAAATCCACAGCAACCTTAATCTGCAGAATTCAGCAGGAAATAGAAGAGAGATGTGTGCATTCTTAGGTTTCTGAAACTCAGTTTTAACTTCTCTTAGATCAAACCTCCTTACCACCCCAAAATTGTCTCCTTTTTAAATTTTTTTTTTTTTTTTTTTTTTTTTAAATCTTAAATAACTCATCATGTCTGGTTTGTGATGCCTATAAACTCTTGGGTGTCAGCCAATCGACTGGGTCATGGTAACCTACCAGGGGCCACACCCTTAAAGAAAACAATTCTTCCCTGTTTCAGAAGCTATTAACTGTTAATAGCTCCTCAGAGATGGAAGCGCATGAATTTGTTCTCAGTCTGTGCTGGAATATCGACTGGCTTGATCTTATGCCGTTGTTGTGCAGAGTTTGTGAGTGCAGTGGTCTTGTCAGGCCAGAAGACAGTTTCATCAGAGTCTTCTCCAATCCCTGGTTTTAGTCATCCCTACCCTCTTCTGCAATGGCCCCCGAGTCTTGCAGGGTGTGGTGTGGCATTTTTGAGTGAGTATTCTGCAGACATGTATTCTCTTCACTTTAGCCAGCTGTGAGTTTCTGTTTTAAGAATTGTCTGTTATACAAAGGAACTTCTCTGATGAGGAGGTCTGAGAGCTACACCAGTCTATGGGTATAGAGATGAATTTAGACAGTAGTTTGATCCTATGGCACTTTAGCAGAATAATATGTTCATATCTAGGGCCTGTGAGCTCCCCAAGGTTCCTAGTCAGCCCTACCATACCAGGCATGGTAGGTCTTAAATCCAACCAGAAAGTAGTTGGTTATCCTGTAACATTTGCTGCCACTCCTGGGCCATGAGCCTATCTTGATCATTATTGTAATCCACTACGTTCGTAGCTGGGTAAGACTACTGATGACTTTTCTTCCCAGCAGTACCTTCTGCTACTGTCTTAGTTAGGGGTTTCTGTTGCTCTGACAAAACATCTTGACCAAAGTAACTTGGGGAGAAAAAGGTTTATATTTTTTTTACAGTTTCACATTATAGTTTAGTTCTAGAGGCCTGCTATCTCAGAAGGACCAAACACCAAGTAGAAGGTAACTTTGAGCCATAATTAGTCTGGCCTCTGGGATAGAAGAAAAAGTGCTGGAGGTCGGGTTCAGTCATGTGGATAGTGACTTAATCAGTCTTGACACTGTAAGACAGTTCCAGCAAAATCCCAGAAGTGCTCTGTGTCCTGTTTTGTATCAGTGTGCCATGGGGATGACATGTACTGGTTTCAGTAGGGGAAGGCATGGTAGCTTTGAATTCATGACCATACCAGACCTTGCCTTATGTGGCTTTTTCTGGTGTGTGTGTGTGTGTGTGTGTGTGTGTGTGTGTGTGTGTGTGTGTGTGTGTGTGTGAGAGAGAGAGAGAGAGAGAGAGAGAGAGAGAGAGAGATAGATATTGAGAGATTTTTGGGGGGCCATAGTTATAGTCATAAATATATAACTGTCTTGAGTTCTGTGAGTTCTGTCAAATAGTCAGTCCCCCCCCACCCCCCGTAAGACATTTGAGAACCCTTCAACCTGAAGCTAGTAGCTCAAGTATATTTTTTGGGGAAGCCTATGTCCTGTAACATTTTTGCCTAAATATTGATAGTGCCAAAAATCATTGTAGTTGGTGTCAGAAAAATGTAAAATTTGGTATATCAACCCTGACTCACTAAAACATGTGTTTTATGAAGAGAGGCTAGAAAGGTGAAGGAGATAGGCACCTTTGATTCTTACATAACTTCCTAGTCACTTGTCTTATAAAATTATAGCATCACTGTGATCTGTCACTAAGGCAAAAGGACTGCGAGTTAGAAAGTACGGAATATCCTATTCCTGTGGCGATAGCTCACCTGGGGATAACCTGAAAGGCAGAGGAGAGGGAAATTAAATATGCTGTCCTTGAGGTGTTATGTTCTGTACTGGTCACCATGGAGGGTTCTGGGGCGGATCCTGATGACTGATGAAATTTCAGCCATTTGGAGCCATGACCACTAATCCACTTCGATGGGAAAGCTTACTCTTGACAACTAGACAGTATTGTTAGACAGGTTTCTTGGAAGGGATTTCATTGGTGAGGGTAAACTAAGAAACTCCTGGAGCCAGAAGGTGGTTTGGAAAGGTACTGTCTCAGTTTTTGGCTTTTTATCATCAATATCCAGAAATAGCATTACTAAAATGGAGCATGAAAGAGATGAATTTAGGAGTCGTGGTTTTGGTTTTGACTGCTTTGTAGAAGAGATGTCATGGTCGGTACAGACCAGATGACAGAACTGGCTTATGAGCCACCGCAGGTGTCTACATAAGATTCAGAAACACAGCTGGTTATTCCGAGGTAGCAGTGGACTAAATCAAGCTGCTAGACAGTGGCTGGTGCACTAGGTAAACACTATTGGCGAGTTTGTTTATATGAAAAGGGGCTGTCTTTCTCCTGAGTGCACAGTGAAGACCCTAGGTAAAGTGGTTGTGTACTTCACATGCATGTCATCTATTGAGTATGTCCCTTAACACCTTAACAAGGTGTCAATAAGTAATATGATTAAGGGATCCATTTTGTATGGTATCACCTCTGCTATAACTGCACTGCTGTAAAATCAAGAAAAAGACTGAGTTCTTACCAGATATTGTCTCAGCTCTCTTTCAGTTTTAAATGTAAAATATTAGTAAAAACAGGTAGGGGAGCCCGGCATGGTAGTGCACGTCTTTAATCCAAGCTCTTGGGAGGCAGAGGCAGGCAGATTTCTGAGTCTGAGGACACCCTGGTCTACAAAGCAAGTTCCATTACAGCCAGGGCTGTTACACAGAGAAATCTGTTTTGAAAAACCAAAACCAAAACCAAAACCAAAGCAAAAACAAGAACAAAACCAGGTAGGGGTGGGAAGAAGGCATGTCAAAGGACTAAGTTTTGCATGGATTATTTTGCGGTGGGTTTGAAACAAAGGCTTTGTGTGTGGTGTGTATATGTGTTTGTATATGTGCTGGTCCTGTGTCCTCCCTCCATTCCTCTCTCCCTCCCTCCCTCCTCCTTTCCCTCTCTCCCTTTACTGCATTTGGTCGGGGGGAGGGTAAGGGATTTCTAGCCAACTATTGAGCTCCAGAGCTCCTTCTGCTTCTGCTTCCAGAGTGCTGGGTGTGTGGGGAATCTCAGTTTACAAGCACTTTTTTTTTTTTTTTTTTTTTTTTTTGGTTTTTCGAGACAGGGTTTCTCTGTGTAGCCCTGGCTGTCCTGGAACTCACTCTGTAGACCAGGCTGGCCTCGAACTCAGAAATCCACCTGCCTCTGCCTCCCAAGTGCTGGGATTAAAGGCATGCGCCACCACTGCCCGGCCAAGCACTTTTTTTTTTGAATGAGTACTCTTTCTTCAGCCTCCAAAACAAAAGTCTTCATGCTTCTCTGTTGGCTATACCTCTGAGATTCCATGATGGTTCGAAAACATTCTGATCTTAAATAAGTCCACTTTGCTTTATGTGCTTGGAACAGAATAAAAGGCTGGAAGATACTGATTCTTTTGTCTACTGTGATGACTTGTGTATGTTTTCATTCCCACATGTGTGTGTCTGCTGCCCCTGGAGGTCAGAAAAGGGTATTGTATCTCTGTAACTGGAGTTAGAGGTGGTTGTGAGCCACCATGTAGGTGCTGGGAATTGAGTCCTCCGGAAGACCAGGAAGTGCTTTTAACTGCTGAGTTAACTCTCCAGACACTCTTGACTGTGTTTTGGATTGGTTTCATAAGATTATTTTCTTTGGCTTATATTTAAATTCCTTATCCATTTATTTGATTCCTCTCCTTTGAAGATTTTTTAACAAAAGTACTTTAAAGTCTTTCTGGAGACCAGATGGGATGCTCACAGAGGCTCAGCCTGAGGTAGCCATGAATGGGGCTGTACACAATTTTGAGATCTTTGCATCTCCTGTAAATGTCACCTTCTTCTGGAATTATCCTGGGACTTCTATAACTGTAATGAGATTTGACAACAAAGAGAGGCTGCCAGGAAGATTGAGGCTCTTCCAATTCTGTGAAGACAAAAGGAAGGAGCCAAAGCACACATCAGTTCAAATAGCCAAGTGAACAGGCATCACTCCGAAATCCCTGGGCTCCCATAGAGAATGCTTAGCCTGGTCCCAGCCCTAGCATGGCCTCCAGGCTATAGGTGGGCCTTCCCATGAGACTTATGAGACAGGTACGAAGATCCCACCTTGGCTGGTGCCATTTCTATCCCTAAGTGATAGTCATGCCTGTAGAGCCAAGGACTTGTCTGGTCTAAAATAAGGAAGACAGACACAAATTCGGGGTAGAAATGCCAGCTTTTCATTCTGCTTTTAGTTGCCTTGTGGGCCTAACTAAAAAGTCAGCTGTTTTCAGCAAAAGCAGTTTTTTAAGCACCTATTATATGAAGAATATGTTAATGTGACGATGACTGAATGGACCTTCACCATTCTTACTCAACATAAAGTCATTTGTTGCTGAATGATGGAGAGATGTCCTGAGAAATATAGTATGTAATTTTGCTGTTTTGTGGATATCATAGAGTGTATGTAAATAAACTAAGAACACTATAATTTCATCAGGCTGTACAATCTTAGGCGACCAGTGTTGTGTTAATATATGCACTTTGCCTTAGCTGAAATGACTCATGCAGTGTATGCGTGTTGAACACAATGTTTAGAATACAGTAAGGTACAAAGAAATAATTAACATTTTTATTTTCAAATATAGAGCATATCATGGAATCTTTCAATAGTAATATTTGTAAATTTTCTAAGTACAAGGTGAATATATAAAATGTTCATTTCTTTTTGTGTATGTAATTCATGCAAGACAAGCTCTCTGTATAGTGAGAGCCTGTTTCCAAAAAAAAAAAAAGAAAAAGAAAAAGAAAGAAAGCAAAATAAAACAAAAGTTTCTATAAACTGATGGCTAGTTAGGAGCTAGAATTAATAAAAACACAATCTCAGAAGATATTTAAGTGTGCATTTAACAGAATGTCCATAGGGTATCTGAAGAGCAGAGTTGGAGAAAGGAAGGGAAAGAGTTATGTAAGAAAGCAGAGTTGGGTGTTGGCAGGTTGGGAGATGCCTGTAGTGGTAACATAATTTTACTCTAACGTGATGTGTACATTTTGTGCAATACCAGACAAAACCTTTTGTGAGTAGAGACGGATTCAAAATTTATACATACGGGAAAACAAACCATGTAGTTTGGAAAGGTTGACCAAAGTTGGAAGAATTACAGTACCTCAATTTACAGATCCAGCAGTCAGCACGGTATTGGCCAAAGGAATGGTTAGACAATTCATCGGAACGTGGTGGTGACACCAGAAAATATATGGACACATACAGAGGGCATCTACTTAGAGAGAAGTGCAAAGTCAGTTCTAAGGAGGAAGACTTCAACATCTCATGCAGAAGACACTTATCACACAGATACGCAGGAGAAGGTAGATGCCGAGTCAAGTGCAGACCAGAGACATGGAACAGAGGCTCTCACCCACCCTTCTTTACACCACCTGGCTTCCTTGCTCTTGAGTCAGGTGGCTCTTACGCTGTGCAGATGACAGTGAGGAAAACTGCATTCAAGATTTATTGTTGTTTTTCTTGCCTTTTCCTTGGACCCTTCCTGTAAGGCCCAGTCATATTGCTGGTGCAACTCTGACACTGGTTCGCTAACATCGTGAAGCTCTTACTCGTTGATGACTCCTGTGCTGCCGTCGGTTCCCCCACAGATGTCTGTTTTCACTTACCTGCTAGAGACATGTCTTCTCAAACATGCTGTAGGCACATCAAAATTAATGGGTTCTAAAACTGTGTTCTTCATTTTCCTGCCAGATCTGACCTTTGGGGGGAGGGAGCGTCAAGTCATTGTTTTATTTATTTTTTTCAATTTCATCAAAATGTTTCTTCACTTTTTATGTGTTCTTTCAGTTAGTAGCATCATGTATTTAGTTTTTAAGACCAAATTCCAGCCATCTGTGAACTTTGATGTTGCATCGTCACTCCACAAGATGTATCAGAACTACTTCTTTATTCTCACCAGCACTGATCAGGTTAGCATGTGTCCTGTGGACCCTGCTGGGACCACAGCACTGTCACCCCTCCCTGCTGAAGTATATTCTATTGAAGCCACAATAACATTTCTTTGATTCAAATCTCAACGTGTTAGTTCCTGAGAATTTTTTAGTTGTGTTTCCCAGTATGTACCTACCCTGTTATAGAATAGTTCTTCGTGTGTACTGGCATTTTATTGCCTTGTGAGCATATGGAAGGCCAGGGTTTACAGGATTTGAATTTCCCTACTATCACTAAGGGAGGAAAACTTCTATTTACTATGGAGTTTTACTATTAAATAAATGTGCAAGCAGTATATTTGTATTACAGAGATATCAAAAAGAATAAGCATACTCACATACGATCTCAATGGAATAGTTAATTTATTCCCTCCCAGATTTAAAATTTATTTTTAATTTAAATACGTAAACATCTGTGTATATTTAATCTACTCCTATATTTCCTTCTAGACATCTCTCATTTCACAGAGCATCTTTAAATAAAACAAGACGGATTCTAGAAATAGCATATGTAATGATTTGTTGCTAAGCATTAAATGCTGATACTTCCTCCTCTCCCTGCTAATATGCCCGTTCTTCCTTATAGTCTTGTGGGCTTTAATAAAGCCTCAAGGTTATATCATTACTATCCTGCCACTTTTTCATTAGAGCAGGCTTATACCCTGCTATTTAAATTATTATGTGATGATACTTTCAAAACAAATGACTATATGTGTATCCCAAATGAGGTCATAGTATTTTTACTACTTTTGTTCACAGGATATTCTGAATAATCTTGAATCGTGTGACCTTGAGGATGATGACCTTATGTTGGATGTGGATTTGCCGGAGGATGCACCTCTTGAAAATGGTAAGTTATGATCAGTAATAAGTTTGTGAACAGCTTGATTGTAGCCAGTTTAATAATTGTTAAGTCAAGCTTTCTTTTTTTTTAAAATTATTTATTTATTTTGTTGATACTTTATTTACATTTCCAATGTTTCCCCCTTTCTAGGTCTCCTCTTTGGAACCACCTATCCCCTCTCCCTACCCCCTCTTTAAGTCAAGGTTTCTTAATCTTAGTGGAACCTTTAGACTGAGAATCAGTCTTTACTGGTACAAGATAAGTTTCTTTGTAAGTTACATGTTTAAAACCTGATTATGTCTTAAATATAATTCTGTATGATTCAGCAACATTCTATACCTTTATCTAAACAAATGGTAGTGTGTGTGTGTGTGTGTGTGTGTGTGTGTGTGTGTGTGTGTTTAACTACCCAGTTTTCCCTCATTTATTTTGAATTTCAAAAGAAATATATTTAGAGAAACATTTGTATTGTAAAATAGTATAATGTATTTGATAACTACTTTAAGGTCAGTTCTGGGAAAGTACTCACCTTCTGAATGAACCATTCATTACCTTTTGACTCCTCTGTACTGATAGTTGGTTAATCTGCACTAATCTCCCTAGTGGAGGCTGCTTGAGTTTCTCGCTCCCACCCAAATGCTCTGGATTCTTTGTGTGAATGAAACACACACACACACACACACACACACACACACACACACACACACACAGAGGCAGGTAGCCTTATATTTAATATGCCCAAATCAGCTCAATGGTTGGGCCACTCCCAAACTTCCTCGTTGATAACACTTCCCCTTGGACACTCCAGAATTATTACTTACTAAAACCTATATTCCATCTTTGCTACCCCAGACCAAACTGGGGGGAGGAAGTTGGGGCTGCTCTTCCCTGGTTCTGACATGATTGTATGCTCTCTCTTTTACAGCTCTCAATCCTGTATCTTATTGCTTTCCTGGCAATGGCAATTCTCCCCCTCTCCTGTCCTTTGCCCTGGAACACAAAAGTCCTGCCTCTGTTTACCTGCCTAGCCATTGGCTCCTGGCAACTTTATTTACCAGTTAAAACCAACTGGGGGCAGGAACCCTCAACATCTTATAGACAGACATGTGGGTTTCCATGTAATTTTGGGAGCTGAATTAACACAAGTACCATTAGAACCAATTCACAACACTTTACCCTTTTTGTCCATTAAAAAGGCCTTTTCTCTGAGATATACATTGAACATATTTATCACAGTTATGTGATATATACTAATAATGCCCAGTCTGTCAATTTTGTCAATTTAGGTACATTACTCTAACATCTATTCTAACTTAGTGAGTTTACAATTCTATATCTGAATTATGTTTTGATTTTAACTTGCAATCCCATCTGAAAACCATCCTTTCAAGTCTACATCATCTTCCTCAATGGTAAACAACTTAAGTTTGCTTATGAGATTATAACTAGTCTTTAACCCTGTTGGATCCAAGAATGAATTAAATATTGCCTGAATATATAGGAAGCACAAAAACATAGTTTCCAAAACTTAATTTGCAGAGACAGCTGACTACCTGGACAGTCTCCTAATCTTCAAAATGTGGGAGCATCCTTCTTCAGTCTTCTGGCCCAGAACCATTTGACAGACCTTAATGAAGCAGAAACTATGAAGGACAAGCTTAGTCTGTATTGGCAGAGCTAAGAGGTCGACTATTCCACCATCTTGTGTTCTTTCATAGACAGTATTTTTGTCTGTAGATGAATTAGGGCAATTCTTGCCCAGTGACTACCTTGCCACAACTGGAGCGATCCATATGGAGTTTATGATGCTCAATTTCTTCTTTGAACCATAAAGAGGGTACTGTCAGGAGAAGACATGTCTCTTAGTCAAAAATCTAATAATAATGAAATGACTTTAAATGTCATATTTGTGGATTTTTGCTGTTTTTGAAGACTATCCATCTATATAAAGAATATCTGAACTGTTAAACCTTGTCTACTTCTATTATCTATTTCTATTTGAATAATGTTGCAAACACTTTATTATAATTAAATCAGAATCTAATATGACTATGAATTTACTATCTGGCCCTTAACTCGCATTACTTAATCATACTAAACAGTTTGTAATAGTAGCTATTAGAAAGACTGGGTCTAAGCCTTGTATTCTTAAATGAGTTGCATAGGCACGATGCCTATCTAAGAGTATCAGTATTAATTTTGCATCAATATAAAAAATTTGTACCAGTGACAACCTTAAATATGTATCAATATATAAATTTTATACCAATGTAAGAAAATTATAACTTCAATTTTGCATCAATTATAAATATTTCTACTGATGTATGATTATGGCTATACAATGCTTTGTTTAAGAACAAATTTAGTAATCCATCCCATATATTTTCTCCCTGTTTAAAATTATGACCATTTCCAAATTATCCCTTAAAATGACACCTACCTATAATTTATAAAATATCTACAATCAGACACCCAAACCTAAGGACTCAGGATGATGGCTCTCTACAACTTCTTCCTGGTGACTTGGGGTGACAAATTTTTTTAAGGGGGTGGGGAGGGGAAGGGAAGTTAGAAAAATTGGTTAGACTTAAGAAAACTAGCTTTAGCATCTGTTATCCACTCTCTGTATGCTTAGAAGGCTCAGGGCTTGACTGAAGTTTTGGGATCTATCTGAAAGGCTGGATGAACCGAGTCCATCTGGGATCAGCAGCAATTCCTGAAGCTATTCTAGAAGCAAGTCTCTGGAAACAGCATTAGGAGGCAGGCAGCTGGAACAGCAGGTCATTTCAGCATCCCTGAGGATGAATCTTGTCAGAGCTGTACATTCTGCAATATATGAATCTTACAACCGACATTTTAGTACTGTTAAGATATTCATATGGATTGTGCAAGGTGCACAGATGAGTTTGAACAGGTAAAAGACAACTATCCTTTTATGAGTTAATTTGATCCATAACCAATTGTAATAAATCTTCACTCATGCCATGTGAAGGATGGCATGATGAATCTTAAGGATACCATAACCAACAAGATTTATTGTCTAATTTTAGCTGAAGTTTTGGCTAGAGACATTTTTATGTCTAAGTCAGTTACAGGGCCGTTCCTATGTGGAGGAATCAAATCCTGTTACCTGTCCTGTTTGATTTTCTCAAATTTTTCTTTTCTGTAGGGGGGTCTTCCCCTGTCATATATGCTCCATATTAATTACTCTGGAGGGTGTCCACAGCCTTTTCTTCTTTCCTATTAACTCAAATACAGAGCCTCTCTCCCAAAATAGCATATCTTTGGTCCAGTAACCCAAAGTCATCAAACGTATAGATTGGTTCAGTTTAGCAGCCTCCTTTCTCTTCAGGCCTATTCGATTTTGACCTCTCTCCCAGGGAACTTTTAATATCATAACCACCAAACTTATAACCACATGCATTTTGCTAATTAAAACAATTCAAAACAAACAAAGCAATCTAAACAATTACATTATTCACTGAGACAGTGCTCCTTCACTATCCCCTGCCTTGTTCTTATACCATTAATTTTTAATAGTGAGATCAAGGCCTAAATTTATTTATTCATATTTACATTACATATTTAAATTCTTCCTTCTATGGAGATTAATATCTCTGTGGTTATATATGTCCCCTTTCTCTTTATATAACTTGAATTAACATCCTTTCCTGTGTATTTAACCTCAATTAAATTCTCTTCTATATTTCTGTGTAAGCTATTTCCAGGCTTATCCTTCTGTCCTTAAGACAGTGTAATTTCCTTGATTCCTATCTTACTCAGCTCTGTTCTTGTCAGCCTGCCTTATCTCAGCAGAAGTTCTCAGCATCTGTGGCTTAAGCTCTCTGCAGCAGCCCAGAACGGGAGTGAGCTTCTGGCTGAATTCTTAGCCTGCTGCCCATGTCGCTGGGTTCGCCTGGGTGTGTTCTAGTCTCAAGCCACAAACCACAGAACTGTGTGTGCCAATTCAGCACGCCTTTTGTCCTAGTTCTGTACCTGCATGGCTTGGAGAGGAACTACATGGCTTGGGAAAACCCACAACTCTGCTAAGAAACCAGTTCTCCCCACCTCCCAATCTCACATCATGACATGTGTTTTACATTTGAGAATCTCCAATTAACTTTTAATAGTGAGTTGGAGCCTACACGTAGGTCGCCATATGTAGCAGTAGTTGGTTAATCTGCTCTAATCTCCCCAATGACAGCTGCTTGAGTTCCTTGATGCTAGCTCAAATGCTCTGGATTCTCTCTCTCTCTCTCTCTCACTCACACACACACACAGCCTTATATTTAATACGCCTAAATCAGCTCAATGGCAGGGCCACTCCCAACCTTCCACGTTACTAATGCTTCCCATTTGATACTCCTGAATTATTACTTACTAAAACCTGTATTCCATCTTTGCTACCCCAGACCAAATTGGGGGCAGCACTCTTCCCCCGCTCTCTCTTCTACAGCTCTCAATCCTGTATCTTATTCCTTTCCTGGCAAGGGTGATTCTCCCCCTCTCCTGTGTCCCTTACTCTGGAACCCAAAAGTCCTGCCTCTGTCTCTCTGCCTAGCCATTGACTGCTGGCAACTTTATTTACCACTTAAAGCCAACTGGTGGTAGGGACCCTCAGCGTCTTACAGGCAGACATGCGGGTTCCTGTGTAATTTTGGGAGCTGAATTAACACAAATAGCATTAGAACCAATCCACGACAGCTCCTAATTTCGATCTTCCTTTCTCTCTGTCCCAGTAACCAACAATGTAGGGCTTTAGATAATTTATGCGCAGAAGGGCTCTTGTGTTCTCTCATCTCCAGTGGTACAGCACATCCAGGGTTTCTGTATTAGGGAACAGTGAGAGAGCCAGCGATACCCTTGGGAGTGGGATTGAACAGTTCTGGGAAGAATGGCTGAAGAGGTCTGAGGATTCCCTGTCAGTAAACATTTGTATGGTATCTCAGCTTTCCCCAGGAGTAGGGAGAACAGTACAAAGGAGGAATTCCTTTTTATGGTGCTAGAACAGTGTGCGGGTTTTCAGAAGCCGAGTATATTTGTTCTAAGTGTGCTTTCTTCTCCCCACCACATCAGTCATATTGCTATTGGTTGGACTCATTTTTTTTTTCATTCCCTGAAAAGGTGCTCTGTTACAGTCTAAAGAATGAACATGTGTTTATTTCCCCAATTCATGGATCTTGAATTACCTGGGATGGCAGAGCCTCTGAGTCCGTGTAGATTACTGAGGAATTTTTTTTTTTTTTGGTTTTTCGAGACAGAGTTTCTCTGTGTAGCCCTGGCTGTCCTGGAACTCAGCGGAGTTCATTATTTTAGAAGTCTGCAGCTACTTTGGGCTGGTTATTCTTAGGATAAATTACAGAAGTAGAACAGGGCAAGCAGAAACTCATATCGTACATACAGCCTAGAATCAGGACACTCATTTTAACCATGTTCTGCTGATGACAGCACGTGTTATGACCTAGCCTGCTCTACTCAAACTGCTCACAGTGAGAAGCTCAGTAGGCTATGACTGAGCTTGGATTTATAAATCCATTCAAGTGAAGTGCTGATGGCATTATTACAGGGTAGAGACTTTCCTGTGGTGCTTCTGGCACTTGGGGTACTTCTGCAATCAGAATGGAGTTCCAGTCCCAAGAAAGAAAAATGATAGCCAACACCAAGAGGAGCAGGAAGCAGAGCTGCCACTACCTGAGGGTAGAACTGGGTATGATAACCAGCGCCCAGGAGATGTAGTTGGAGGCACTGCTCTTTAGAGCTATATAGAATGGAATTCCCTACAGTAGTACAGCAGTTCAGGAGGTGACAGAAACTCTAGTTGCTGCCGTGAAATCTGAGTTTCTGACTGGAGAGATCAAGTGCTACATTTCTCTGGAGCACAAGAGAAAATAAAATGTAAACCATGGAGAATGACTGAGCACAAAATGACAAGACCTAATAGTGCAGGAGATGTGGTATGCTTAATTGTTTTCATATTTTTTCAAGTCTGGTAGTGAAGGCTGAGGGATTTCCTTCTTTGGGATAAGTCACAGCAGAGGTAGTACATGCCACCTTGACAGGGTTACTACAATTTCTCTTTAGAAATTTTATTCCCTTTCTAAGCTGATACATGAAGCACAGATCAAATCAGTCTTAGAACTTTTCTCATTTGTAGAGCATACACAATATTGGCGATTTTGAACTGAAAGAATACTAAAGAAAGCAGTATTGGTCTAAAATTCGTTCTCTCTGTAGGCACCCAAAATAAAGTAGTATTTATGTTTACTGCTACAGGAGGGCAGAAAGTAACTTTTTAAATATGCTGGCTGTGGGATAAGAATGTTGGAAGGGCTGGTAGGTTAGGAATCTTTTAACATATTGTTGACTGTTGACTTTAGTGGTCATTGGCTTCTATTTCAGGATGTTATACAAGTTTGAGAAGAAGTTGCATTGGTTCTCTGAGCCCTCATGTGTTTCAGCTTCACTAATTCTGCTCGTATTCTTGGCATTTGTGCCCCGAAGAAGATAAGCATGTCAGTGAAACCTTCCATATGGACCTGATGTGGTTTTCAGGTTCCTATGACCTCATTAAGAACAGGTGTACCTTTACTGAAAAGAACGTTTCTCGTGTATGTGTTGGGGGTTGTTTGTGTGTGTGCATGTATGTGGGGTTGTGCTTTCCTGTCTGTGTATATGAGCTCAGAAGCCAGAGATTGATAATGCTTCTCTATTGCTCACCTCCTTATCTGAGACGGAGTCTCTTCTCCAAATTTGAAGTTCCCCATTTTGCATAGACTAGCTGGTCATTGAACTCCAGGATGTTCTAGTGTCCACCCACCTTGTGCTGGGGGGAGCAAGGCATCCATGGCCAAGTCCTCTTTGTGTATGGGTATGTGAAGGTTTAGAACTCTGGGCTTCTTGTTTGCAGAGTAATGTTTCCTATTGAGCCATCATCACTTTAGACTCTTTAAAAGGAGGAAGTCTGGAAGAGAGGCTTAGCTGATGATTGCATTTGGGTACAAGTCTTTTTCTCTGAGTATGTTATATGTACCAAGCCAGGGGAGGAAAGAATGTCTTAGTGTAATGGTTGTTGAACAGTTACAGTCTAGGATTTGGGGACATCTACTTCTGAGTGTTCTGGTGACTCTTGGATGAATATGTAACAGCAATGATGTTTAGGATGATGCTATAGTTTATATATATTAATAGAACATTTGATTACTTACAGGTAAGTAAGTAAGTAAGTCGTGAAGGAGGAGACAAAGTCAAGTGTTGTTCTCACTTTAACTCTGTCACAGTTTTTCCTTATGCTGTCTTGGGTAAGTGCAGAAAAACATGTAATTGATGGTGAAAGTGAAGAAGCCTGAGGTGGAGCCCCCCAGCCCCAGAATGGCTACCCTAACTGAGCAAATGTTCATGAAGATGCGTGGGGTTTGGGACTGGGCAAGTATGTGTTTGAGTGACCACCTTTGATCTAGCTGGGCCATGTTCTTATTTGGAAGTTCTTTACAATAAGGTAATATTTTAGTAAAAGATGCTTTTGTTCTTTTGAGAAGGTTATGTAGAAGTTTAAAGTTAAAGAGGCAGTCCAGTGCTCCGCTTCCTCTAAGAAGGCTTGTATCAATTGCCCAGTTTTCTTTCTCTTTCCCTGTCTTGTTGCTGTTTTTCTAATGTCCTTGTAAAACAAAGGATGTTCCGAGGTCCCATTGTTTATCCTCTGTGTGACTGAGGTAGACCATCTTTCTTCTTGTAGGATGTTATTTTATTTTGAGCCCCAATCTGCTTTTTTTTTGGACTCATCCCAGATCTTCAAGCTTAGGTACTTGGGTGGTTTTCTCTCTCTCTTTTTTAATGGAAGTTTTTCAAAGAGAGTGAGGAAGATGGGGTAGTATTTGTTTTAGAATCTTGTGAATACTTTCTGAGGGTGTTCATCTGTTCCTGATGCCTGCAATGAATTTAGCTGTCACCCCACCCCTACATTTTCCTTGCAGGCCTGAATCAGCTCAATCTGTGTTTGCAGGAAAGACTTAATGAGAAAACCCTTTTCTATACCATCTGTCTTCTGTGCTCCATTCTAAGTTTTTGTTTATTTGATTTTGTTCTTTTGAGATGGGGTCTAACTGTGTAGCTTTGGTCAATAACCTTGATGCAACAGAGGTAACTTGCCTCTGCCTCCTGAGTACTGGAATTAAAGGTGTATTCCACCGTACCTGACTCCCGTATAGGCTCATAAACTACTGTCACAGTCATTACCGTTTTGTGTCATTGTTTTTGTATGCAGTGTCTTTTAATTATGAACTAGTTGATACAGATCTGCCAACACTGTATTATGATTCCTGAGATCTGTTCCAGATTTCCCTGGGGATTTTTCCCAATGCCGTTTAGACTTTTAGCCATGCTTTGAATCAGAGAAGATGAGATCATACAGTTTTCCCTGTTCTGAAAGCATTTAGCGTCACTACATACTGTACTCAAGAGGCTTTTGTCTAGTTTAAAAGGAATGGCAACAGGTTAGAGGGAGAGGTGCTTTAGAGGGAAATCCAAGAGGCGTGGAATTGTGGGCGAGGAATCATGAAACATTTTG
The DNA here is from genome assembly GCA_028551405.1 of Uromys caudimaculatus. Lineage (NCBI taxonomy): Eukaryota > Metazoa > Chordata > Mammalia > Rodentia > Muridae > Uromys > Uromys caudimaculatus. The sequence goes on along the minus strand of CM052708.1, from coordinate 86,185,755 downwards.
GCTTGAGTTGTGATTTGGAAGGAAGAATTGTGCTTAGTGAGAGATTGTTTTAATTTTGCAAGCTGTTCTTTCTTTTAACCTTGACCTGAATTAGTATACCAAGGAATTTCATAAGGAAACAGTTTTGCAATTTGAATTTCTTTTGGAAGGCTGTTGGGTGTTTGCAATTGGTTCTTCCTGTTGTAGGGTGCCTCTTTATGTTGTGGGGTTTCTCAATATTTCTGATATGTTGGAAACGCAGCTGTGTTGCCTTTCCTCTTGTTCAGGAAATTCTAATGGCCAACCCATCGCCCACACACACACACCTGGCATTTGGCACATCAGAGTATAATCCTCAGGTTAGTGGCTTGCCCTAGTGAATATCTTCTCTGTATACTGTTAATAATTTTAGACATTTTGTTTAGACTTTAGACTTTGTTGAAAGGTTGTTTTTCTAAGCACTTTCTGACTCCCACACAAAGTTTACTTGCTAACTAGATTATACTTTTCTTCTCTTCAAATCCATAAGATCATATTTGTGCTATACTTTGTATTGAGACACATGAGGCTCATCTTATTTCTGCTTGCTTCTAGTTACTTGTGTTTTTTCTAGAAATTTATCTTTCTGTGCCAGTACTGTGTGAAATAATTCAAGCTTATGATTTTATTCTTTTTAAAAACTAAATTGCAATTGAAAAGTTCTTGATGACATAAAATGTTCTGTAAAGTACCCTCACCCAGGCTTTGGTGGTCATGATGCCATCCTATCTTTCAGCCAACAGTTACTTATACAACATCTTACTTACACAACAGTTATTACTTGTATCATCCTTACTCTCGTGGGACTTGAAAGTTGTAAGAGAAAAAAAGCTAGGATACATTGGGTATCATGTTGTGTTCCTTTATCACACCAGGGAAACAACACCCAGCTGGACATAGCCATGCTCACACCACAAACCTGTTATCTATCTCTTATAGTACTAGAAAGAACTAAAATATGCTGCCATTTGTTGTTGGAACTAGTGACCACCTTCAGAAGGAAGGAAACTACTCTCCAGGAAAGTCTTCAGGTCGTGATTAGGCTCACGTCTGGCTGAAGGTGTTTTAGAGCTGCGTCTTAACTTAGCTCTAGTATTTTTGAGGTGTAGCAGCTTTAAGCTTGCCCTTCTCTGAGGTTTATCACAGGTACCATTAGCATACAGCATTCCACATTCAGGGGGACTTCCTTCCCCTGGAGTCTTACTGTCCTGTTCTTTATAGGCCCCAGAACCAGGTTTTTCTTGATCTCTCTCTTGTGACTCTATTGTTTTTATTTCCATTTTTATTTTGTATCTTTTATTCTGTCAAGGACTGTCTTAGTATTGCCTAGATAACCACCACTAATATTTTGACATTACCATCTTAGCTAGATTCTAATGTTTGTAAAGGTCTGGAAGGGCAGATGCCTGAGAGAGTATAGGACCAGCACTCCCAGGAGAGGCAGGAGCGTCCTTAGAAGTTAGGTCTGAACTTTCATCTCTTGCAGTTGTAGCAGATGTTTGTCTTTCCTGCTAACCTGCTGTTAGGATTCAGTTCAGGTCTCAGTAATGATCCCTAGTTTGGAGTCTGGTCACCAAAGCAGCACAGTAGTTTGTGTGATGCCATTGATCTCACATGTGGCTCTCTGGCCTAGTTTGCTTGCCTCTTGTTACTATTTGCAGTATGCTGATTTTTATTCTAGCAATATATATCAGTCATTCTAATAACAAAATTGATTCCTTTGGTACTAGAACTTTCTCTTCCCAAGTTAAAGGAACCTATGTAAAAGTAGTTGTATAGAACTGCTGAACTGGAGGAGTGTCTTACTGCTAGGTGTTACTACTCTGGGACTCAGTGCACCCATGGATGTGAGCGTCTGTGAGTTTGCTGGGGAAGTGACTGAAGAGACTAAACAGAAATATGCTTTAAACTTTTAAGATTCACTTTTTAGTTTTTCCTTCGCCACCTCATTTCTGCTGCTATTTTTCAATGAAGTGGTTATTATACCTTTATTATCCTTAGATTTTTTTCGGTAACCAAACTTAAATTTCCTCTTAATTTTAACAATAACATGACAAGAAATTATTGGAAGTAGTTTCCTTTACAAGTGGTCTTTTAAAAAGCGGTCTTCTACAAGAAAGAAAACTTCTTTTAAAAGTTGTCACTACAAGAAAGAAAACTGTGTATTAGTACTCACAGATTCCTCATGACTGCAAACAAAACTTTAGTGTATGAAGTAGGCTTAAGTTGTTTGCTTTTGGTTTTCCTGCATCATTCTTTTATAAATGGACAACTTTTTCATCTTCTGTAATGAGACAATCAGCAAATTTCAAAGCCAAGTATCTGGTTAATGATAACAGGCACTTAAAGTCAAGTTTTTAAAATTGTGATTATACTGATATGTAAAGGTTTTTATCACAAAAAATTCTGAACTTTTTCATTTAGTTCTCGGACTGGAGAAGCCCTTCCTGTTTCATGGCATGGGTTAGTGTTTAGGAGTATTTTTAGTAACAGTCCTAACTCAGTAGCTATGTAAGCACTGAGGGAAGATGGAGTCACAGGGCAGGCTGGGCTTGCTTCCCACAGGGAGGGCTGGGAGTGGAGCAGGAAGGAAGGCCTGTTTGAGCGGCGCCTTGTGTGCAACTATGTCTGAGTAGGAGCCGGCAGCACAATGTCTCCCTTGTACCGAGTAGCTTTCTCAGAAAGCGCTCCGACATGTGAGAACACTGCATTTGGGTGAGTGAAGAGGCTCCGCTGCTTCAGGGATTCTTGTCCAGGTTTTGTGGTGTTTGGATTTCAGGAGTGGACTGTTTGTTGTTAAGAAGCACTGGCTTTGTTTTCAGTAACATTTTAGTCTTTCTGAGCCAGCTCTGTCGCAGGCGGATTGGAGCAGTTTACTGTTTAAAAGTGTGAGCTTTATTAAAAGACATGATCATCTATGATGAGAGTTTAATTTGTGCTTCTTGAGGCTGAGAAACTTAATTCAGGCACTCCTTTCTAAGATGAGTCCTGTGCTGTTCTTAAGATCTACATTTTCCTATCCGATTGCTCGTATTTGAAAAATGTAATGTTGATTTTAAAACAGTCCAACAGCTAGTTGCTCACCTAAGTGGTTGATAGAGAAGTATTACATTGACTTCAGTTTGGATAGATGAAGTTCAGCTTTCACTGTAAGACCTGGTTTCTTTTGGAAAACTTTATTTTGTGATTAGTTAGCACACATGGCTGGTGCTTTTAGAATTAAAAAAAAATAATTTTAGCGCATTTAATTATCAGGTCATAGTAGTTAACTTTTTATAGTGTGCACATATTTATAGACTGTTGCTTTTTAATCTGCCCAGTGGAGTGTGACAATATGAACCGCTTTGACCGAACAGACAGAAATGTACGCCAGTCGCAGGACGGATTTTGGAAAAGGCCACCCCAGAGGTGGAGTGGACAGGACCATTACCACCTTAGCCACCCTGATCACTATCACCACCATGGAAAAAGTGACCTGAGCAGGTGAGTCTGGAACTGCCGCTTCATGTCTGTCCTCGGCCTAACCTGACTAACAGTTCGATTTCTAAGATTTTGCCTGGTTTTCAAAGTACCAAAACCAGATCAGGTTTTGTGTGATATGTATTTGTTACAATAACTAATCATTTCTTAGCTGACATCTATTTTTAGTAGCTTTATCACAGGTTTGTAAATGACATAAACGTTTAATGTGTCTATGACAGAAACTTTTAAGTTGTGATTGACTTGGGGTGGGGCTCTTAACTTCAGAATTAATGTTGACTTTATTATTTTATAATTTTTAAAAGTAATATTGTACAAAGTAACTATTAAGTTATTGGTTTTATTTTGTTTTTAAGTTAAAAATGTAAAAGTCCACAAATTCTGTTAAAGGAGGCCATATGACACTAGAAGTCCTTTGCATTCTGAAGCATAGAGTAGTATGAGATTAGATCAGACCATGTACTACAGTGGGCTCACAGCCATTCACACCTGCGGTCAGAGCTACGCCTCTTGTAGATTAGCTTTGCAAATCTGTTTAACCGTCTGCACATTGCTGTCTTCAGTGTACCATTTGTGAGCAGGCTTAGAAAAACTTCTCTGTGAGTGAGTATTCACGGATCAGGATGAAGGTGTGTGCTGTAGGGTTTGTGGTAAATAATGGCAGTTTTGGTTTTGTTTTGTTTTTTTTCTAATTAAAAAAATTTTTTTGAATATCTCATTCCACACAGTATTTATGTTTATCATGGAGTATATTACACTGCAAATAATAAAACTGAGATGAAAAATAATAGAAGAAAAATATATGTTTCTCTGTGTTCTCTAAAACGAGCAGAATTTTTGCTAAGTGTCCTCGTAGCAAAAGCAAAGAGCAAAGCTTGACATGTGGTTAGCAGATACACAGTGTACATAAGATAGAGTCTTTGCTTCTCCTGGATTTATTCACTGTATAAGACAAATACAGAGGGAGTTGTCATGTGTGAGTTTGCGTGGACAGTGGATAGGTCCTGGGTGGCACAGTAATTTTCTTAACTCTTCTTTGTTATGTTCTTCTGTCTAAGCTGAACAAGTTCTAGTCTAATAAAATATCCTTCAGTAGATTAAGGAACAATGAGATCCAACTGAGTCTTTGTGTTGGAGTAAACACATAGAAGGGTGTAATCGGGCAGTTTGGGAGAATGTTTGCAGTACTTCTGGGCATTGTGGCTTTGATGGGAACAGCATTACAGAGTTGACCCTGCCAGGTAAGAGCCCGGTGTAAAGACTGCCTTCATTACTACTGATGGGGACCCCGCTTGTCTATTGTTCGATATGTGTTTATTTATAGTGAGTTCAAATTGAGGCTGGGGTGTGAAGCCCAACTGACAAGCATTGAGTGTCAGTTACTCTTGCTTCGTTGTCACCATAGCACCCAACAGAAACAGCTAGCATACAGGATAGAGTTGTTTTCACCCAGTTTCAAAGTTTGAGTCAATCAGGGAAGGGAAGGAATGGTGAAGCTTGTGATTTGAGGAACAAATGGCAGAGGCTCCTCACATCACTATACACCATGAAGCAGAGAGTGAGGCTGGAACTCATTGCCAGGGATAACCTTCAAAAGCTCAACCTTTGTGGTTCATTTCTACCAGCCTCCCCCATACATTCTCCAGCTTCCCAGAATATCATCACCATCTGGGATCAAACACTCGACGTGAGCCTGTGAGAGAGAGGTCATAGTCAAACCATAACAAACGCTTAGTTTTTAGAATTTGTTCATTCACTTAATAGTCATTGGTAGCCTATATATTATATGCTACCCTAAAGTCTTGAGCTGATATGAATTTGGAGATGGTATGAGAAGTGAGAGTTGTGGATTAGTAATGACTTTTTGGACTATTGTGTTAAAGATGATAGAATTCTGCATTGTTACGGCTTAATAGTAGACATCTTAACACTGAAGCTAGGAAAAGACTTGTGTCTGTGCTATTCCATACACACATGTGTAGTCTATAGACTCTATGGAGAGACAGGCATGTGGATACTTACGATGTGGTGTTAGTGCTGTGATAACGGGTGTCTAATAAAGGTATGGGAAGGGGGTACCGTGAGTGTGCAGCAGCTGTGTCTGTTTGTATGTATCTAGGAGAGCACACAATAAGTGATGATACTTTGAATTACTCCTACAGATCTGACTGGAGCCTGCAGGGATTAGTGTCTCAGTGTTGTATGTGAGGGTGAGCAGTGAATGTTCAGCCTGGAACAAGGGCAGGTGCAGAAGTTTGTATGATAGAGTCTGGTATTTTCAGAGAACCACTCTTCAGGTTTATCATAGCTGGACCTCAGCCTATTAGAAATGGAATGGGGGTGGGGTGGGGGACTAGAGAGATGGCTCAGCAGTTAATAGCACTGGCTGCTTTCCTAGAGGACCCAAGTTCAAGTCCCAGAACCAGCATGGTGGCTTACAACTACCTCTAGTCTCAGATCCAGGGGATAATATCACACTCTTCTCAACTCTGCAGACACCATGCACACACATGGTACACAGACATCCAGATACATAAAATAAATAAATAAAACCTATAGAAAAAAAGAGATGGATAACATAGAGGTAATTGTCTCTGTCCGTAGAAATGTCCCAACAGAGGCTAAGTATAATCATCTATCAGTAAAGTTAGGAAACACACCTCACCTCCCCCCAAAAGTTCAGAACTCTAAGCTCTGATTCCCTATATATTAGCAGGTACAGAAGACAGTTCTTTGATCAGGTAAATTTAAGAATGAACAAATTAAATTATTTGTTTAAATGGTGGCTGCGTTATACCTGTTTCTATAAATTGTGACTTTGCAGAATTTAGTGAAATAGATAATATACAGCATTTCTCCTAAACGTGATCATAAATCCCTCCTTAGAACTGATATGCTTTAAAGCACTTATGATTGTGAATTGCCAGTTACCAGAAGTTTGTGATGAGGGCAGAGAGCACAGACAGTATTTTTACAGATTGCCAGTCAGCATGGAGTTCTCTCAGGAGTGGCTGAACTCACTGATAATGGTGGTCTGTGCCTTGTTTTCCAAGTATTCCTGAGCTATTTACAAGGGTGGGTGTCACAAAAAGAAATTTACCACAACAAGTCTCAGAACTGTCATTTTCTGTGTTCATCTTAGTGTTAAAGATTGAGAGTATAAACCGCCATTGGTGTCGCAGTTCATTATGGCATTATGCCGTATCAGTAGCTTAGGCTGTTGGGGCACTACTGTTTCGGAGCTACTGATCCATGTTCTCTGGTATTCTAATCATAGCATCACTTTTTTCTTTTACCCTGTTTAGTATTCTACTCCTATTTTCTCCTAATAGTTCCCTTTTCCTAGAATGTTTACATTATATAGAATTCTCTCTACCCTAACAAAACATACAGCCCTGCTCTCCGTGCGGTTATTCTAATTATAACTGAAATCTAGTTATTAACTACGTGCTTTTCCTTTCCAATAGCATTTCTATAGATCCTTATGTTTTAGGAGTCCTAGTATTATACTGCTTGGAAGTGGGTGTGTCACTTTTACTTTTTGATTGTCACTTCTAAATGAAGAATTTTTAAGTTTGAGACTTGGATCAGCTCCTCTTTATTGATCCCTCTCTGCATACTTTATAAAACTTGTGGCCTCGTGGCTCACTGTCCTCCTTTAATTATTCAGCCACGAATAACTCCACTGTAATGCAGAGGACTGTTAACCGTGTCCTTCGTTCTTAGGATTTTTATATAAACTTGACTTCATCTGAGAACAGGTAGTTAGTTTTACTTTGTCGTTTTCATTCTATAGTGTTTTCTTTCTTGCATAGTCTCTTGCTATATCTTTTGGCATGGTGTTGAATAGAAGTAGTGAGAGCCAATAGCTATGCCTTGTTTCTGATACTGGGGAAAACATGCATTTCCTGTTGAGAATGGTGGTATTTGTTTTGTTGCGTTTTGTTTTTAAAATAGATTTCCTTTATCAATCTAACGGCATTCCCTTCTGTTCAGACTTTGGTGAACGTTTTTCTCACAGTGTCGCCCTGTGATTTCTCTGGTGGCTTTCAGTAGACTCTCTTCCCCGTCCGTCCTGTCATCCTGTTACTACAGTATGTCACATTGACTTGGAGACATTTAGCCAGCCATTTATTTCTTGAACAATTTAGGGGTTTTTTTTTTGACATGTGCCTTTTACATTTTTGTTTGTTATGCATTTTTACACATATATTCTCAAATGCTAGTTTAGTTTTTTTGAGGTGGATTTTGTTTTGATTATGGGTCATTTAGGATGAATTGGGAGCTGTCCCCTTCATAAGTATTTTTGAAAAGAGTTTGTGAAGGATTTTTTACTGATTTTAAATTAGACTTGGACTTTTCTTTGTGGCAAAAATTTTTACTGCTAATTTGATAGCTGTAGATATTCTATAGCTGCCTCTGAGGTCTTAGCATACGTTGTTACCCACGTCCTTTGGTTCCTTCTGATCATCTGATTTGATGCGCTTGTTTCTGAAGGTGGAGTTATAGATACTGTACTCTCCTGCATCAGTCAGTCGTGTAGGGCAGGGAGGTAGGGTAGCAGCAGACTCTCAGTTTTCGTTCTCGTGGAGTGTCTTGTATTTTAGATTGCTTCTTCACCTTAAGGATTGCTCTGCTAGATGTGGAGTGCTTTACTGATAGCCTTTCTTTTAAGATGTTGACCCCTTGCTTCCCGATGAGAGCTCAGCTCTTACTTAACATTTCTGTCTTTAACATCAGGAGTCACTTTGCTTTGTCATCTAAAAAATACTCACTTTGATTTTGGCTTCTCAGAGGTAGATGGTGGTGTGAGTAGGCTTATGCCTGGAGTTTGTTGAGCTTCTTGGATATGTAGATTAATATTTCATTAAGCCTTGGAAATTTCTGATCATCTTGTTTATTTCTACCACCGACTTGCTCCTTTCTCTTCCTGCTGTCTTCTACATTAAGAATGAAGTGAATCTCATTATTTGCTTGTCATAAAAAGTTTGAAAAAGAAATACTCAAATCAGATCTCTCCTCTCCAGGATTTGTGGTTGCTATGGCTTGTTGCCACTTTCTGTTCTGCCTGCAGTGAATGAGAGTTCTTTGTGGTCTACACTCTTACCAGCATTAGGTGGTGCGCTTTGAACATTAACCATTCGGTATGTAGTGGTGCCTTGTTTTAATCCACAGTTCTCAATGGCATACAGTGCTGAACATTTTTTGTCAGATGCTTATTTTCCATCCATATCTTGTCTTTGCTAAGGTGCCCAGATATTTGCCAATTTTTTTAAAGTTGAGTTATCCTTATATTGTTGAATTTTAATAGAATTCTTTGTATATGTGAGATATTAGTCCTGAATCAGATACGTGTATAGGAACTATTTCCTTCCAGTGTGTGTCTTTTCTAATTTCTTAACTGGTGTTTTTATTTTCAACATTTGAAGATGACTTTTAGGAATAAAGTTTCAGTTTACAGGTTTTCTTTCTTGGAATATATAAATGTGTATGTACATGCATACTGCATCTCAAAACACATTTGCAAACCAAGATACACCAGGTTTTCTTTCCTAATACATAAAAATTTTATAGTTGTGCATTTTATTTTGAGGTCTGTTGTTAATTTTTGAGGTCATTTCTTTTTCTTTTGCACGTAGATATCTGTTGCTTGGTTAAAAGGCCATCCAATGTTAGGCAGTTGCCTTTGTTGCTTGTTCAAAGAGGAGGTGATTGCGTTTGTATATCCATTTCTAGACTGCTGCCTTCCTGTCTTGTTTTTGTCTGTTGGTTCTCCAATTCCACCCCATCTTGATTATTACAGTTTCAGATAGGAAGTCCCAAAGTGAGCGAGTGTCAGTTTTGGCTAATCTTTTTCTAACTCATTGAATCAAGTCAGTGATTCTACAAGATACCATCCTAGAGTGTTGATAAGGGTTGTGCCAGATCTAGCATTTAGAGAATTAAATCATTACTACAAAACATGTCTATTCAACTTCTACATGAAAGTTTTTAATGGTCAGAAAAATACTAAAGATTAATTTTGAAATAAAAATTGTGACTTAGAAAATAGAGAAAAAGAAGCCTCTTGTAGCCACACACGTGCTCCCAGAGACTGCACCTGCCTGTATAAAGCACGTGATGGAGTAGTTTTGGCTAAGTTACAGATAGGATGTGTAATTTGGGAAGATGCCTCTAAAATGGTAATAATTCGTTAGTAATGTGAGTGCTTTATTATTTAGGCTGGTGGGTTGGATGGCAAATGCTACTCCAAATTCTCCTTCCCTCCTCGTCCTCCTCTTCCTCTTCTTCCTTTCTTCCTTTTCCCCCTCTTTCTTCCTTCTCCTTTTTTCCCTTGTCCTTACTGCTCTTCCTCATGAAATAACCCAGTGGTTATTTTTTAAATAACTTAGTTTATGAGTTATGATAGGTTATGAGTTAGTGCTGCTGGCATAAGCATGGGCAGGAAGCTGTCCATTAGAACTTAGCCTCAGCCAAACCCCTCAAGAAGAATGACTTTACCTCCCCCACAGCCAGCAAATGCAAGTAGCTCTTTACTAGGGGTGGAGTCTCGTGGGCCTCTCCCCATTCCATGCTGTAATCCTGACTTGTTTGATTTTGTGCAGGTCCTGTGCAGCTAACCATGGCTCCTGTGCTAGTGCCATGCCGTGTCCACAGGACAGACTTTCTCAGCACTCATGTTCGTCTCCCAGCTCTTGCATTCTTCTCTCCTCCTTTCTGTAATATTTATGAGCCTTTGCAGGTTGATATATATGTCCCATTTAGGGCTGAGCACTCAACAATCACTTATTCTCAGTACTGTGGCCAGTTGTGAGTCTCTGCATTGCCTGCTACTCACTGCAGTAAGAAGTTTCTCTGACCAAGGTTGAGAGCAACATTAATTTATTGGTATTAAAAGATAGATAGAAGAAAGTGTGACACCTTGTCCATTTGGCAAAACAATAGTAATAGGTCCCACCCTATGACTTCTACAGCCATGGGCTTTTGTCCAGATTTCTTGTACCACACATGAATTCTTTCCCGTGGAACAGGCTTTGATTCCAATTAGAAGGCTGTTAGCCACTCCATAACTGTCATGACTATTAGTGGGCACCTCATTCTGACAGGTCAGTATTATGGGGTTAGCAGTATATCTAGCCAGCAGAGAAAAAGTTTCGAGGTCAGGTCCAGCTTGATTTTTCTGTCCTGCAACCAATGTGTGCTGTGTCTTCAGCATTAGGACCTTGACGTCTAGTGATAATATGGGAACAAAACCAATGACGATTAATATCCTGTATTGGTTTGGGAGCTTCTGGGGCTTCCCTGAATCACAGGGAAATCTCATAACTGTCTCTGAGATTTATATTTAATAACTCACTTCTTTTTAAGGAAGCATTCCCTACCCACACAAGGCAGCTCTACTGAAACACACACGCACACACATGCATGCGTGCGTCCCCACGTGCATGGTGACAGCATAGTGGGTTTCCGTAAGGCTTGTCCAGGAATCCTTTATTGTGGTAATCTTCCCTACACATACCTCCTGTTCTCCCAACCTGTTTCACACTCATATTTTGCCTGCATGTATGTATGTGCACCATGTGTGTATCTGGTGCCTGCAGAGGGTAGAAGATGAGGATTCCTTGAAACTGGAAGTATGGATTGTGAGAATATATAAGTGCTGGGAATCGAACCCAGGTCCTCTGCAAGAACAAAAGTGCTCTTACCCACTAAACCATCTCTCCAGTCCTAAATATTTTTTTTAAAAAGTTGCTTTTCATGTCACATCTATAGAGTTTCAGAATATCAGAAATGAAAGCTTTAAAAAAAATACCACACTAGTAGTTAAAATCCATTCTCCTTACTCATACAGTACCAAAGCAGTAATAACAACAAACACCTATGCACATTAAAGGAATAAGGAATAGAGCCTTTTTTCTTCATGAAGCATATAGCTTTTCAGGCATGAAAAACATATACAATATATTGGGTGTGGAGCCCAGTACTAGGTTCTATACAAATGTTTTTAGCAGCACATGGTTCTACCTTATAGGATTGAGGGAGCTTTTCGAGAAGGAAATGTCAGCTAACTAAAGATGAAGAGGAGTTGCTGAGGTATCTGAGTGGAGGGTCGGCAGGATAGGTGACTGCAAGAACTACTGAAAAGATGGTGTCCTTTGAAAATGAGGGACACTTTGTAGTGTGCTTTGGGAATTGTGGATAATTAAGTTTCTATGAGGGAGACAGGTTTGGGGAAAGAGCTTGAAGAATAAACTGGATTCTATCTGTGGCATCATAAACTGTTTTGAAGATTCTCCTTTTTTTTAATCAGTGCTGAAATTTGAATGAGTAGTTTCAAAGAATAATAATCTTGCAAAAAAAATCTTACGATAAATACAGTGTTTTGGGAATATTTTTTTAAGATAGAAGCTTAAGTAGATGCCATATTCCTCTTCTAAATGATGATTGACATACAACACACTGATTTTTACATATATGATACACAGATTTTAACTTCATTTCTAATACCTGACAATGGCCATCGTATTGGAGAAATATTTTCTAAGTGAACCTCTTTAGGACATTGAGATACCACGCAGTTGTCATACTTTACTTTGAAATTATGCATAAAATGGATACAGTGATGTTTAGGCCATCAATTCTGACGAGCACACTATATATTACATTCCCATGAAATACATTCTCCTTAGTTTTTCTTGTATTCTGCACAGCTATTAAAGGATGAAACTGAAGGAAAATGCAACTTTTTTTTTGAGATGGGCTTTTGCTTTGTGGCTCAAGTGGTCTTGTTCTCCAGTTCTTCTTGCCTCAGGCTGTGTGATTCTGGCTTAAAGTTCTAAAGAAAAAAAATTTTTTTTTTTTTTTTGAGACAGGCTTGCATGTAGTTCAGGCTGTCCTCAAACTTGCTGTGTAGCTAAGGAGGATAACCTTGAACTCCTAATCCTCTGGTGTGTACCTCCTAAGTGATGGAATTCTAAAACTGTACCAACACACTCAGTTTCTGTGGTGATGAGAATCAAGTCCAGGGTCTGAGCACGATGGGCAAGCATTCTATCCAGGGCTCAAAGAGGAGGTTTTGCTTTCTTAAAGTGCAGTTTGAGATTAGGGATTACATGGTGTACATCAGACTCTTGCACCACCTCGCTTAGACCTTTTTTAGTAAAGATGGCTCTTGGCAGTGTAAACAAAAGAAGGAAGAAATCACTGCATCAGTTTTAAGGATGGGCGTTGAAGAAATGATACTCTAATAGCGTGTCCACATGGGGAATGCCATGGCTCTGCCACTTAGCTGTGGAACTAGAGTGCTGTGACATTTAAGATGCTGCCCCAGGTCAGTCAGTACAGAAAGGGGCGAGCACACCTCTAACCGCTAGAGCTTTGCCAAGAGCATTGCCTGTTTTTGGCTCTCCAGGATGATTGATTCAGCCATTGTGTGAAATACACCAAGTGGATGAGGTTAGGGAGTCATAAAAGTCAACAGTTTTGCTAACAGCTAAGCAGATTGTACTGCTCAGCGGGACATTCAGTGACTGAAGTGAGTATGAAGGCGCTGTGAACTGACTTGTAAAGATTGCTACAGTAATGCTGTACCATTCTTTCTTCTTTCTTCTTAAATTATATGTGTTTTCCTTCCTTCCTTCCCCACCCTTCCAGAGGCTCTCCTTATAGAGAATCTCCTTTGGGTCATTTTGAAAGCTATGGAGGAACCCCGTTTTTCCAGGCTCAGAAGATGTTTATAGATGTGCCGGACAACACAGTGATACTGGATGAGATGACCCTCCGGCACATGGTCCAGGACTGCACAGCTGTGAAAACGCAGTTACTGAAACTCAAGCGTCTCTTACACCAGGTGAGTATGTAATGACTATCCCAGCTCCACCTTTGTGACTTGGTAAAAAAAAAAAAAAAGGAAAGAAATTTGTATTAATTACTTTTGTTACTTTGACGAAAGTACCCCACAGTAGTAACTTGGCTCGCAGAGCAAATTACAGTTGTTCATGGGAAGGAAGGCTTGGAGGAGCAGTTCAGTTCCTAGCAGCAGATTGTGTGCCAGAGGCTTCTCTCTCTAGCTAATGCTAGACCCAGGCACAAACTAGCCTTCCAAGGCCCCCCTGTATTGACTGACTACCACCAGTTCCATCTCCTACACATTCCATTCTTAGTGCCGCAGGTGGAGAATAAGATTTAATTGCCAAATGTGGACCAATGGCAGACATTTTGGCTTTAGTCTGTAGCACCTGAACATCTTAATTTTATTCACTATGTAGACTTTGATTAAATTTTCACATTAATATTCTTTTTGGTGAGGGGAGGCAAGTAGGGCCTCTCTTTGTATCTCTGGCTTTCCTAGAATTTGCTAATAGGCCAGCTTGACCTTGAACTCACAGAGGTGAGCCTGCCCCTGCTTACCAAGTGTGAAACACACAAGAAAACAGTAAGAAAGGAAAAAAAAAAAAAAAAAACCAGACAAATTAGAAGGTTGGACATTGTTTAAAAAAAATAGTGAAATCTTATTAGGGCTCCAAGCAGAAGGCACAGAAAGCATTTAATGAGAACAACCAGAGAATTTTTTTTGTGCATTGTCTTTGTCTCCAAGGCCTGATGCACATGTTCTAGGAAAGCCCCTAATGGGCAGTATCCTAATGAAGCATATCGAGGGGCTCCCAACATCTCTTTACCACCTACCCCTCCTATCCTCTTGCCCAAACCAAGAGGTGGAGCCTGTTTCATCTTCTTAAGTGCTGGAGTTTGCACCATGGTAGGCAGGTGCTCTGCTACTGGGCCACACTATCAGCTATTGGAATTTTTTTGTTAAAGTGTTCTTTCTGAGTTCACTTGGACAAACTCTCCTTTCCACATAAATGTTTAACATTGTTAACTGTTGTATTTGGCCTTTAACCTATTTCTATTTTTCGTTATATCTACCTCAGTTTTACACTGTAGTTTAGGTAGGACTTTTGTGTATCTTTAACTTAACACAGTTTTGTGGGACAGCATTGTGGGACCATAGCCATGATCTCATCCTTTTAGCCTGAAACAGAGACCTTGAAATTTGTTTTTCAAGGTTATCTATCTGTATGTGTGTATTGTGTTTTAAAACCTAGGCCTTTGCATTATTTTAGGTTAATATTCTGTATGTTTTATTTCATAATTTATGATCTTGATAATTTTTAAAATCCTGAACTTGAGACTATGGGAACATAATGAAAACAATTTTCACGATGCCTTATCTACCGTCCTTAATTCCCTATAGCCTGCTTCAGAAGCTTTTGGTTGAAGCATAATATACGTGTGAGAATGCTTGTCTCATTGATTGTCACAAATGGAAATGCAGTGTGTACTGCATTTGGTACAAGTGGGTGTGTAGCCAGCACACATCCAGACGGGGACCGTGTGCAGGGCGGGGCTCTGCGGTTGTGTTAATGGGACCAGTTATTTGATTTTTGAAAAAAAAAAAAATCAGTGTGCTTGCCTGTTTTGAACTTGGGGTGAAGTAACACAGTGTAATAACCTGTCTGCCTTGTTTCACTAACCCTGTATTTATGAGTCATCACTTGTGTTTGTACCTGTGCTGAGGTAGTTGACGATGGTATAATACAGCATTTCTTTTGTTTCACAGTTGACAGGCATTGGGCGAGTTTCCACTTTGGGTTTTGTGACGAGGGCCAAAGCACGTGTGCTTGGATGCACATCTTTATGCACTTTTGTTTTTCTGTACCTGAGTGTTAGGACTGGGTCCATCATAAAGCACGCTGGCATCAAGTCCTAGTAGATGTTACGGTGGTTCCCAGCGCTGTGCGGGTCCACTGTTGTCTGCTCATCTCTTCTCTGAGTTCCTTTGCTTTTGTCATATTATCACATTCTTTCAGTTTTGGAACAGGAAATGAGGAATTTAAGACAGAGTAATAGAAAAAAAAATTATACTACTACTTTGTGACACTTTGGGTTGTAGTATCTTTGGTCTCTGACACATTCTCTGTCTTCTGCAGGATGCTTGTCTTGAGAATAAGACAAAGGAATATGCACTAGTGGTCATGAAATGTCAGCTATGATGAGTTCCATATTTCTTGTCACTCGAATATTGAGCACAAGACCAGGACTTTTTATTTTCCCTCTGCGTGTGCTTTTCTGGGTACATGTATATGAATGTACCATGTACACATGCATTTTTGGGCAGCCAGAGGAAATACTTTTTTTTTTTTTTTTTTTTGACATAAAAGCTTCTTGAATGTTTTAATTACAAAAATATAATTTTCAGCCCACAAAACAATATACATACATGAATGTCTCCAATTCACAGATAATAATTTTATGGACTCCTTATTTTTTTTTTTTATATTTTATTTACATTTCCGATGATTCCCCTTTTCTTTAGAAACCCCGTGTCCCCTCCCCCTCCCCGCCTCTGTGAGGGAATTCCTCCTCCCACCTACCCGCCCACCCATTCCCATATTCCCACCTTGACATTCCCTTTTACTGGTGCCCCTAGCACCCTCAGGCCCAAAGTCCTCTCCTTTCTCCC
>CM052708.1:86149103-86169234 GCA_028551405.1 Uromys caudimaculatus | reverse complement strand
ATCTGTACTGCTTGCTGCGGCTGGAGCGCAGCCCTCTTGCTCTGTTACATCTGCACTGCTTGCTGCGGCTGGAGCGCAGCCCTCTTGCTCTGTTACATCTGCACTGCTTGCTGCGGCTGGAGCGTAGCCCTCTTGCTCTGTTACATCTGTACTGCTTGCTGCGGCTGGAGCGCAGCCCTCTTGCTCTGTTATATCTGTACTGCTTGCTGCGGCTGGAGCGCAGCCCTCTTGTTCTGTTACATCTGCACTGCTTGCTATTTTTAATGATTTCCTTCACTGACTAAGTTTGACTGTCCTGCAACTTGCTCTGTAGACTAGCCTTGAACTCAGATCTCCATGCTTGTGTCTCCTGATTGCTGAGATTGAAGGCATGTTCCACCATGCCTGGACCTAAACTGTTCTTTAATTCATTTTCATGATGGAAGCTTAGCTGACTGGGATCTTGCTGTGAGGTCACTATTCCCTTTATTCCATTGAATATCTTTAATCTGTTTATTTCCTTGAACAAAGGATTTAACTCCATTCTTCTTCCAGGTGCCTCTGTTCTCTTTGAACCATACATATACAAAAACATAAACATATATATGTGTGTGTGTGTATGTGTGTGTGTGTGTGTGTGTATATACACATATTCATATACATATACTTTCTTAAACTCACCATGAAGACCAGACTGGCTTTGAAATTATGATCAATCTCCTCAGTATCCTGAGTGCCAGAATTTCAAGTACTTAAGATCAGTAACTTTTTTTGAAATTCAGGAGATAGGTTTGCTGCATTAAGCCATATAATAAAGTATATTTTTTACTAGAAGGAGTGTGCTCAAAATTACTTGGCCTATCTAGGAACTTTTGTGGTTCCATATACATTGTAAGATTGATTGTTACTAATTTTGTGAAGGAAGTCCCTGGCATTTTGATAAGGATTTTATTTAATCTGTTGGTTGCTGTGAGCAGTGTTATTGTGACATATACATCAGAGAAGTTTCCTTGGACACAGATTCAAGTCTTTATTAGTTGTTTGGTAACAATGCTGGGTGTAGGTTTCTCAGGGTGAGCTTTTAAGCACAAAAAACACATCCTGAGTTGACACACCTCAGATAACAAGAATGGTTAGGCAGAGTCAGACCGCAGAAACCAAAGAGCAAGGTTAGTACATTTACGGACATTCCCAGAACTGTGGACTTTGATGGAACTAGTAAGATTCAGTCTGAGGTGTATGATGTGAGTCTGCCATCCCTTGCAACACCACCTATTGGTCTAGTATAGTTTTAACTACTATTATGGCAGTACTGCATTTAGGATTGTGAAAATGAGTCCAAAAGTGGGAATGATAAAGGGTAAGTAAGCTTTGTGAACACCAAAAGAGACTAAGGGGGGAGGAACAAAAAGAAAAAACCAGCAACAAAACCTTTAGCTCAGGATACGACACTGTACTGACACAGAGCAGTGGGTGACAATGGGAAGGGAAGCCAGGGAAACACTGAAGGATTTACTATTTAAGAAAGACATAAGGATTTGGAAAAAGAATTGTTGCGTTCAGTCAGTAGGACAGACCAACAGTATAGACACTTCTGTTTGGGACTGAGTGTTTAAATGGTGCTGTGTTTGTGTGCGTGTTCCCCTCCCTTCCTTTGTCTTCCTTCCTTCCTTCCTCCTTTTATTTTTGGGCAGGGGTGATGAGCAACGTCTCATTTATCCCAGCCCTAAATGTTAGGATTACAAGCATGCACCACCATGCTTAGCTGGAAGTATGTGTGTGTGTATGGGGGAGAGGGCAGCAGAGAAAGCCGCGTCCATATTCAGACATGCCTTACTTAGGTTAATGACAAATTTAAACATAGGTTTACAGATAGTGTTTTCTCAAAACTATTATGATGAGGTTTTCGTGTATTTCAATACTCTCACTTATTTTCAAATGTTTCTCCTTTGTTTAAGATGCTATGCCTCAAGCATATGTCCAGACCAACTCATTTTGAAAACTTGAAAATCAGGCTTTAAAGCCTAGGTTTTACATTCTCAGATGTTGCTTGAATCACTAGATTTTAAACACCGTAGATCAAGTATAAACAGTAGTACTCAAAATTGTTAGTTGAGATTGCGGGCCGGGTTTGATATGATTTGTCCATCTGTATACCTTTGAATTTACAAACAAGCAACTCCTTTGGAAATAAAGAGAAGCCCTTCCCCTCCCCTGCTGGCTTTCTTGAGATCTCCATGGCCAGGCGCTAGTTTGTCTAAACACAAAGCGGCTTTGTTGACATCACTGGTGATGCCTGTGAGCACAGGCTGCTAGTGCGGCCAGAATGCTTTCCTAACCATTTCAAGTATTCATGTCCACTGCAGCTGCTCTGGAACTCATAGGAAGGCCCCAGTTTTTGCAATGCCGTGGGAGAACCTACTGGGTAAGATGGCATTACCCAGTTTTGCAGTGGTTAAGATGTGGACGCTAAATATCAGTCCAGAAGTTTACTTTCATACTGTCTCAAAAAAGAACAGTGGGGAAAGATTGGCTGACAGTAATCCTTTCATGCCCTTAGATGAGAATGTGTATTCATCTTTAATAAAATGCCAGTGCAGTGTGGGAATGTAGCTCAGTGGTCAGAGTTCTTTCCTACTGGGAACAAGAACCTGGATTCAACTCTCAGCCTGAAAACAGCTCTTATTTTGTGATTTCTAGATGAATACATTTGCATTATAATTGCATTTAGAATTCAAAGTCTAAAGAAACTGCTGATACTTCACTCAGTAAAAGCCTAGATTATTTGGTCAATCAGCTAACCAAACTGTTTATATTTTCTTCAGTTGCAACACTGTATATCTTATTTTCTTCTTGTATTTCTTAAATATCCTTATGCAGAACATTCAAAAACAGTGTCCAACATATACTTACCTATTATGTGTATTATGAAGTAAAAACATCATGTGTGAAGTTATTTCTTAGTATTATTTATTAAATTAATTTATTGTATGAGTGTGAGGTGTGTGTGTGTGTGTTTGTGGAGGCTGATCAACAAAGGACACCTTAGCAGAGTTGATTTCCTTCTTTCACCATGCAGTTCCTGGGAATTGAACTCAGGCTATCAGGCTGGGTGACAAGTGTCTTTACCTGAAAAGCCATCTTTAAAAATAAAATGTTTTCATTCCATTTATAATTTTCTGTTACACATCTCAAAGTATTTTCTCATTTTGTCGCAGGTACTTTCATCTTAGTCAAGGTTAAATAGCCATTTTGATTGTCTTAAGGGAGGAGCAGTCTTACTAATTAATCCAGGTAGAGAGTATGTTGATGATCATTAAGCTCTTGTGCTTTGAGCTAAAAAAAAAAAAGCCTTTTTCCTCTTTGATCTTTTAAATCTAAATTGCTAGCCTTTTAAAAATTGGAATGCAAGTTTTTTTAAAATGTAAGATGTAGAAACAACTTGATAATAATTGCTAATTTTCTTAAGCAAACCTCTTCAGTCATCCTCTTCCTACGCCCTCACCAGGGTTTACAATATTAGCTTAGGGACTGGGGAGATGGTAGAGTTGGTAGAGTGCTTGTCTGCTGTGCATGAAGCTCTGGGTTTGCATAAGCATGAAGAGATCCTGCCTGTGATCCCAGCACTTGTGGGTTGAGTCAGGAAGATCTGGAATTTCAGGTCATCCTTAGCTGTGCAGCAGCCTTGAGTCCAGCCTGGGCTTCATAACACTGGAGAAAAGAAAACTGACTACATGGTGCCTCGGTTTCTTTAAACTTACTTCTAATCTTAATGTCCTGATAATAAAGAACAGTATTGGTATGAATAAAATTCTTAAAGATGCGTCAGTAACTTTGTAACCTAGAACAGGAATTTGACAGTTTTACTTATAGGCTATAGACGTTAACTTTTTGAGGCTATAGTATGTATTTTAAAAGTATTACAAAAGAAGCCGTTAAATAATAATACAGCTTATGGCTTCTCTTACCTTCTTTGTGTGTCCTCTGCTCTACTTGCTTACAGGACCCTCCTACCCGCCACTGATTAGCTCCCTCCCCCCTTACCACACCTTTCCTTCCTGCAGTTCTGCTAGACTGTTCACACAGCCTCTGACCCTTCTCAGCAGTGTCCTTAGTGCTGCGATAACAGGCATATGCTGAGGTTTCTCATGTTTATATGTGTGATTACATTCCTTGTAGGGAATTGAACTAGCTTTGTATTCATTGAATTAATTCCATTTGTTCATGACACTTTTAATTTTTAGATACTTTGAATCTGATTTTCAGTATTATGTTAGAAATCTTTTATCTTTGTTGTAAAGAATATTGGTCATGTTTTACTTACATACCTTTTTGTCTTGCTGTGAGGGATGTGGATTGATAGGATCACTTTAAACTCTGAATTTTTATTGGTAGTCTTAGGCTTACATAGGGTATTTGTTTAATCTTAGACGAGTTTAAAACTTTTTAGTTTTAGAGTAATTTTGCCATTTTATACAAGTTTTCAAATTTGTACATGTGATGGTTCTTGATTCTCAACATCTGAGAGATTCAGTGACCCTGTTTTCTCACTCCTGGCACTAGTCTTGGTCTGCATTCCCCTGTGTTCCTTTGACATTTATGCTACATGTTTTTATAGTTTCTAAAGAACGTGAGTTGTTTGTTTGCTTGTTTGTTGTTTTTGTTGTTTTGAAGACAGTCTCTATATAGGTGTGGCTGGCCTGCACCTCAGCTTCCCAGTGCTGGGATTAAAGGCAGTCACCATCACACCTTGGCAGTTTCACTGATGGTTTTTTGTTGCTTTACTTCCTGTTCCTTACTGTTTCATTTTTGTTCTCTACTTGTTCTTGGTCTATTATGTTCTAGTTTCAGGTGTGACACCTTTTTATTTATGTCAGCCGTTCTAACCACCACTTTGCCTAAACACTGCTTTAGTTCCATTCCATACACTTTGGTCTGTAACATCTTCATTTTCTTATTTACCTGTGACTTCCTCTTTAGGCTCATGCAGGATTGGAGGTTTGTTTTTCTTTCCAGCTTTTGAGAGTCCCGCTGTTACTGAAGTGACCCTCTGTTTTCACGGGACCTAGTTGATATGTTCCATTCTTTGAATAGAACTTCTTAAACTCTCAGCTCCTGTGTTTTATGCTTTCGGATTTCTTCTGTGACATCAGTAACTGAATATGGCACCTTTTGTTATTGTCCCCACACACCCCTTAAGCAGGCTCTGTTTATTTATTTCTTGTGGTCAGTGTGTTTTTCTCTTAATTAGTTATATTATATCATTTCTGTTGATCTGTTTTCATATTCATTCTGTCATCTCAAGTGAGACTTTACATTTTTTAAAAAAATACTTTTACCTTACATATTTTATTTGTGGATAGAGACATTTTCTTCTATTTACTTCAAGAGTTCACCCATACTTTTGAAATTTTTTAATGATAACTCTTACTAATATATCTCTTCTAGTTTATTCTAAATTCTGTGCCATTAGGCCTCAGTGTTTGTATGATTTGATATTTTTCTGTTTGTATATGTAGTAGTTTTGTATTGTGTCTTGGATATTTCAATGTTATATGTGAAGTTTTTCATCTCAGTTGAGTTCCATAGTGAATACACACACATACACACACACACACACACACACACACACACACACACACACACAGTTCCATAGTGAATACACACACATACACACACACACACACACACACACACACACACACACACACACACACACACACACACACACCCTACCTCCTTCTTAGAGAGGGACAGGTCTAATAGGCTTTAGGCTACAAACTCTGGATTAAAACCGTGCTTCCTTTCTCAATGCGTTTGTCCTGTGGTCTACATCTGTCTGGTGCTCAGCAGAGGCTGGTTGGGACCTACATATGGTTTTAGTTTATTTCTTGCCTGTCGTCCAACCTTGGATAAGCCATCCAGAGCAGTTGTGCTTAGGGTGTACCTAGGAATTTAGATGCAATTTAATGGTTTTCCTGATATTTTTTTATCTCTGGTATTTTCAGCTTGGCTGAGCTCTCTCTCTTTCACCTAGAAGACTGGGCTTTTCTTTTTCTTTCCCTGCTGCATAACTTCCTACAATGACACCCACAGCCGTGGAAAAACAGTATTGCTGTGTTTTCTCCCATTCTTTTGGTGTTCTGTACAGTAGGCAGGAAGATATTTAGTTATTTGGAAGTAGGCTAAATTTTCAGAACCTCTTTTTCGCAAATATGCTTTTTTTTTCTTTTTTTCTTTTTTCTTTTTGGTAAGAGTTACCCTGCATTGGCATGCCGTGTCATTAGAAGAGAGATGAACTGATTGAGAGGAGTGTTGTAAAGTACCCCGTCCCTGCCTTCTTTCCTCTCTGTTTAAAACCATTTCAAAATTTAATGTTCTGGGACTAGGGGAATGGCTCATTCAGTCAAACACTCATCTTGAAAACAAAAGAATCTGAATTTTAATCCCCAGTAGTCATGTGAAGTGTCAAGTGTGTGGTAGCACTGGGAAGGCAGCAACAGGGGAGCGGGGTATCCCTAGCCTAATTGGTAAATCAGACCAGTGAAAGACCAAATCAAAAGAAACGGATGTCATTCCTGAGGATGACAATGGGGTAGTTTCCCGCTTTCCACATGCGTAGTTGCATGCAGCACACACGCACGCACGCACACGCACACGCACACGCGCGCGCCTCCCTCTCATGTCTTAGTGTCTCTAATATCACTAGTAGAAATGGAATTTATCCAATGCTGAGAATTTGGCAGATGTCTATTAGTCTTAACTGCAATCTGTATTGCTTGTTAAGCTTTGCTAAATACATATTGCGTGGCCCATTTCTGCAGATTCTGATTGAATGGGTTTGTTGTATAACAAATGGATTAAGTGCCCCTCTCTCCTATTCAGAGACTCCTATCTCAGGTCAGGTCAATCCACGCTTATCTTTGCTCTGAACACGTGTGACTGAGCAGGGCAGTGCTCCCGGAGCTGCTGCAGCTGTGCTCCAGTCCTCTGACTCGGTTCCTCAGCATCTCCTCTGGCACATCCTGCACTGGTTCACCTTTCTTGATATTGTCTCTTTGAATCATTGAACATGAACTAGTAAATCAGTTCAGCAAAAGCTAGGACTTAATAGTAGCCTCTTTTTTTCATGTTGGTGTTTAAGGACAAAGTACTTTGTTTTGTTTTTCACTTTTTCTTACGTTCTGTAGCTTGTAGAATGCTTAAGACTTATCCATCACAAGCTTGAACTTTTTGCATATAGGCTTGTATGGTATTCCTTAAGACGGAGAACGTTTACGGCTTCCTCTTGTATATGTCCCTGAGTCCTTTCCTACTTAGTATCTATCCTGATTTCCAGCACAGAGCATCACTTGGCCTTTTTTCAGATGTCTTATATAGAGAGTCACATGACTCACGTTCTTGAATACCTAGAATTTAATCAAATGATTTTTATGGGCAAGCTTTGTTGAGTTTTACATTTACTTCTGAATTGTTTACACTCAAAACATGTATCTAAACCGAAGCACATTTGGCTGAATTTCCCATTTTTCTTAGCTGAGTTAATTTTAAATGTCCTTAAGATATTACCTATGGTCATTTTCTAACTCTCAGAAGTTCAGTGTTCTGCAGTTTCCTTGGGCTGTCTTTTCTTGCACATTTTGTTTGGCCAGTGCATGAGGGGGGGTGCTTTTGGAAGTCTTATCTCTTACTTGTTCTTTGTATTTGAGCTAGGGGGACTTGGAGTGCAAGTGGATGCTGGTGACTATTGCATTCACCTTTCGTTTATCTTTTCTCCTGCTAGCATGACGGAAGTGGATCACTGCATGATGTTCAGCTCTCATTGCCATCCAGTCCAGAGCCAGAAGACAGTGACCAGATATATAAGGTGTGGCTGGGTATTTACACTGAAGATTTCACAGGCTTTACTATAAAAATAATATGGCAGTAAATTTGAATCTATTAATAATAGAGGTATCAAAAAACAAAAACAAAAACAAAACTAGAGCTCTTAGCAGGCTTTAGTGACATGTGCCTTCGATCCCATCACCCAGGAAGCAGATTTAAAGTCTGCCTGTGCCACATGGTGGGTTCAAGGCCAGCACAGACAACTTAGTGAGATACTGTTACAAAAATGATCTTGTTTCACACTCATAAGGCCCTGCATGAGATCAATTCCTAGTACAGGAAACAGGCCATCCTAGAGCTTTGCTATCTGGGAAAACAATCAGATTTCCTCTGAACCTGTGCCACTGTATATGAAACTAGAATGATAGTCCAGTGATGCTTTACTTTAAATTATCCCTTGTCAGGTGGAAAGTAATTTACCCCTGTGTTACTACTGTTGCTTATACTCATAGGTAATAATTATCAAAATAAGGTTTTCAATGCTAGTAAGTAGTTCATATATTCACAGAATTGAAGAAACATTAAGATAATGAGATTACCTTTTCCATGCTTGAAAATCTAATTATAGAATTCATCTATATTTTAATAAGCAATTGAAAGTATTATAATTCTCCTGATCTTTAGATTTTAGTAGATAGCTCTTTTACAACTGTTTCACAAGCATACACAAATACTTTTAGTTCATTTGATATTTCAAGTAAAAGTGTTCACATCCCTTTTCCAAGGTGTAATTTCTCATGTTTGCTAATTATTGCAATATCATAATCTCAGAACATTACTGACTTCAAATAACATAATGCCAAGTCTCAATTACACATGATCTGTAGATGGGCTGAAATTCTGCTTCCTGTTTCTTCAATCTGAGCCAAACGGAGGGGTCAGCCATGTGCTGTGACATAGCATTATAGGATAATAAAGAAAAATGAACGTTGAGAAGTCCATATGAATTCTACTTGGACATGGCAAATGCTGCTTCCAGATGATTCAGATGGCCCATGCTAGAGGTAGCTGGGCAGAAGAGCCTAGGCTGCCTATAGGCTTCTGAGTAATTTACCAGCAGCCAAATGACATACAAGGCAATCACAGTCATAGCCTGTAGCGCAGTGGTTACATGGGTTAGGAGTCTGGCCTTTTCCGTTGGCTGCCCACCTGTTGTACTCCGTTACTTCCAGCCATGTGACGGTTCTGCACTACTGGGCATCATGAAGTGCTGCACAGCACAGATCTGTAGCAGACTGGGCTTTATAAAACAGTCTCCTGTGCGTCCGGTGATTTCCATGACCTGGGAGGATATCTAAAATTTCCTCAGCTTTAAGGCTAACTTCTTTTTTCCTCACATCATTTTTGTTTCAAATTTTATGGAATTTTATGTGCAAAGAATTAAATTTGAGAAAAGGTCTCATTTAGTCCAGGCTGTTCTTAACCTTGCTGTCTAGCTGAGGCTAACCTAGAACTCAGATCTTCCTGTGTATGCCTTTGAACTGCTGTGATAACAAGTATGTGCCACAACACAGGCCAGGAACTTGCTATAAAGGGACAAAGCTAACTTCGCCTTTCCATACTGCCATGCTCTCATGGTTCTACATGTGTAAGTTGTCCATGTGTTTAGTGTTATGTGATAGACACATTGACCACTGACATTAATTCATGTCCTATTTCCTTTGTGTCTAGGCAGTCATTTGTTGTTTATTTCTTATTCAAGCTGAGATGGAACAGTTTATTGTGTCCTGTGTTCTCTATTTCTTTTGACTCATAGCCATTTGTAATGTCAATTCAAGCTAGAAACAGCTTTGACTCCTCCCAGTAGATGTGAATTGCCTGTGATCACTCTTGGTTCAGGCTTCTCAGCTGGAGTACTGCAATGCCTTGGGTGCAGCTTCTGTTTTTACTGTATTGGACATGTCTAGTTAATGATGTTGCCTGATGCCTTTCTCTTTAATTCAGGCAGCACTTGTCAGGACGGTGGCTCTTTGAAGAACACTCCTTCCCTGGTATTCACCTGGCATATTTATTTGTCTTTGCTGAGTTCTGAGCCAATCTTAAAAGTTCTACTGTACATTACTTATACAGTTTTTCTATACATTAACTTTCTGTTCCCTCTGTCCTGCCCTTGATATTTCTGACAGACAACTTAGAATTGTCCTTGAAATCTTAGTTGAAGTTAGTTTTGCATGGTGACTTCCTTTCCTGTATCACCTTTTGCCTAGTTTCTTTTTTATGCCAATGCAAAGCAATGTCATCATAAGTGCTGCTCCAGCTGGGAGCTTAGTGAGTATTAGTGGTTGCTTCCCGTTTCCTTCATTGATTATGTGCCAGTTGCCATTAGACCATGAAACTATTTTAAAATTGTTAGTAGAAGATGTCCTTTTAGATGAACAGATAATTCATTCATTGCTTGACTTCATTGACTTTATACTTCCCATTAGAAAATTTTACATAACAGCCTTTTTTCATATTTCAGAATGAAGATTTACTAAATGAAATAAAACAACTTAAAGAGGAAATAAAGAGAAAAGATGAAAAAATCCAACTATTAGAGCATCAACTTGTAAGTATTCTAAGAGACTAAAGCCAAGGCTCTTCACAGTGCGCAGTGTTCGCTTTTATAAGACTGAGTGGGAGTAAGTTTGAAGTTAGTTTTGACTTTTGAAGGTTCATGTAACATTGTGTCCAGAGTACATATATTCCAGTAGAATATATGATTGAACTTTGACATAAAGTATGAAGTATTTATTCATGTGAATGATTCTTTGTTGGTTCATTGTTGATGGCCTCTTTTGTGGGGATGTAAAATTCACTTTACTTTTGCTTATTGATGGAGAGTAAATGGCTTTCTTTCAGACATGTTTTGAGAAATGAGTACCTGAGCATTTTATCTCTGTGAGCAGAGTGAAACTAAGTACTTGGCCTTATGTATTGTGTTATACTGAAAGGGTTCTAGAGAAGTAATTTCACTTCTGTGGCAATGATAAATGATTTCTCAGAGTAAGGCTTGCTTGAATCGTCATAATTTTATAATTGTTGTAATTTTAAATGTTCATAAGAAAACCATTTGTATAGTACCTTGAATCTAGTTATAGGGTAGTTTGTAATAATTAAAAGGCCAGGTAAAAAGAACTTACTGCATAAAATTGCAGAAATCAAAATAATATTTATTGAAAGCCAAAAAACAATATGACAGAGCAAATTCAGCTTTATAAAATAGTAACTTCATCGAGAATGTCAAGGCTGTGACAGTGAACTGTGCTACCGAGGTCATATTACAGGCAGGTGTCCAGGTCATGGATGAATAGGAGCAGACAGATCAGATATGGTTAAAAAGGCAGTTGATTGGAATTGTGTAGAGAATTTATTTTTGAATTGATAATATTCTAGTACAGTAAAGTCAGTGGATCATTAAAGAGTCTCTGCAGGATGAACTGAGAAACAGACACGACATCTGAACTGTTTGTATTTAATACCCAGGAGCATTCCATCAGAAATCTACTTAAGAAACTGCCGTTAATGGTTGTTGCTGGAACAGTTTCCCCAGAGAGTTATAAACAAATATCTTCTCTTATAGGGCACCACCATCAGCCTGAAGTAGAATTCCACCAAAGTCCAACTTTGGGGACCAATGAGTCTGCTGAGATTAATTTCAGAGCATAGGTGAGGGGTTGTTTAAAGTAGCCTGGGTGAGCCCACAACAGCTACACCTTGGAAATCCTCACTCCGGAAATTCTCACCCCACTGCTGCCTAGATGGAGTTCCCTCTTAGTAAATGTTTCAGAGACTATAAACTCTAGCACTCCCTCTGGACAACAGGCTACAGTCATTCGGGCAGAGGTTGGTGCAGCTGGCTGGAGGGTGCTGGAATGTGGCTAGAATCTCAGAGGGATTAGTGGAACTCTTCCACCCTGTCTAACATCATCAGGCCCAGCCTTGAAATGCTCTTGTAAGTAGTTACACTTGGCCTGACGAAAATCATGCGAGGGGTAGAGTGCTTTACAACAGCAGGCTCAAAATAGACCAGAAAAAGAATATAATTTTCAGTAGTGTTCTTTTTATGCCCTTGATTTTTACATATATTTTACATCTAAATGTGATGTTACATACACACATAAAATTATATACAGTGAGTTTTTTAGACAGTTTAAGAGATTGCCAAGAGAAATTTTGACTGTTTGAATTGTAGCTCACTAGCTTTTTCTCAAATACAGTCCCTGAAAAAGGAGAGATGACTGGATAGACCTTGACGTTTGATGTAGGCATGTCTGCCATCAAAGTATCCAGAGCTGCCCCGCACTCTGCAACTTGATGAGTTGGCCTGTTCTTCCTATCACAGCCTCTAACTGCCTGTGTGAATGTGCAAAATTAAATCATTTTAAACATTTGTGCTTTTCTCCAGGCAACCCGATGTAACTGCCACCAGAAATCTAAAGAGAAAAAGTGTACATATACTGATAAATATACCCAGACACCCTGGAGAAGAATTCCTCCTGTAAGTCGCCTATTCTTCACTCCTGCCCTTTGCTACTTTGTTGTGTTGCTTTGATTTTTAATCTAACCACTAATAATTTTGAATCTGCCATAGCTATTTTTTTTCTTTAGGCGAGTGGCTCTTCTCTTGTCTCCTAGTTATGTGCTTTCCAAAGCTTCTCTTGTGTGCTCTATACAAGCGAATGTGCTTTTAATAGCTTTTCCATTCTGCATACTGTGGCCCATCTTATTTGAGTGTCTGCTCTTTTCTCATTGCATGTTTTCGTGGGAGTAGTAACACCGTTGTCCCACTTGTACAGAAGATCCCACTTGGAAGGTGTATGAGAGAGAGCGTATTCCCTTTTGTGTTGAAACTTCTCCAAATAGGTTTTATTATTATAATTATAGACTATTGAGGGAATTAGGAAATATTAATACATGAAAACATAGAGTATGGTTTATTTTAAACAGTAGGAAATAGCTACCTAAATATTGTTCGTTCTTTTTGAAAGTGTTATATATCAAAATATACTTAGTGCTAAAAGTATCCTGGTTTTCACCTTGAGTACCTGGAACTCGCTTCGGGATGTCAGACATTATCCTGTTGTATGGAAAAAGTAATAGACTTCTATTAATTAGAACTTGGGTTACATTGAGATTCCTTTTGTGTAACTGTAAACTTTTAGATTTTACAAAATTGTTACTTTCGTTTCTTTTCATAAAATGTGTAATTGCATTCTCATGAGATAATAAGATAATAGAACTTATCTTACTTGAAGATCATCTTGGTTCTTGAAGGAAAAACCAGGAATCAGAGAAGGAAATATACAGTTAGATACAGACTCCTCGGTTCCTAAACAGCCAGTGGGACTACTAAGTTACTGATAAAAACAGGTGCAAGGTCTGTGTCGGTCAGAGAGTTGGGAAGGTCTAGTCAGACGAGGAGCTTGTGGGGCAGGTAAAGGAGGCCTCTCAGAGAAGGCAGATGGCATGCATAGTCAAAGAAAGCACAATTCTACTTTGGTGTTAAATGGTGTGGGAACTTAAATGTTTGGACACAAGTCTGAGATGAAAGATTATGTCCTGTATCTCTACATGGGCATTTGGTCTTTCTAGGGTCTCCAGTTTTTCCCATAAGCTGTTACAGTTTTAAACATCATTACTTGGTTTTTCTAAGTATGAGAAGTTTCACTTTGCATCTTTATGGAGGTCATTAAACTTTATAATTTCCCTGGCTCCCCCCCACACACACACCCGCCACACTGATCTGAAACAGGATATTAATCTGCCTTTTTAAGTAATTGGTACAGAACAACTCCAGTGTATTTCCTCAGTCAGTTTTTACAGTGATCTTGGGAGAAGTAAAGGTCAGGACTTTAGCCAAGCACTGTCAAAAACTCAGACTTGAGCTTTCACCATTATTTTTGTATAGGCATCACCTGGCCACATTCCTTTGTTTTGGAGCTAGGAGTAAAAATGAAGGTATATACTAAATAGCCTCTTACATGTCTGTAGCAAAGCAATGGCTGGGACACTACTGTAACTTCCAACTCCTCACTAGCGGTCCATAGTCCCTTGTCCCCAAAGCACACAGAAGAGCCTTGCCAGATGAGAGGGCTTAAACATTAGAATGGGAGGATCGGAACACTCCTAACTACAGAACAGCTAGTAAAGGCAGCGGGGTGGGGGTGGCAACAGTGAGCGCACAGCTGGAAGACACACGTGTCCTAAGGAAAGTACTGAAAGTTAGTGGGAAAGCTCATGAGTACAGACTCAGAAAGGCTAATCGAGGAATCACTGTAGTTTCACTGAGGTTCATTCAGTGAATAAATAAATGCGTGTTCACTTACTTCAATATTATTTAAGTATCTAGTTAATAGTGAGTTTACAGTGTGATCTTTTCCCCCTGTTCATTGGGTTTCCCTTGAAATACATTATTTTGGAAACAGTTACTATAATTATAGTGATTTTCTTTTCACTCAAAAATTATACCTTGCTCCAAATGGTCTTTTTTTTTTTTTTTTTTAAGATTTATTTTATGTATGTGAGTACACTCTCACTATCTTCAGACACACCAGAAGAGGGCATCAGATCCCATTACAGATGGTTGTGAGCCACCATGTGGTTGCCAGGAATTGAATTCAGAACCTCTGGCAAAAGCAGCCAGTGAGTGCTCGTAACTGCTGAGCCATCTCTCCAGTCCCCAGATGTCCTTTTTAAAGTAGGAGGTCAGCATATTTACACACGGTGTAGGTGATACAGTGTGGGGGTGCAGTGTGGTTCTTGTTTGTAAACGTTAGGTTTTTTAGGCAGAAATTTTTAGAAATGAGAAGGCTATTTAAAAATCTTTTTAGTGTAAGTTATTTTTTATAAGTTTGCCTAGGCCTTTGAGAAGGTTGCGGATGATAATGTCTTTACATTTTCTCATGACGTCTTGAGACAGCTTAGTCGGTTGTGACCTGGCTACAGTCACTTGATTATTAGCATGGACTTTTGATAGTCCCCTTTGAACCTTATCTAAACATGAAGGAAGGGATCTGCCTGCAGTGAAGGGTGGAAAGGGTTGATGGCTGAGAGGCCTACAGCTAGGGTTTGTCAGAAGCCATGCAGGAGGAGGAAGGAAATGTGGAAGGCAGTAAGAGAGGATGGATGCCTCAGGAGATGGCTACGGGGGACAGCAGGGTGGCGGAAAAGCAAGCAACAGGAATTTCCTCTGGAGATTGAACTGAGTGGGGTTGATATCCCCAAATGGCAACAACACACAAGAAATAATAACCAAGGCAGTAGAGCCGAGGAAGAAGAAAAACAGCATATAGATACTTGTATGCATATTATTTTGTGCCAAGCTCTGTTCCACTAAGTGTAGAAAAAGACATGGCCCCAGCCCACAGTCAGATGCTTGCTTACCGTGACCAGCAGTTTGCCTGCACACATGGAAGCTAAAACTGAGAAGCACTTGTTCAAGTGCTTGTGTGACTCAGGGATGCGGTGGGAGGCTGGCGCTCTGAGAAACCAAAGGTCGTCTTATTTAGTTTTCCTTTGTGTTTGAGACATGGTTTCACTGTTTAGCCCCGGCTGCCTGGAATTCTCTGTGAATACTAGGCTGGCCTTGAACCCAGCAGAGTTCCATGTGCCTGTGTTTCCTAAGTTTGGAGAATAAATCACCAACAAGCCCAGCTGAAGGTTCATTTAAAATATATAAAGTTGCAGAGCCAGCTGTGGTTGGTGCAGCCCCGTTGACCCCAGCTCTTGGAGGCTGTGACAGGAGAGCCACGAGTCCAAAGCCAGTCTGTGCTTTATAGGAGGCCGTGCTGCTTTTCTCAGAGGCATTCGTACTGCCCCACTCTTAAGAACAGCATTATTTAATATTGAATTCCAATAATAATTAAACAAAAAGACACGATGAATTTGAGAAGGAGTGGGGGCATATGGGAAAAGGTAGGAGGAGGGAAATGTGATTATATTTAATTGAAAAATTGTGAAATAAATAATTTGGATAAAAAACATAGGACAAGGATGGAATTCTATTACTCTGTGTACTTCCACTATTGTTTTAAAACCATTTATGCTTAACATTTACAGATAGAAAGTCAGTTTGCACATTAAATTTGAAATTATCCTTAGATATTCTTGTTACCAGCCAGCCATTTGTTTGAACACCTTAGCTTAAATAATTAAAAAATTAACCCCCAGTCTCCATCAGACACCAAAGAAGGTATAAAGGATCTATGTCCTGTCACATAATCAGCTATCCTGGATTACTGTTAAAACAAGTGTGGGGATATGCAGACTGTCATGTCACATGGAAAGACTCATACAAGTTAAAACTCTGTTCACAGTTGGACCTAATTCTACTTCTCTCTCCATGTTGAATAACTGACTGTTAAATATGAGAGAGTCCAGGGAAAATGATCTGGCATATATTTCAAAATGTTCTCTTGGAGTAATTTCTATCATGGAATAAATCTTAGTTCCACACTGCATATAGGAGAGACATATACAACATCCATTCAGCAGTGGAATAATGTGTGTTGTAAGCAGTCATTTTCCTGTTTGTGCAGTAGACTCATGTCAGGTTTTCCCAGTCTATTTTTATAATTCAGAAACTTACCACAGATACATCCCAAAAGGCATTGATTTCTAAACATTAATGTTTATAATTTTACAATTTTATTAGCAAGAAAGCTGATTCCCTTTTCTTTGGCCTGGGAGATAGGATGTCAGAGTAACTGAAACAACAGTGTATCACAGATTTCTCTTTTGAGTAATCTCCTATGTGATTTTCTTTTGAGACCAGTGCTTTCCTGATTTGGAGCCTGGACAGGATGATTGATTAACATTTCTGCCGTACTATCTTGATTTTAAACTCAGATTTGCCATGTTCCTCTTCACTGGGAGTTGCTGTATTACAACTCAGAGATATTTATGTCTATATTTGGATATATTTGGAGATAGTTACTCAAAGGGAATTAAAGAATTTATTTCATTGCCAAAGGGTCTTATTTATTTATTTATTTATTTATTTATTTATTTATTTATTTGTTCTTGTATTTCTGTTTGCCACTTGAAAGGGTCTGTGTATGTGAAAAGACACACACACACACACACACACACACTCGCACAAGTATTTCAACAAGTAACATTTGTGAGGTGGTCACACAATTGCTTTCACATAGTGTAATGTTAATCATTTCAGGCATCAGGTTTTGCATACAGTATGTGCCAGCTACTTTTATAAATACTGGCAGGAGCCACCTGTGCTCCTGAGACTTCACATTCTAACGGGTAGAAGTCTGTACACAAAAGATTACTCTTCATGTCTTGCACTGTTAAAACAACCAAGTGGTGCATTTTGTAGTTGTATATGAAATCAGTACCTGGCTGGAATTATTTTCAAGGTCAACAACATTATACATGGCTCTTATAGCCATGTACTGATCTGTTTATAAGTATCTGTCATTCAGTTTGGATTCATTCCAGACATGGGATACATTTTTGTAACTGCTTTGAGTAAGTGTTGGAAGAAGCAGTGTGTGCCGTGAAGACTTAGAAGACAGGCTAAAGAAGCAGAGCTTGCTAATCCTGGGACCATTTCATTTGTGTGTTATAGTTTTATCTGTGGGTATCTTCTAATTTGGCTACAGTGTAAAGCTTAGGCAAAATGTGTTTCTGATTCTATGAT
This sequence comes from Uromys caudimaculatus, assembly GCA_028551405.1. Lineage (NCBI taxonomy): Eukaryota > Metazoa > Chordata > Mammalia > Rodentia > Muridae > Uromys > Uromys caudimaculatus. The sequence continues at coordinate 86,151,728 of CM052708.1, read as the reverse complement.
GTTCAACATCTGACATACAGATGTCTTCCAATTTTGATAAAACATGATTAAGTTAAATTAAGGACCTTTAGTTACTCATACTAAAAAGCATGTGTCACCTGTGTCTTGCATGTCACACTTTGTAAGAACTTATCACAATATCCTAATTATTTCTAACCCTGGCTTTCTTTATTTTTGTGTTCTAATCTTTTGAAAATCTATGTCTTGAAAAGAAAATTTTTTGTGCTAATGTTTGATTTCCTGATTCATAAATGAATATTTCTATATGTGAATACATATAATTCATCTTCCCTTCTCTAGTGCTCTTCTGCAAAATAATAATCTGATACTTAAAAGATATGTGATGGTGGGTTTAATGCATATCAGAAAGGTTTATTTGTGTGTTACCTACAGAGAGGTGTGGAGTTGTAAGATATTTTCTGTAAAATATTTAACAACTAGACTTTGAATTCTGATATGTTATTAATTTGAGCTGCCTGTATATTAAAATATGAAATTTACTTCTCCTTAACACTGTTGCTGTGATATTTTAAAAAGCGAAAACAAATGTGACTTTGGTTTCTCTGGTTCCCTTCTTCATTGTGCCCCCCCACCCCATCTCTTTCTGCACAGGGTGGGTATTCTGCTCCCTCCTTCTCTCCTTGGCAGGGCTCCTTCCAGGGGATGCCACGGACTGTTCCACCGCACCGCAGACAGAGTGAGTCTGTGTCTCTCACTCCCATCCTGCTCTGCCTTCCCCTTCATGGTATTGCCCTGCTGCATGGCCCCTCCCTCTCCAGCACCTTCTTTCCCTCCCAGTAATCTGCAGGCACCTGCTACATGAGCACTCCCTGTGCTCTGCTCTCCTAACAGTTCCTTGACTGCATGCAAACAAACCTCCACTATGGCTTCCTGAAAGCTGCCAGAGGTTAATTTCACCATAATGCTGTTGAAACCTTTCACTGGTGACCCTATACCTACTGGCATGCATCTGTCTTTAAGTAGATCTTATCAAGATCATGAAATATATAAGATAAAAATTACGTTTTACCTACTTATTTTTACAGTGTACACAGATTTGATGGACAGATGCATACTGTTTAGGGATCAGACTTACAAGACCATTGCACACTTTAAATATCTCCTAATCAAAGGCTTTAATTGTATTTAATTGCCATCTAAAAAAACTTTTAAAAAATTTCAAGGCCGTTTTAAAACCACTAATGTCTTTTATAATTTGTTAGCTGCTTCACAGCATAGAAGCAGTGGCTTTGAAGATGCATGGTTTACTAACACTTTTAATGGTTCAGTTATTACTCGACCTTCCACACGTCTTGACTGCGTTAGATTATGTATTTTACTATACCTGGTAAGTTGGCTGTATTTTATCTTTTTTTGAAAAGTCACCCCCCACAAAAGCTAGTATTAGTAAAAAGGAGTCAATCAGAGCTGGTTCTACACCTTCTCTATGGCTTATTCCGTGATTCCTACCATTTTTTCCACTAATTTTCCTTAGGGTAAAGTATCAAGAGTCCCAAGGGGAATTTTAATTAACTTAGAATAAAATTTATTTTTTCAAAGATTGTCTTTATTTATCAAAATTATAAATAAGTTGCATGAATTCCAGATACAGTAAGGATCAATTGTATGATCTGGCTCTGTTAACCTCTCAGGGATGAATGGATATGTCTTTCTGTAGAGATTCTCATAGGATCCTTGTAGCCATAGCTACAGGATCATTACACACCCCCTTCAGCATCTCTCACTGAGTATGAGAGGTTGTTTTGGAAGAGAAATATGTTTTGACTGCTATACTGTCTGAGATTCACCCCTGACAAAGCTGTATTTCTGCCTCCTTTAGGTTGTGTGTGAGAGAGATGAAGTAAGGTCATGATGTCATAGGAATGAAAGCAGTGGTTTGTCAGAGACAGTTAAGAAACTCTTGAGTTTATTTCTGTACTAAATGAACATTCAACATGATATGCCTGTTTCTGCGTTTATGCAGTTTTCGGTTCCCAGCATTCAGTTTTTATAAAGGTTGATTATAAATAATACATGGGAGTAAAGAAGTATCTCTCTCATTGTAATGTTTCATTTTAAAGTTTCTGATATCTGCTTGAGCATTGACTAGAGTGTACTATGTTTATCATCAAATACAGAGGCCGGGAGTGTGGCTGAGTCTTCAGACATAGCAATTTGGTGTTTATTTTGAGTTGTAAGAGTGAGTAGAAGATGTTAAAAGTGGTTGATATGGTATGGAAGACAGCCTGTAGTTAGCACCCAGTGGTAGATACAGTATGGAAGTCAGCCTGTAGTTAGCACCCAGTGGTAGATACAATGTGGAAGACAGCCTGGTGAGCACACAGTGGTAGATACAGTGTGGAAGACAGCCTGTAGTGAGCACACAGTGGTAGATACAGTGTGGAAGACAGCCTGTAGTGAGCACACAGTGGTAGATACAGTGTGGAAGACAGCCTGTAGTTAGCACCCAGTGGTAGATACAGTGTGGAAGACAGCCTGTAGTTAGCAACCATGGTAGATACAGTGTGGAAGACAGCCTGTAGTTAGCACACAGTGGTAGATACAGTGTGGAAGACAGCCTGTAGTGAGCACACAGTGGTAGATACAGTGTGGAAGACAGCCTGT
>CM052708.1:86116425-86149003 GCA_028551405.1 Uromys caudimaculatus | reverse complement strand
GGAAGACAGCCTGTAGTTAGCAACCATGGTAGATACAGTGTGGAAGACAGCCTGTAGTTAGCACACAGTGGTAGATACAGTGTGGAAGACAGCCTGTAGTGAGCACACAGTGGTAGATACAGTGTGGAAGACAGCCTGTAGTGAGCACCCAGTGGTAGATACAGTGTGGAAGACAGCCTGTAGTGTAAGCATCAGTTATTAGGCCATTTCACAAAGCTGCACTTGTCAGAAATCTTGCTAAATTTAAGAAGAACTCTAGGAAATTGAGAGAAGTAAAGAAGTTCCTGGCTCTTCCATGGCTTTCTCTAGAACTGATGAGTTGTGAGTTGTATTTTTTTATGTTTTTTATTAAGAATGAATACTAATATTTACTTTGTGTGCTATCTTACTTTTGATTTCAAATAAAATTTTTATAGGCCACAGAAAATAATCTGTTTAGGTGTGTAGAGACCCTTCCTGCTGTGTCTGTGGAGACTTCAGTTAAGTGGCATGAGTTACTGCTTCCACACTAATGTCCACCTGCATTGGATTGAGAATGATGCAATTCCTGCTGTAGAGTAGAAAAAATTAATAAAAAGAAATTGCTTCTGGCAAGTGGAAGACCTTAATGACAAGTCCATATAGCTTCTCCTGCCATACTTGGTGCTTCAAAATCATATTTAAGAACAACACCCGTTTGTTGCTACACCTAACACCAGAATTTTCTCTTGTTTATGTTACTTAAAATTACTGAGTAACTCTCTATCTGTCTTCCGTGTCAAGCAGCTTAGATGGAAAGGAATGTACACAAGCCATGTAAAGTACACCTCCATCTGTACTAACAGTTCAGCAATTTCTCGATGTGTTTCTGGATGCCTAAATTTGTATTCTAATAATTATATTACCAGAATTACATTAAAATGGTAGAATTTATAGTCTGCCTATTTCTCACAGCTTACTCTCTGCTTTTTTCACTGTTTTTTTGGCTCAAGAATCTTGTCTCAGGGTCTATAGCCTTAATCTAATAATTAAATACTGCATTTTGGAAATTATTTCCAAATATATTTGGAAACACTTATGTATAGTTTATAAAATATAGACATATATTTAAGAAAAGGATAAAAATAACATTGAATATGTAGGTGTATTTGAAATCTCACTTCATCTCCACATAACTCTTGTCAGAGCTATTAATTATTCTGATTTTGTAGTCAGAAATGTAAATCAGTTAGTCAGAGTGATGTTGTAATTTGTTCAGGATAAGTAAACACACTACAATTGAATTTCATTCTAAATCCAAAGCCTGTGTCTTGCAGTTTATTGTAGATGACCTTTTCTGTAAAATTTAAAATTTCCTCTGATATACAATATGGTGGGCTCATTATAAAGGAGCTAAGAGATCTAAAATAGTTGTACTTCCTCTGGTCTTTTACAAGGTGATGATCTTTTGTAGTTCTAGATACTTTTGAATCATATAAACATGTTTAACATAGTATAACTTGAAATCACTCTTATTTGGTAGATGACAATTTATTTGAGTGTAATTATGATTGAATCTTTTTCTTCTAGTCCACATAAAGTACTCCAGTGCATTTTATCTTTGTGTATAATCCAGTGCAGGCACTTCCTTAGGCAGAGCTCTGGAAGGAAATCATTTGAGTGCTGTGTGTGTTCACTAGGGGCAGTTACTATGCATATTGCAACTGCCAGACATGCTGCTAGGCTTGATTTACATGGCCCAATATGATTGACTCCAAGATGTGATGTCAGTCAACTCTGTATGCATGACTGCATCAGCTGTTGTGCTTTTATGAGCAATTAGCTTTGGGAGTGACTTTTCATAAAAATAAAATATTTTGTTGAAATGGAAACTAGGGTAATTTGGTAGAAACTGAACTACGTCAATTGTACATTAAGACAGTTTTTTTTTTTCTGTAATATCATATACCTTTTGTAGTCAATTTCAGATGCTATCTAGCATAGTTATTGGTTGGTTAATTAGAAATGTGCACCTAACTGATGGTCTGGCAGGACTTCCCATAAACCTAGACATGTGTTAATTTCTGTCAATATGTGAACTTGTGGCAGGTGCAGTATTTAGTATTTTCTGTCTGAAGCTTTTTGTGATGCCCTCTCTGCAGATGGTGAGCGTGTTTCTTTAGGCAGCCCTCGTTGCTGAGGTGGTGTGGCAAATCACACCCTGTAACTGTATTGTTAAACAATTTAGGGATTTCTCCTACAGCACTCTGCATCTGCTAGGTGGGTGTGATAGATCGTCTGTAAGAGATGCTTACTGGAGTCAGTCACCCTCAGTGACTGCCTCCTCGGCAAATGTAGCCACTCTCAATCTCCCTGACAATTTAAAAGCAGTTAACTGAATCTATGAATTCTGTACTTCTGTAGCTTTAAAGTAATATGCATATTAATCATGTGCCCTCTTAAGTTGTTGTTGTTTTGTTTTTTTTGTTTTTTTTTTTTGTTTTTTTTTTTGAGATCTGGAGGTGCCATTCTGAAATACACAGGACAAAAGAGTATTCCTGGTTTCCAAAATCACTGGGAACTATGATTGGATTTATTTGAAGCAATTTATAGAGGGGCTTAGTTAAATATTTTGCCTTTACAGTGATGTGTGGAAGGTCATGTATCGTTTATAACATCATTTCTAAGTTAAAGTTCAGTTAGTTATACTTTTAAGAGGTCTTTTTTGCCATTGTAGCGTTAGAAACAAACTAGCAAATACTAAGTTTATTTAGCTTTATAATGTGCTATACGTTTTTTAAATTACTACAGTTTTGGGGTTTTTTTTGTTTTTTGTTTTTCTATCTAAATAAGGGAATATATGAGGCCTAATCTCCTTAGATTTTTGGAATAGTAGTATTAAGTTGTTTCAAAATTTTTTTCAGTATTGTGTTTGGTAAAATTCAAGTGCTCTCTTTGTATAAGAAATGTTAAACCTACTTTTCTATGAGCATGAGTATTTGTACTGTCCTGTAATCCACTTTAGCAACAAAGTATAAATCTATCAAATATGAGTCACCATGTGCAAATACACTTTTTACAATAATGAGTAATGCTTAGAAAAACAGGCAGAGCAGATGCCCTTGGCTGCTGCCCAGTCGTGGCGATTCTCAGTGTTCTGTCTGGTCTCTGATGCCATTGTCTTGTGTTTTTCTTGTCTCTGCTCTCCCATTGTGCCATTGGCAAGGAGTTGAGAAGTTAGTGCATTACTTCTCTGACAAAGCGTGGTACAGTACAATTTCAGATTTTTTTCCACCACCTTCCTCATGGTCACGTTTTGCTTTTCTGTTTTCTCCGGTTTGCATGGTGCATGTCAGAGCGTGCATGCATGAGATTACAGGCATGTTGCAGGTGGCTCCATTTCCATCTTCCCTTTAAGTATTAAAGTGTATTTAATAATAACAGTAAACTCGTATATTGTCCAGAAAATGATTGTAGGTATTTCATGTGTGTTATGTAATAGCAATTTTATACTTGATTATTTCCTGTTTTCTACTTTACAGATTATGGAACATTTTTACTCAGGGCTTGACACTTTAGTTGCCATCTTTTTGCTAGTAACTGGAAGGGAAGGATGCTTAGGAAATTCAACATGATAATTCTAGAGACTTTGGGGTTGTGATGACACAGTAATGATGAAGAGCTTCCTTTGGGGTTTCTTCCCGTGAGTCACCGTGGAGCCACCTCTGTCCAGACAGACTGCTCCACCAGTGTGCTTGGGCTTGGGGTATCTAATTGTTATCCTTTCTAGGTGAGAACCAACTCAAAAGCAAGTGGGAAGTTTTTCAGGAAGCTATTACCTGTATGATGGTATTGAATATGTAGATTTCATGCACTACGACTTTAAGATAACCTGATTGTATTGTATATTCTGAAAGCTCATGAATTTATCACTGGTAACCAAGTAACATGACAGTGATGTTTTAGTGCTGCATTTAAAAACCTCTGATACTTTAAAATAGATCTTTGCCACTTGCTGACGAGGGTGTGAAATTTGAACATTATTTCATTAAATGTCTGTGTACCCATTTAGAAAAAGAAGAGGCTAGTAATCTTCCACTCAGTCTCAGAAAAAGTAGCCAGCATACATGCAAACTTTAATTGGGGTTTCTGTGCTTGAGCAGAAGGAAGCCCCTGCTTCCCAGTCTGGAGTATAACATTTCTCCAGTACTTGTAAATGCCTTGCGTTATGTTAAGGACCTCATAGCCATTCTTTTATTTGCAGAAATTTAATTACAAAATTTCATTTCAGGGCACTGTGATGATTTGCTCCATATCTCACAAATTGTAAGGAATAGATGCAAAACTCAAACTGACATTAGTCTGATTCTAGAAGCTGAATAATTCAATGCTGTGTTTGACTAGCTAGCTCCATCATAGAGCCATCCGATAATTCCTTCAAAATTGTAATATACTTTAATGTTCTAACTCTAGTTCTTCAGTCAGGAAGGAAATTAAGGTGTCTTAGCTTTGACATCATAATAGACACGGCTACTGCTGATTTAAAACGCATAGCTGTGGCTAACTTAACTGAACCATGTATTTGAACCTAGAAACCTCATGCATTGTAGCAAGTAATTTCTTTTCATGTCATAAAGATCTTGGCTATTCTACCAGGTCCTGTTACAAAACACATTTACCCTGAACCTCTCATGCTTCCACTCTAATTATCACGAGTGACATGTGTGTCAGGAAGCCCTGGGCTAAGTGGCCCGCATGGGTAATCATACTGTTACAGCTGGAATAGGGAAATGGCTAAACGCCTGTTGAGATAGTTTCCCAGCCTCCAGAGCCAGAACTGCCTATTCGAGTTAAAACAAGACAAAACAAAACAAACAAAAACCACTTGATGGCTAAGCTCCTAGGTCATTATGAAAGGTACTTTTCTGTTCGAGTTAATATGTAATTAACATCAAACATTTTAAGATAAGGGATTATTTTCTATTATCCAGACTTATTTGTCCATTCGTTTTTAGAGGTTGATTTTTATTTAACCATTAATAATCTACTATTGACATAACCTGTCATCTTTGCTAGTTTATGGCCAGTTGAACCATTCTTGAATACACAGCTAATGTTCCCTTGCTCATTACATAGCAAGCAAGTATTCAGTCACCACTATGGAACAAATCCTAGGAATACTGACTAGAATGCGAAACAAAGTGTCATAGTGCTTGCACAAAGAGAGTTGTTGTCTCCGGTTATCCTTGCAAGCAGTCCCAACAGGCATCTGAGGTCGTCGCTAAAGATGACATCCAGCCTTTGCACAATTCCCCAGTAGTGCCTATTGCTGACATTGCCCTTGACACATAACTTTTACCCTGAGGAATTCATAGAATCTGTAGAATTTGCAGAGTTTGTAGAAGAGTGGCATTTATTTAAAACTTTTATGTGAGACTTGCAGTTGCAGAGTCTAGGTCAAGGGTCTGGACATCAGTCTACATTTGAGAACTTTCCTACCAAACACTCCACAAGTTCCAAGCACAGAGTACTAAGTCGCACTTATCTGTTACTTCAGGAGGATTCCTGAGTCCTCCAGTGGTGCTTGGATTTCTGTTGCCTTATGTTATGGGTCTTGTGAGCCTCTAAAGGCCATGAAATGCAAGGACTAGTTGATACTTCCTGGGAGACCTTGCCCAGATAACAGGAAATACTGTGAATTTCCTTCTCCCCAAGTCTGGTTGACCTGTCTTACTGCCCAGTAGTATGCTGATTTTACACTTAAAACTTTACTTGAGCTATTGGTGATAGCTCAGTTGGATTGTTGCTAGCTCACTACCTGACTAAATACTTAGAGGTTCTTCTCACTGAAGTGCTCTGAAGTCTCAGCTCTCTGCCTAACCTTCCCCAGGAGCTCTCACCAGCCAGCATCCTGAGTTAGGTAGCTTGGCAAGCTGTTGGCACGAGCCTTGCCTACTCCCCCAGCAGTGTTCTCTCTGCATTGTCATGGCGTCTAAGTGAGAGAACAGTGGGGTTTTTGTTAGTCATGGCCATGAAGCAGCCTAGGTCTCAGCAGTCCTTCCTTTCCTGTCTACCTGATGATTCCTGCTCCCCCTTTAAAAACTCAGTCCAGCCGTTTGTACATTTTGTATGTTTTCTCTCCAGTCAGACTTTCATGTTCTTTTGGATCACATGTTGTCAGAAGTGGTTTTGTTGTTTATTTTCCCTGCTCTACTTAAGAAGCTCTGTCAAGCATAGGGACTGTTGAGTGGCCACCTTTGGGTAACACTCTGCACTGTAATGCACATAGGTGGTTTGAAGCTGTTAGGGGGTAACTTGGGGTGTGCCAGTCTAGTCCATGGTAGGATGCTTTCCCACTGTTTTCTCCTTAGCCCTCACAGTAGAGCAGTTTTTGCCTCTTCCTTGAAAGAGATCTTTATTCTTCATATTGGTGGAATTTCCAAAATTACAGTTTTCAAACATAAGGCAATCATTTTAGGATAGGGAAATTAATTATATTACTAAAAATAAGTTTTAATAAAACATAAAATTTACATTATTTATCTTCTAAAAATCACTGTTTATTTCTAATTTGATGATAATTTAGACTTTATTGGTGTAGCTCTTTAATCTTATTTTCTCAGATAAAGACAGGGCATGCTATATTCTTAGAAGCTTTGTCACTTTCTAATTGTCAGTCTTGTGACTGGAGTTCTGTTCCATTGGTTATGTGCAGTGTGTCCTTCTGCCTGCTGTGTTTCTGTGTGTTTCTCTCTAAGAAGTAGGGAGCATGAGTAATCTGCAGTGTGAGTGGATGTCTCGTGTCCAGTCAGTGCCTGCTCTGGAGGGGTGGCTCTCCGACTGCTCTGTCTTAACAAGAAAAGGAGATTTTTTGCAGGCCAGGAGCAATGTTTTTGTTCCTAGGGCAATAAATATATTATTAAAAGGTCATTTTTAAAAATTGTCATGATATTTTCAGTTTTTAAATTGCTTTAAGATCTTTTACATTGGTATCAGAAAACTTTATTCTATTTGGAGGTGAAGGAAAGAAAACAGGGGCCCCGTGCTTGGCCATTAGTGCAGTCCTCCAGCCCCGCTTGGGAGCTGCTGACTTTCTTAGTACGGCCCTGCTTGGTCTTCCTATTAAATCTTCTGGACATTTGTGATTACTTTTATATGCTTACTAGGAAACCTTCAGGAGAATCCAGGGAATTTTAGTACCGTTCATGTTAGGAGACATTTTTATTCATCTCCATGGTAGTAGGTTGTGAAAGTCCCCACTGTCTTTTGAAGTCTGGGATAGTTAGCTTCAGGCAGTGATTGGGCCAGTTTTATTTTAAACACTCTACAGCTGGGGTTAGTGTTAATATTTATTTCTCTGTACAGATTAATTTTGACTGTTGTTTTGCCCTTTAAATCTAAGTTTTTCTTAAAGAACTTAATGAATGCATACATGTGATCTGATTACTCTGACCTACTCCTTCTCCCCCATCCCCTCCCAGATGTGCCTGCACCTCTCCAGCCCAACCTCGTATTCTTTTTAAAGAGTAAAAGTAATATAACCTATCAATCCAGTTTCTGTTGCCCGTGTTCTCCTTGGTGTATGGCCTTCTACTGCACCTTGGCTAACCTACCAGGGGTAGCATCCTTAAAGAGAACAGACACCTTCCTCTCAAAGCTGGCAGCTGGGTCATAGCTGCCCAGGAGTTGGAGCTTGTAAACCCCTCCTTGCTCCATGCTGGAGCATTGACTGACAGGCTGTCTTATGATTCCTCCCTACCTTTTAAAGTACTGGGTCTCCCTCAGCCATCCCTGCTGAGTCCTAGCTATGCCACTCCAGTCTGTCACTGCTGACCCTGGGCAGCCACTTCCAGTGCTGGCCAAGGAGTAGCAGAACAGTGATGCGGTCAGAGCAATCCATTCCTACAGCAGGTTTCTTTGTAGATTAGCATAGTTAGAGAGTATTTCATTAGTGAAAAATGATTCATTAAAATTCACATTTCAAACCCAAAGTTTTTGAAACTTTACCCAAAATGTTAAATAGAAAGTATATATCTGGGAGAGGAAATGGTTACTGATTGTTTTAACTGACCCCTATGCTAATTTGTACCTTTAAAAAAAAAAAAACATAAAACAAAAAACTGAAAACCGAAAACTGGATAGCCAAAAATAAAGGACATCATATGCTCTCTTGAGTTTGTTAAGGTGTTGTCTCAGTAGGCTGCTGAAGCACACAAGGCCCCGTGGCCTTAAGAACTTGTCTTCTGTGCTTTGGCTCTAGTTCCAGGTCCCTGCATCTCTGTATTCTCTCAGCTGTCACTGAAAAGACTTTTGGCTTGCAGGGGGCTCTAAGGGTTGAACTTAGGGCTTTGCACATATTGGACTAAGTGTATTGGATGCTTTTGTGTAAGTTATTAGAATTTCACATAAACTAATACTATAATCTCTTATTCTAAACCTTGTATTTGATAATTCTCAAAAGAGATACAGCATTTGACAACAAGCATTCAAGAATGAATTTTCAAATGCATACTAGCTAGAGAAATGACTCCGTGGTCAAGAGCTCTGAATGCTCTTGCGTAGGACTGGGATCAGCTCCCAGCCACAGGGCACCTTAGAACCATCTGTAACTTTAGTTCCAGGGGATCTGATGCCCTAATTTAGCCTCCATGGTTACCAGGCACACACATGGTGCACATATACACAAGTATGCAAAACAGTGATGTGTATAAAATCAAGCAGGTAGCATACTGAAGGTTACCTTTAGATGTGAGTACTACGTAAGAAAATTAAATCAAAGTGCACTGAAATTTCCTCCAGATCCCTTGTAGATAAGGTTAAAGATAATAAATGTAATAGTGTAGGGATTCCATCCCCCCTTCGGTAAATACTTAAAGATTTTCTTTTGTCCTATTTAATTTTGGATCTTGTTCAGTGTTTGCTGCTTGTGTCATTTTTTGTTTGCATTATCATTTTTATATGTGTCATGAGCTTGCTTGGATATTGCAATTCATTCTTTAAAAAAATCACATATTTTCCATATTAAAGTATAAGAAGTGACAGTTTTGCCTAATTATAATTAAAATTGCATTAATTCTTGGTAAATTTCTAATATAAATTGTTGGTAATGTTTTTAAATTTCAATAGCCTCAAGTACTACAGCCTCCCAGCAGCCTTCCCAGATCTACAGAGCACACCCAGGGAAAATTAATAAAGTCACAACGTATCGGAGCCCACAGTGAATATGCAGGCCAAGGCATGTGTCCGGGTGGTGCACATCCAGATGGAAGCTTCGCACATGGCTTGCAACAAGATAGCAGCCGTGGTTTGGAAGAGCGTCCTTTCTCATCAAGCCCACAGTTCCCAGTGGATGTGGTGAAGGACACATCTTCTGAATCGAACCTGAGCATGGCTCTGAGTGCTCAAGAGCCTTATCATTTGGCAGAGAAAAAACCTAGTGACTTGCAGTTTGTAACTCCTCCTCAAACCCCTTCCCAGTCAAGTATAGTGGAGCAGACTAAGAGGGGTGGAAGAAACCAATGTCCTCAGCCCAAGTCCTTGCAGCTTTTAAAGCCACCCAACTTGAGTTCTTTGACACCTCCTCCAGATTCTGATTCACCACCAAGTAGAACTTCCACATGTAAGAAGGCACCAGGAATCACACCATGCAATTCAAAACATCAGCCAACATCTAATCAAAACAGTCTTGCAAATCATTTGAATCTGAAAACATCTAAACTCCGTCCCCCTTCTGGCTCTTTCAAGCAAAAACAAATAAGCAATCCCCAAGTAGAGCCTCAAAACTTCCAGGCCAAGACAAGCATCCCAAGGCCGTTAGCACGACAAAAAGAACTGCATGCTTCACACAGCAATTTGCATTCTGGGGATTGTGTGGCCTCTAATCGATATTCTCGTCTTCCTAAACCAAAGATACATTAAGTGCATAGCCATCACCTGCCAATTTGTCCTTCGCAAACAGTCTGCTCTCTGATAGCTTTATATGCAGCTTATTACTTTGTTGGAGGTTCCATTTCAGCAAATCTTAAAATTAAAATGCAGAAACTTTTACTAGTTGGATTCTCCCATTTTATATCCTGGGTGAATTACGTACCATTTGCACATCCTTGTCTCAGGTAAACACAAGTTTACTAATCCATCTCCGAGGTCCAAGTCCCTCCTCATGCTATCCAGCCCTCTTTCTTCATGCCAGAAAAGTCAAAATATTCCATTTGTCAGGCAAGATGTGTACTCTGCTGATGTAGTCCTGTTGTGGTACATAATAACTGGTTGTCAGAATCTCACCCCTGTGCTTCCTCTTGTGAGTGTGGCAGCTATTTTAACTAAAGATCCATAGTGAGGGTGGAAGGTAGTTGTCTGTAAGCAAGGTTCTGGCCAGGTTTTGTATATTTATGAGGTCTATGCAAAAGGTTCTCAATATGAGGAACGAAAGGCTTTTAGTGGGGGAGTCCTTACCAGTTTTATCTCTCCTTTGTAGGATCAACAATCTAGTCCTACTGTTTCTCCATTTATCAGACAAATTCCCATGCTGACAATTGTCATTACTTTATGTAAACCAATTCTATGTTGCTATAACATCTTGTTCCACACACACACACATTTACTGTTTGCTTATATTGCTACTGGGTAAATTGGAAGAGCTTGAGATGCCTATGGTATATCAGTTGTAACCTCTGTTGGTGCTAGAATTTTATGCTGGTAATTGAGTTTTGAATCTTATTAACTTATGGATCCATCATATTACTTTCAAATTTCCATAACATACACTGAAAATTTTAAATTAAGTCTTTAGTATAATATTTGTGTTTATTGACTTTTTCCTAATGTCCGAAGACTGGAACAATGGACTTGAGATATTTGCACAAAATTTTGATGGGATATAAAACAGGGCTTTAAAGCTTATTTTCTATTAAAAAAATGAGTTAAAATACTTTAAGAAAAATATATAAATTTAAGACTATCATAATAAGTCACTTTTCTGGGTTTCCTAAGTTTCTCTTTTCTGTTGGTGTAAGGTTGAATGACAGTTTCTTGAAAAGTAGATTTGGGGAAAAATTAAGTTCGTAGTTGGGAAAGAATAAGAGAGATTGCTCCAGATGTCCTGTGGGAGGTAGCTGTGGGTTAAGAGAGATTGCTCCAGATGTCCTGTGGAAGGTAGCTGTGGGCCTCCAGGTGACCGTGTACAGGAACTCAGCTGTGCTCCTTGCCACTTCTCAGGCAGTTGAGTGAATTTACCTCATGTTTGCCCAAATCATGCCATCTTTAGGCTGGTCATAGTTTGTTTAATTCACATTAAGATTTCTCAGAAAGATAACCTTACAGGATCAGTATCTGGTTAGCTGACCAAAAATGTATCAAAAGGAGTTATGACCAAAACAATTAAATGTCTAAGGCCTTCTTTTTAAATGTACCTAGGTTACAAAGAGAAAGGTGATATCAAATGCATGAGTGGAAGGCTGCAAAGTCACATTTGATCACATTTGCTGCCATTTGGGGGCAGTCTTCCCTTAACTGTCAGAACCCCTCAAGTGAATTTGCCATTTGGAGATGCAAACCTTTTTCCAGTTTGGAAACAGGTGAGCATAGTCTCTCCCCAGGGCACAGTCAGAGGAAGCTCAGGACATGCTGCACATGGGCTAGATGGGATTGCGTCATCGCTGCTGTGGGCAGAAGCACTTACTCTGTTCATGAAAGTGAGCCAGGCAGGCTACAGGTAAATGTGGGCACATCCGCTTTCTCCTCGTGGAGGATGAAAACTAATCTCATGTATCGCAGATGAGCTACAATCATACTCTTCCCTGCAATAGAACATACTAATTAATGTATTAGGGGTTTTTTAATTAGAGACTTGTACAGTTTTTATGGAATACTTCCACAAATTGGTTTATCCTTGAAGGAAAGTTTGAATTTTTAAATTTATTTATAACCCTCTTGTCAGAGGGAAATGTCTTTGTTGTCTATTATATTAAAGTGTTGACTCCAGTAATTTCTTTATTCTAATCTTTGGCCCACTTTAATTTTTTTCTCCATGATAAATTTGTAGAAATATTTATCTACCAGTTCACCCTCTCTATACCTTTGTTGGGCCTTAGTCTTGATAGAAGATAGGCAGGCTTATCAATATATTTCGTTTTTCTTGAGATAAGAGCCTCACATAATGCCAGGCTGGCTTCTAACTCACTGTGTAGCCAAAGATAACCTTGGATTTTTGATCTCCTGCCTCCATCTCTAGGGTGCTGAGATTACAGGCGTGCACCACCACACCTGGTTTTGTGTGGCACTGGAGACTGAATCTAGGGCTCCATGTGTGCCCGGCAAGCACTCTACCAAGTGAACTACATTCCCAGCCCTCATCAGTGTGGCTTTGAAGCATAATGTGTGCTTCAGATAACACTACCCAGAGAAAACATCTAGGATGCATTCACAAATA
Source organism: Uromys caudimaculatus (assembly GCA_028551405.1). NCBI lineage: Eukaryota > Metazoa > Chordata > Mammalia > Rodentia > Muridae > Uromys > Uromys caudimaculatus. Next base: position 86,136,618 of record CM052708.1, on the reverse strand, counting down.
ATATAGACTATTGGCTTGCAGTTTTCTGGAAAAGCTGCAAGAATATCATCTTGTCTGCTCCTAGTAATACTAAGCAGTTTAAATGAGAGGGCCTAGCACCGCAGAGGTCATTTTCTCGATGTGGCTCATTCTCAATTGTGTCTGTAAACCACCTCAGCTCGATGCCAACTGTCCCCTGCAGGAACATGGTTCACTCCCCCTGTTCTGTCAGTGAAGACAGTGGGAGGAGGTGAACTCTAAGTCCCAAGGGGGAGGTTGCTTAATTTTCACATGTATGAAAAAAAAAAGAATATACAGAATTATTTCCTTGGCTTTTTAACAGGATGCATTTAAAACCAGGCTGGTTTTGGAGCTAGAGTTTTGCTATGTAGCATTGAGCTTGTTCAAAGAAAGCTTGGTCTGATATGTTCATTGGGATAGTACAGGTGATCTCAAGGCATCCAACAAAGGATTATAGAGTTGTATCATTTGGAAGCTTTCTAAACACTGAGACTTATCTACCTGTTTTTCCTTTGGGTCTCATGTTTTTATTCGTGCAGTATTTTCAGGCACGTCGACTACTGTTCGATGGATGTTAGGGAACTTACTAAGCATTTTAGTAAGAAAAAAATATGAGGATGAAAGAAAATATCAGATATGCACTTTAAGTGAGCTTAATTGCTTGGAGTTGTGCCTGAAATATCAAGATGCCTTCTCCGGGTGTTGCTTTGTTTAGTGAAATGAATTTCTCTGCAGTTGTTGCTGTTTGAAGGTAGCTGTACAGCTTTTCACAGAACCATAACCCAGCATGCCACTTTGCCCATAATAGCACTAAGTTTTCTTTGAATGTCCACCATTGCTTTAAGAACTTTACTCAGTGTATCAAGACAGCTTGATCCCAGTAACTGTCTGTTCCGAGGTTCCGCGCCATAGATCGTGTTCCAGATGCAGGTGGCTTCCTGGTTTCCCACCAGAGTGCTCCTTCCTACCAGTTTCCTGAGGTTGCACTTTGGTATCAAAAGAGCTTGTACTGAAGTCCAGTAAGACTGTAGCACCATTTCCACGCCCTCCATTCTCCACAGTAGCTTCCGTGTTGCTGAGTTAGCTTGGGTAGTTATGTTTGCATGCGTATGCACACATCTGAAAGTGAAGTCTAGCTGTAATATAAACACATGGGATTTTCCTTGGAGATGATCACTTGTTCTTTTCCTCATTCGGACGCTCGAGTTCTGCTTTCTGTTGGTCTTCCCACAGGTCCCTTTAACTTTCTGCTGCAGCAATCTGAGAGGATACATTTGGACAAATGATTATGAGGTTCCTATAATTATGTCATTGATTAAAGATTGTGTCTTCCTTCACCTTGTTGAATAAAAGCTGCCCTTTCTTCCTGGTAGGGCATTGCCCTGATGAGTAATGCCAGCCTTGAGGACTTAGTCATGACTGACTAAAGCCAGAAACAGTATCTGCAATGTTCTTCTCCCATTGATTTTACAATCCAGTTCAGAGTACATAATGTATATTAGAATTTGCCTGTAAAGTGAATTATGGAAACCGGATGTAAAGTCTCTCTCCTGAAAGTGTTGGCTTAGTAAATAAAAAATAAAGTTCATAATTATAAAAATGTGCTTGTCTCTACAGTTTTTCTCTGATCTCCCTTCCCCATGAACATACAGGATACTGCTATTTTCAAATTCTGATTTTTCATTTACAAGCTCCCCTCCACACACGTTATATACCCCAGGCCATGATACCTGGGAATCCCAGGACTGTGCAGCTCCTCCCCATCCTCACTGATTGCAGCAGTCTTGTGCTTTGGGTTCTATCTGAATAAAGTACCTGCTTTAAGAAAATACTAGGACTGATTACGATAGTCTGAAGAAACTACCTCAATACAAAGCTATGCAAGGAAGAACATGTCAGGTTAATTTTCAGTCATTTTTAAACAGTACATATATACAAAATTCCTTCAGTGGAAACCCTGTTTAATAAAATTTCACATGCAAATAGGGAATGTACAATTTGTCCTTCCTAATCAGATAAGCCATGAAAAAAACTGATACAAAGATAATACCATTGTATTGATCTAAAGTAGAGATTTATATGTGTATATGTGTACATTTATATGTATATATGTATATCCCAGAAAGAGTTGAGGGACACCTCCTTAGTAATTAAGTTTGACAGTGGCATTTTCCATGCCAGAAGCTGGTACCTTTCTCACCTTCAAGGCTGTCTGACTTACTAGTGAGTACAGGCTCACAGTGACTCAAGTCTGGTTCAGCTGAGCATGAGCACTTCAGTGCTTTGACTTACGCTGTTCACTTACGCTGTCGATTCTATATGTTCTACTCTAACTATAATCTTTCCTCACAAAAAGAACAGCCAAGCAGAAGTTAGTGATTCTGTCTTCTGACTGTTGGTCTGAGGTGAGGGGGTATGGTAGCTCTGCTGGCTGCAGTGTGCTCAGGTGACCGAGTGGATCCAGTACCTGGGGCAGAAGGCTAGCAGTTTCGGCCACCACACCATTCACTTCTGGAACAGTGGTCTTTCCTTGCATTCCCTGTTTAACATAGCAGGAAGGTGACATATACTCACTCCTATTCGGGTTCATTTATCCTGTGCTTTCAATCCCACATGCTGTTCTATTGTATTTAGTCTGAGTATCATGCCTTCATTGCCCTCTGAAAACAGGGAAATATATAGACTTTTTAGCCACATAAAAATAGTATCCTGCTCTCTACTTTAGTTCTTAGAATTTAACATTGATGGCTCTTAAACCCTCTTAAACTAACTTCCCGTTTACCACGTCATGTCAGAGATCTCATTCAAGTCTTGCTGTGCCTTTCAGATTCGGGTCCATTTTTTCCCCTCACCTCATTCTGTTATTCAGACACAATCTAGGTATTTTGAAATTCTTCCCCCTCTCTCCAGGTGAATCTCTGGGGAGAACGTTTTTTTCTCTACTGATGACTCATCTGCCTGGTATCATACCCCTCCACTTACTGTCTGTTCTTTGTAAGCATGATAAAAGGAACTTCCTCCGGACTTTTTTCTGCCTCCTCGGCTAAAAACATGGAACTGCTGTTTCCCAGACTCTAAAGTATGACTGTAAATTCATTCTCAGTCATGTTGGGTCTGAAAATTGCTGTAGAATGAATATTTTGTACAGCATAATCACATCTCAGGGATCAGTCACCACAGTGAAAGGAACACTAGGTATGCAGAGCTCAGGTGGACACTACAGGTGTCCCAGGGCACAGAGGACCTCACCTTGAAAACTGCCGCTTCCGTAAATAAGAGTTGCATTGGGGATTTCTGAAATGTTGATAAAAATAAGATCGTTAGCACATACCAACACATTCGCCGATCTGAACCTTTTGTTCACATTGGTTCACAGTTTTAAATTACAGGAAACCAAGTTTCCAAGACAGATTGTAGCTGATGTTTTGTACCTATATGACTGACTAAGGTCCAGTGCAAACGGGAGTTGCACTGACAAAATTAATAGTCTGTGATGGATTATTACTGTAACTCATTTGAGTTTGTTACTAATGAGATGTGCATATGATACTGTCAGAGTCCTGGTGCCTTGGACTGCTTTGGCTAGATCCAAGAGCCCAGGAAAGGACTTGGGCTAGCCATGGGTACCCTGTGAAGCTTGGGTCTCTGGCTGATGTTATTCTGAGAGAGTTTGTCTTGGGCAATGGAGGAGCCCAGGAATTCAGTAGAACCGAGGGAGCCATGATTCTAAAAGAATGATGCAAAAGGTTATAGCACATATTTTGACTGAAGTCAACTTTCCTTTGTCATTTCGAAGAACAAAAATGAATGGCCTATAAAACTGTAAGAGTTGATCTGTCAGAAATAATTTCCAATTGCATAATGTTTTCACAAAGTGGTTTAATTTATTTTAATCATATTTATAATGTGAAATTATAAGATGATGATAATATTGGCTTCTAAAGTTTTAGCCTAGAAAATAGCATTTTAATTATTATAGAAATGTCTACAAGTAATTTCATAATTTATTACTTCTGTATTTAATTTTGACATGTTTCTCATAATTCACCATTGTATATAATACTCTGATAGATATCCCACAGTACAGACCATATTTCTGTCAACATAAATTCCTAGAAATAAGTTTACTAGATAAAATTTTATGCACAATTAAAAAATAGATAAGCTTACCAACCTTATTCATAACTTCAGCTCTTCCCATTGATACTCTGTACTCACAAAGACAACTGAGAATTTGTCAACCTTTGGCTAGAGAGTATCAATCAGTAAAAAGTTATCAATTTGTCAACAGGAATATAATTACAATTAGAATGCATAAGCATAAAAACATACATATATATAACTGGCTGTATCAGCTTAGGGAAAAAACAAAAGTACAAAATGAGAATAAACAGCTTTGGAAACCATCCTGTTTCCAAAGCATGCATATATATATATATATATTGATGGTTCTTATACTTGGCCCAGAGAGTGACCCTATTGGGAGGTGTGGCCTTGTTGGAGTAGATGTGTCACTGTGGGTGTGGGCTGTAAGACCCTCATCCTAGCTGCCTGGAAACCAGTCTTTCCTTGCCTTTAGAACAAGAGTTGGAACTCTCAGATTCTCCAGCCCCATGTCTGCCTGGATGCTGCCATCATGTTCCCACCTTGATAATGGACTGAACCTCTGTGTGTGTATGTTATGATATATGGCTCTATCAGTCAGTTCAGGGAAAACTTAAAAGTACAAAATGAGAACAGACAGCTTTGGAAACCCACCCTATATAAAGATAATTTATTTTCTCACCAGTGAATCTGAGAAAGAGGATGGGCCGAGGGAACGATGCCCTTGTTTGAGAGATGCCTAATTCTCAAATAATATACAATGTACAATATAAAATACAAATCCTCTGACCTAGTGAGACTACTCAAAGGCTGGAGAAAGCCCAGACCTTAAAAGGAACCAAGAATGCTAGTCACATATTCTTCGCCTTCAGGCAGAAGAGGGGAGAGAGAACATCTCTTTGTCACTTTTCTCAGCCCCCGCCCCTGTGCAGCCATCCATGTGCACATGCCTGGCCCTGTAGAAATCTCGTGTTCCCATCAGGCCAAGTGAAGAACAAGACAGTGAATGTACATGGGCCAGTCACGCTATCCCTGGCATTTTTAATCTCTAAGTGTTGAGTGACAGTACAAGAGTTTGTTCTGAAACAAAGGCAAAACGTCCATTTTCTCCAGCAGAGAAAAATAATGGCATAACTTCATTAGACAGACATTGGTGAGACTGGCTGCTGGCCAGGGAGTATAGAAATTATGGCAGAAAAAATAGCTGCCAACTTGAGAATTTTATTTCTCTATGCAAAATAAGTCAAAGGTGCCTTCTTAGATTTTAGCAGGGTAGCCTGCCTTGCCCCCCTATTGCTTCACAGTATGCAGTCAGTAAGCCTGTAACTTTAAAAAGGAAGCGCCAAGAAACACTCTGCTACAGAGAGCTGGACTGACTGTCTCTGCTTGGTATAAATAAAGAACATAAAGATTAGGCTCTCTATCCTTGGCTCAAAACCAGGCAGCAGGATCCGGTGGCCTGCCCTTCAAGTCCTCCAAGCTTGGAGGGTGGCAGACATTAGTGAACAAAGCCACGGAAGCTTCAAGTCTTCAGCCAAAGGGAGTTGTAAGCCAAGCAACCCCCCTCCCCCTTGTTTGGCCTGTTTGAGTGTCTAGCACCATTCAACTGTTGTTTAGAAACCCATCCACGTGTGTACGCATTCTGTGCTTTCAGGCATGAAGGTGAAGCTAATATAGTGGCAGCCAGGATCTTAAAGCAAACAGTCTTCTACCAACGGAACCCGGGCAGTCCCTGCTCAGTACATTTACATCTCTGGCACTCCTATTTGGGAGCATGTGGACAGAATCAATAAGGATATTTAGCATGGAGAACCCAGAGAGAGACTGCCGTAAGATAGAGTGAGTCTTCCCATGCCTAGCTCGTATGTGCCAAGGGAACAAATGAGCCACGTTTGGGAAGAACAACATCTGTCACTAATAGTTGAACGATCCCTGACATAAGCACAGGCAGCCTCGGTATCCTGAGTGAAACAAGGAGTGAACACATGAAGCCATAGTCCTAGTTCTGTGGTTTTTTTGTTTTGTTTTGTTTTTTGTTGTTTTTGTTTTTTCGAGACAGGGTTTCTCTGTGTCGCCCTGGCTGTCCTGGGAACTTACCTGTAGACCAGGCTGGCCTCGAACTCAGAAATCCACCTGTCTCTGCCTCCCAAGTGCTGGGATTAAAGGCGTACACCACCACTGCCTGGCCATAGTCCTGGTTCTGATGTCAGGAAGACAGGCCCTTACCTGTGTCACTGCAGAAACGACTTAAAATGCAATCCTATTTCAGGAAGTTATAATCAGCTGTAATTCCATTAGTATTTATTTCATTGTATGGGCATATACAAGTTGTCTATCCATTCACCACCTGAAAGACATTTACTTACTTCCCATCTAGGGCTGTTATGATAGCGACCCCGGTAACATCTGGGATTAGACCTTCATATGGATGCATTGGTTTTCTCTTGGGAATACACCTGTGAATGGAATTGCCGGGGATGTGAGATACATTTATGTTTCCTCTCTCAAGAAGCTGCCAAGCTCTTTTCCAAGGAGCCTGCACAGTTCCATGTCATTACAGGCAGTGTTTGGTGGTCCATTTTCCTCTATGTCCTTGCCAACCTTTGTCACTGCTTTTCTTCTACATCCAGTCCAGTGGCTGCGAAGCCATGCCGAGTTGTGGTTTTGTATTTGCATTTTCCTAATAGCTAATGGGTCATCTTTCTGTGTTGTCACCACATTTATGGTATTTGGTGACAGGTCTATCTACATCTTTGTGTTTTCTGGTGGGCATTCTTAGTATTATGGAAGTGTGAAGTTACACTCTATTCTAGAGACAAGCTGCTTACTGGATATGAGTTTGAGAAGTAATTTCTCCCAGATGGTTGCTGTTCTTCATATCTTAGGGAGCATAGATGGTTAAATCTTGATAAGGTCAAATATAACATTCTTTAAATTTACCTCATTGTTCTTTGGGTGTCATACCTGGATCCTTGCCAAAGCCAAGATCTCAAAGATAATCTGTGACTTCTTGTAGCAGTTATCTTACTGGATTCCTGCACTGAACCCCGTGGTGCGAAACCTGGTTGATTTTGGTACCTAGTATGAAGTAAAGGCTTGCATTCATCCGCGTGTGACTATCATCTTCCAGTTCTTAAAAGCACTAGTCTTGGCACCTTTACTGAAAAATCAATTGAGTGTAAAGAGAAGAATTTGTTTCTGCAGAGCGACATCTCTCTGTGTGTTCTTGCATCCATGTGCACTGTTCATAATGGGTCATTATGACAGGAAGGAAGTACTCCCTTGTCAGTCAATACCATTTAGGCCATTCACCGTCTGTTACAGTTCTATGTAAATTCAGAGATCATTGGTCAAGTTCTTCAAAAGCACACAGGATTTCAATGAGGACAGCAGGGGTCTTCTGGTGTAGGGTTGACCATTACCTTAACAGTGCTGAATCTCCCTGCCTATAAACATGGGCTGCCAGTTCAGTTATTTCTGTCTCATATTCGTCAGGATACAGATCTTTCATTGATTTTCAAATACATTGTTCTTTTTATGCTATCGTGGGTGAAATTTTATTGCTGTTTTCTTTGTTGTAGATTTTAGGGTGCTCAGCACTTGTATAGAGAGATGCAATTGATTGTTGTATATGGATCTCAGACTGGGATTGTGCTGTTATCAGCTTCAGTAATGCTATTTATGGGCCCTAAGAGCTGGTCTGTGTACAGGATCATGTCTACAGATAACAGTGGTACCTTCTCTTCCCAGTGTGGATGCCCCCTTGTCATCTTGCTTAAGTGCATGATTGTACAAACTGTTTTTCTCCTGGAAATGAGTCTGTTAAAGCTAGACACCTTGGGAGACCCACTGACTCGCCATGGCCACAGACCCTTGCCTAGGAAAATGGCTGTTATATCTGAAAGCAGCTTCCCATCTTAGGAATGGAACAGGCAAAGCTCCAGCTTGCTTTCAGAGGTTGTCACAGGAATCCAGGGGTACAGCATGAGGTGTCTGGACCACTTATATTTGGAACCCCATTTCTGGAAACCTTACTACACATGGAATGTCTTGTGCCTACCTTCTTTTCCCAAACACATTTTACAGCAGGAGCCAGAACTAGGCCCCAAATAGTGCCCCTGAAACACTTTAATAAAATTTCTCTTATGTTTTATCTATGAGGGAAATAGTGACACTTTTAAGAATTCAGCCAGCACATTTGGAAGACTCAGCTTTCAGACTTCCAGACTCTCTGTGGCTTTATATAAGTGCTCTCACAAAAGAGTTCAGGATCTGATGTCTGGCTTAAAACATGCACACGCACACACACACGCACACACACACACACACACACACTCCTACGAGATGATTAAGAGATGGAAAATGGGCATGGGTATTTGTTATGGGGATTTGGGTGCTTTAGGAAAGACTTAAACTACTTTTGGTGGCAAGAATTAGCCTGAGAGAGGTGGAATTTAAAGAAAGAATAATCTATGTAATTTTAATATCACTCTCAGCTGTGAACTTCTTTTGTTGCAATATAAATTAAAGAGTGAAATTCAACAAAACAAAGTGTATTATTGAGGACTGCAAAAAAATAGACTGAGTTTCAAAGGCACCCTGGTCTTTGGTGATGGTAATTGTCCTGTGGGCGAAGACTGCAAAAGAAGAAATCACAGTTGTAGCTCTAGGGACAGCCGAGTGAGTGGAGAGCCTGGTTACCTAGCAATTGTCTTTGTGGAGAATGATTTGCCAGTTAAGCATTTACCAGTGTAAATACTGTGAGTGAAGGCTGGAAGCCCATATGGGTTAGGGTTGATGCTGTCTACACTGGAGAAGGTACCTGTGGTACCCACAGCAGGTTGATATCTGGACATACATTCTGCATGGTGAATCTCAACTCTTAATGAAAGCTACTTGCTTCTACAGCGTCATTGTGTTGTATAATTCCATGTAAATTTTAGTATTATTGTTCCAAGTTTTTCAGGATAGTATGTTGGACCTTTGAAGAGGATCATGAGCAGTCTCTACAGTTTGAGGAAAAATGGGAGAGCAGCCTGGTCTGAAGCATCTTTCTTCACTGTCCACCTAGAAGCCACAAAAACATGCCAGGCACCCTGGTAAAGTACTACATGAGCTTCGTGAGGTATGTGGGTAGGGAGACTTGGGCGTTAGGTGATAATGATGAATGATCCTGATGTGTCTGGTGGCCTGAGATTCATACGCCTCTAATTTCTACAAGTTGGAGTCCTACTGCACATACTCTAGCATCTCCTCTCCAGGGAAAACACTTGAGCTCAGAGAAGCTAAGTAACCTGCCTGAGTCGTGCCTATTAAACAACATTAAACTTCTGTGACTTTTCAAGGTGCGTTTAATCTCAGTTCAGTTTTGCAATAGCACTCCCTTTTTGGCATAAAACTCAGCTTTCTCTGATAAAGATCACAGGCCCAAAGTCACTCAGTAGCCAAATAGGCCTACATGGAGTTGAAGTCTAGTGTCTTCTATTATATAATGCCTCCACCTAGTGGTCAAATTGACAAACAGCTTCCTAATGCATGCATCCTGTATCTGTTTCCACAAATGGAAACAGTTTCTTAACTTTTCACAATCAGGACCACTTCAAAATATGTGCAATTAGAGCCCCGTGGCAGAGTAATCTTTTCAGGAATAGTAGATATATCCATGAGTTTCCTGGCCTCCAAAGCAAATAGGGAAACCGGCATCTCATTGTCCTCACTGCCCAGAGAAAAGCTGAACAGTTTATAACAGGTTTCTCAACTTGGAATTAAATGATAATTCAACAATAGCACTGAGGGCACCAGGTGTGGCCTGGGTGGACACTGATTTACCGAAAGAGCTTCTAGAAGGGCCCTGGTCTAGCCTGGTCCCTCGATCCCGAGACAGTCACTTGAGATGGAAACACCCTGTGAATTTGGCTCATTTATGTTTCAAAGGCAACACTGAGGGTCCACCACCTGTGGCTTGGTGTAGTGTCTGACTGTGGTGCTCTGTGACATGAATCAAAGATGAACACCAGGTCTGTGCTCTGTGAACGTCACGTGACTACAGAGAACTCCAGGCAACACTGCTCTGGACTGCAATGTCTTAGAATTGTAAAATCCACACCATGTTTCAAATCAAAATCAAGTTAAAATATTTCATTTTAAATTGTGAATTTTTACACTTTGAAGTATACTATATCATATTGGATTATTCTAGTGAACTTGACTTCTTTTCATATTTCAAATGTGACTTCTAAAGAATGTCCTGTTGTATAAACAGTTTGGCATGGCCACATGTGTCTGTAATTCTGACTCTTGGGAGGCTGAGGTAAGAGCATCACAAATTTGAGGCCAGACTGGTCTATATAGCAAGATCTTGCCTCACAAACAAGATGCAGCAAAACACACACCATCACAGAGACAACACGACACAAAACCATAAGACAAATACAAAGCAAAACACAACATAACAAAGCAGAAATATGCCTGACACTGTATTTCTTTCCTTTAAAAAAAGTTGCATTTAATCTCTGTGCCTGTCTGTCTTCTGTCTGTCTGTCTGACTCTTTTTCTGTCTCTCTCTGTGTATGCATGCTTGTGTGTGTGTGTGTGTGTGTGTGTGTGTGTGTGTGTGTGTGTGTGTATGTGTAGAGCCAGTTCTCTCCTTCAACCACATGGGGCCCAGGGATGGAACTCAGGGGCTTGGTTGCAAGAACGTTCACCTGCTGAGCCATGGTCCCATAGCCCTGTATCTGTTAGAGATAGTTCCAGTCACTTGGCAGTCCCTGTCTGGGTTCAGAGAGACAGTGATGTGGACTAGGTAAGGTCTATATGCAAAGCCTAAGAACTTTCACAAAGGTTTTCAGTGTTTGTCAGGGCAACACTTTGTCCTTGGTTTCCAGATTTAGGCTGGTTTGGGAGATTCTGAAACATCTTAGGTAAACTACAAACTGGGTGAAGAACTTGGCTGCAATGTTCAATGTCCCCAATCCTGCTCTGTGCATGGGGACAATTGCTTCTTTGTGTATCAACAGCCCAAGAGTAGAAAAGTTAGCAAGGAAGGGTGTCATCAATTGGCTAGGAGAAAATGTGTTTTTCCAGAGCCCAGAATGAACACATGGGTCCCTTTGGGATAGGGTTCTGCCCTCTTCTGTTGAGCACCACTTCCTCCAGCACGAGGCAGGCCTGAGCACAGAGTGAATTTTGTTTTTTGGATCTGCTTGGTTTATCTGTTGGTGACAGCCTTCAGAGTGCAGCCTTCCAGAGCCTCCTTTTGGTCCTAGGGAAGGCTAGAAACAGAGTCATCTAAAATGCTTCTCATGTCACCCAAATATCAATAACATAATGTGGCCTGTGTTTTCAAGCACATGGAGACCATAACCCCCCAATGCCCTAGTGGAGCTCATCCTTCTTGGTTGCATTTCCCTGGTATTATGTGTTGCAGTATAAGAGTCAGTTTCTCAGAGTCAACAGCTTCACCTGCTCTTTTCCGGCTGCATCATTTATGTCACAGACTGTCAGCAGTTCTTTTTCTTTTCTCTTCTGCTTTGCATGATGAGTGTGTAACAGCACTCCTGGAAAGTCTGACATTTGTCTCAGTTACCTTTCTGTTGTCGTGGTAAGACACCGTGACTGAGACAACTATAGATGAAAGACTTTCTTTGGGTCTTATGGTTTTAGAGCGTTAGAGCCCATGACTATCATGGAGGAGAACATGGCAGCAGGCAGGCAGGCAGGGTGCTGGAGTAGTAGCTAATAGCTCACTGATCCTCAAGGGATGTTGATAATGGCTTAAGTCTTTTGAAACCTCAAAGCCTACTCCCAGTGGCATGCCTGTCTCAACAAGACCCCCCCCCCCCAATCCTTCCCTGTGAGTTCTAACAGCTGGGAACTACACGTTCTAATACATGACCTGCGGAAGCCATACTCATCCGAACCGTTATAGCTCCTAACACTACAAGTTGGAGAGTCTTTTGCTAAATCAAAGGTGGCATCAAACCGTGAGAAGTGGGCCAAAATGATGAAGGCTGTTTGCCTGAGTGGGCTCCTTCCCTATCCACTTTGTTTAGTTTTGCACTCCTGGGCCTGGGACCCAGGACTTTGTATGTACGATGCCAGTGGTTTTGTATCTCAGTCTCTGAGGCACCTTCCTAGCCTTCATGTACTCATTTTAATAATTAATTAATTAATTAATTAATTTTTACTTACTAACTTTACATCCTGCTCACTGCCCTCCTCCCCGTCACCTCCCCCATAGTCCTTCCCTTTTCCTCTCCCCCTCCCCTTCTGCTCTGAGCAAGTGGTGGCCCATTGGCAAGTCCTTTCCTTCACAGGCATTAAAGCAAGTAATTCTGGCATATACTGAAGACCAACTGCTATAGCCAGCCTCATGAACTGAACAAATATTAGATTCATAGGCAGTCAATGTTTGATTAGCTGTAGCACAGGCTATAAATGATTCTAATGAGGAATACATATATCACATGGTATCTATCTCTATCTATCTATCTATCTATCTATCTATCTATCTATCTATCTATCTATCTATCTATCTATCTATCTATGTTCTGTTACTCTAGAGAACCCTGACTAATACAGAGGGAAAGGGTAAACAGTGCTCCACTGAGATGCACAGGGCTCCCCCAAGAGCGTGGCCTTGTGGCAACTTTGCTAAATCTGAATCTCCATAACTGATTTCTAATGTCCCCCATAGCGTGCAGAGTATGCAGCCTCAGAACAAGGTGGCTGCCTCATGGTTTGTTTGCATCTGCTAAGTTTTGGAGTAAAAGTGGAGAGAATAGGACTCTGTCTTACTCCCTGTTTCCCGGAGCTGTGCTTCAGGGAAGCTCTGAAGAGGGCTTGCACTCAGCTCAGACTACAGCTTTCAAGAGAGATCAATGGTCTGTTGTCCTTTGGGTCTTTCCTGAGCTCCCAAAGGGAAACTTTGGGGTATAGGAGTCTGGGCTGTGCCAATTGTAGCCCTCTCCATAGGAAGGGGACATTATAAGAAATTAAGTTTCTCTAAGGGTCACTCAACACGCAGAATTCAGGGAAGACATGTCCAGGGGCTTCTAGGTCTTTTTTCTTTTGCTCCAGATGGGGCTTCCTGAATTAGTGTGATCCCATGGCCACACCTGCATTCCCAAGCATGGCCACATGAGGGCGCGCAGCTCACTCTATGGAGCATTTTTGCACACTGCTTTCAGGTCTGGAGAAAGTGATGCCTGCAGGCTCCTGACTTTCTGGGCTTGCAGAGGGGTGAGTGGGAGGTCTGGTGGAGGTCTGCGGATGCCTCACTGTGGACAGCTCTGCTTCTAAGCAGCAGAGCAGCCTGTTGGTCTGTAAAATAGCAACAACGCCTTACCTGGAAGACTGTGGAATCTCATAGCACTGGCCTTCTCAGATGCAGAGGAGAGGAAGGTAACCAGTTCCAGAATGTGCTGGCGGGCCAAAGATGTGCTGGTCACAGCTTCTGGTGCACGTACTCCTTGATTAATCAGGAATAGAAACTTCAGACATGAGCCCTAGGTGAGTCAGTGAACTCTGCTCTTGTTTTCTGTCTGAACGAATCACCTTGGTCTGCCGTGTCTCCTAGGCCTGGCAGCAAGGTACTTGGGGGCAGTTGAGCGTGATAGAGTACTTCAGAGAAATTAGTTTCTTTCCCTCCCCCATCATTGTGCAGAGATCACAGGCTGCTGCCAAGGGCCTGCTGACCAGGGTAACCACAAAAGAGATTTTTGTTTGTTTTTAGTAAGTGAAATTCTAGGCACCATTCTGCAAAAGGAAAGAGTCCTTTCTCTTTGTGTGTTCCTGTGCTAAACTTGTTTCTAACACTGGGGATTATGGGATGGCAAGCCACACTAATCCTAGCCTTTGGGAAGCTTGCATTCTGACGCAGAGATAAATGAGTGTATGAATAACCTATTAAAGGCACTTAGACCTGTCCAGAAACACAAGAGTTGAGGAGCAGCGTGCATGTTGTGTGTCCGACTATCATGTTCAGTCTCTGTGTTTGTGAGATAGATGTGGCTTATTCTGTCTTTGATCTGGGACCCAGGACAAGAATCCTGTAATGGATGCTATTTCATTGGCCCCAAAGGGTTGGGAAACCGGGGACCCCATGCTCTCATCTATGACAGCCAGGGCTGGAGCAATACACTGACAGATATGGTGGACATGGAAAACATTTCCCAGGTTCCCTCGGAACCTTCAGAGTTTCATCTGCCGAAAAATGCTGACTTGTGCTCTAGAAACTTCCAGAGACTGAGATGCCTGTAAAAACAAGGCCACCGGTGCCTTGAGATGAGCAGCTACAGAAAGGTGAATGTCCTCAGTATGATGGGCAGCAGGTCACAGTGGCAATAACTTGATTAGATAACACTCAGACTATAGGATCCAGAAACGTTTGAATCTGAATATCTAATCAGGTTGTTTTTACCAGACTGAGTTCTGCCAGCAGAGGGAGCTGCGGGTCACTAGGTCAGCCCCAAGCGTCCCACCCGTAATTCCTGATACAGGTCCGTGGTAGGTGTCTTGTATGGGCCTAGAGGATTCACTGCATGGTACTCTTGGAAGTCAGACCTCCTGCTCAGGGCAGTTCTATCCCTCTGCTGTTCTTTATGCATAAGTGTCTTTCTTTTGGGATAGAGTTAAGAGCCTAGTGACCTTTGGAGTTCCTGTGAAGAACCAGTGACTCCTGGAGTGAGTTCCTATTTTGTTTTAATCTGATCCAGACTTTCCTGGCACCAGTTCCTTTTCCAGATAGCCCTATCAGGTCTGGGCAAGTGTGGGAGATGGGTTACTGGTGACACTGGCTGCACCCTGAGAGGACCAGTCATCCTCCCCAAGCCTTTGCTTGACCTCCCACCTGTGAGCTGTGGGTAATAGCTGAGGACCACTCATAGGATGCTGGTTCTGCTAGAGCGGTACACTTGCCTGGACTGAAACTTAAGGGAAACCAACGCTGTGAGGTCACCAGTGGCCACTCTGGCCTGGGCTAGGGGGTGCAGGATTTTGAGCTCCGTGTTCTGACAAGCCTCAGTTCAAATCTGTTGTGTGACCATGAAGACATGGCCTAACCTCTCTGAGCCTCAATAGTCCTGGGATGCTAAAGCTATGTGTGACCATGAAGACATGGCCTAACCTCTCTGAGCCTCAATAGTCCTGGGATGCTAAAGCTATCGGGATGCTGCCATACCTGTCCCTGTTCTTCCTGGAAGGTCACTGTGCTGTGTCTCATGCAGGGGTTTCACCTCCCAAGCTTCTGTCTGGGGGTCCTCTCCGTCTCATTCCCCCAGGAAGTGCAGGCTGAGCTCTTCCTGTGACAGGTACCCCGTGCTCATCCCTGACTCTCCCACATTTCAGTTAGAGTGCTAAGTGGAAATATACCTTCGTGGGAACAAGACTTGTCTGTCACATGGTTCCAGCATTCATGGTCCAAAAGATCTCTGCTTCCTCTTGCTCATTGCCTGAAGTTCCTGCAGCTCTGTACCCTCCAGAAACTTCCTAGATTTCTTCTATCAATGCCCTCTCCTCTTTCCTTCCTGCAGTTCCCCACCAGAGCACAGACTTTGATGGTTAGGGATAGGAATCAGCTTCCCTATGAAGACAGTTCCCTGGCTGTCCGTATCACCCAGCTGAGGGCACACGGCTGCCACAGGACCTGGATGTGTCATTAGAGGAGGACAGACCTAGACCCTTGGATTGTGGAGATGAGTAGGCTGGGCCGTAAGTCATGTGTGAACATGCATCTGTGTCTGTGGTTTGGATGGAACTGTGTGCTTAGGTTTCTCTGTAGATGTTTACACATGTACATGTGTGTTTTCCTAAGTGAATGTATCTGTATGTGTGTGAGAGCACATGTGAAATTTTATAGGCATTTATTTATTTATTTATTTATTTATTTATTTATTTATTTATTTATTTATTTATTTATTTTAAACAGGGTCTCATGCCCTCAAACTGAACTTTTAATCCTCCTGTCTCTATCTCTCAAGTACAGGGACTCCAGCCATGTGCCACTAAGTCCAGTTTTATGAAGTACTGAGGATCAAACACAGGGTTCGGTGAACACTAAGGTAACACTCTCCAAGCTGAGCTGCATCTCTGTCCCTAAGACCGTATATTTCCATGGGAGCATGTCACCCCAGGTTTGATGCATGAGCCCACATGTATGGCTCCATGGTGTCAGTAACCACAACATGTCAGGCAGTACTGTTCCTCATTCTGCTTGATGTCAGAAGCTGGCTCTGTTGTGTCTAGAGTCTTCAATGACCTTGTCTTTCTGGGGACTCAGTGGGGCTTTCTGGTAGGTATCTGGCTTCAGTCTTGGCACTGCTGGTGGCCTTGTGCCCAGGGAACTTTATCCCAAGGGATACAGAAGGGGATACATGGGTAGGAAAGAATGAGGACCAGTGAGTGGGGTAACAAATGGCATAGGTTGAAAATCAGACTTTAGGAGTCAATAGAGCGCACTGTCAGCCCTGGGAACCCACACAAAGGGAAGAGGGAAGAGCCCAGCGTTCAAGGCTGAGCTGACCCACTTCAGTGCTCTTTCATGGCACACTGACTCCCACTTACTGACCAGCTGTAAGCCAAAGGAGACAAACAATAAACCCCAATAGGCTGATCCCATCCTATGCGCGGCAGGACCTGTGTAAGAAGAGGCATTGAGATATTGTAGTCCTACACATTGATTTCTGGTTTTCATCCCTGGCCCTGGAACACAGCTAGCCTCTCAGGCCTCAGCTGTGTCCAGAGATCAGCCTACCTCATTGTCTTAGTGGAATGAGGCAGAGTAATGGAGCTGAGGCTGTGGTGGAGCAGCACAGACAGAACCACTACCCCGGGCAGCCAGAGTACCAGCTTTTGGGCCTGCTCATCTGATTGTTCCTCAGCTCAGGGAAGGGCACAGCATTCTTTGCAGAGACTGCGAGCTCTGCTTAGCTCAGAATAGGTGGGTTGCTTTGAGGGGAGGAGCCCTCCTCTCTGTTGCTCTAACTATGAAGGGGTCTATTGGCTCCTCATGGACAGAGCTGTTGCTGCCCTTGGGTGTGTGGGCTCCAGAGTCAGCTGGTCACCCCTGTCCCTGGCCTTTCTTCCCTAGGCTTTGCTATACCCACTTTAGGTGGACTCCTTCCATGTAGCACAAGCCTGTCTGAGAGTTGTCCTGGACTCCCCTCCAATCAGGCAAAACACCCCATGGGAACAAGGGTTCAGTGGTCCCAATGTGGAGTCCCAGTGGAGGTTTCTGAGTGGGTTATCCTCCAGTCCTGACAGTGACCAGCCAGGAGTCCATTCTTTTGGTCAGAGTCAAGTCTAGGGCTGAGATTTCTTCCCACAATCCCTAGAAAAGCCTACAAGAGGGAGTCAAGTCTGCAATGTAAGGGATATTGTAGTGCAATCAAGACTTTGAGGATGCAGACCTTTTTTCTGTGCACATGTGTTGGAGAATGCCCTGATACCTTGGTTTCTGATGTAATGGGAACAATTTGGCTGCTGATTCATGGGTGATTGATGGCAAAGGGCTCTCTGATGATCAGGAGACAGAGCTATGGAGATGCAGCAGCAGTTTGCCTGTTAACTCATATCTGACTCTTAGAATCCACAGTTTTCTGTGTGGGTTCCCAGGGCTGATAGTGGGCTCTATTGACTCCTAAAGTCTGATTTTTGACCTATGCCATTTGTTACCCCACTCGCTGGCTCTCACTCTTTCTTACCCATGTATCCCCTTCTGTATCCCTTGGGATAAAGTTCCCTGGGCCTGAGTTTTCCAGTCAAGAACCCCAACTACCACCCCCAATGTATTTATTTTATATCTTGTCCACAGTTTTAAATTCTTATGTTTTTGTGACTGCTGTGAGCTGTTAGCGAACCAAAGGAGGACCTCACCCATTAATCTTAAGAGGTACCCTAGGTCTGTCCACTCACTGGCTCTCATTCTTACCAACCTGCAATGAGCCCCACACCTGCGCTCACCATGGTCTCTGCTCAGCCACTCCCTGTCCTGGACTTTGGCCTTGGCCACGGGACTTCGATCTGTCTGCTCTCCATGGATACAGGCCAGCAGAGCTCTGTGATGTTTTGAGACGCTGTCTGTGCTCCCTGAACTCATGACTGAGTCCAGTGAGAGGTGTCTCAGCCCGGTAGCTGCTACTCTTTCATTTTGGATTCCAAAATGAACGTGGGGAGTGGATCCCAGCCCAGCCCACTGTGGGGAAACACACCCTACCAGTCCTGCAGCTTGAAGCAGCTGTGCTGGCCTGCTATTCCCTGTGAGCTTCTGTTGTACATGCTTACCGTGTAGCACCACCTACTATGTGCTGGGCATCCAGCAAAGCCGAATGACAGTGCCACCTTCTGGGTCAAGAAAGAATGAATTATGCTTCATTCTGTGATATGATGTTATCATAGAGATAATAATATTTTAAATGCTGTGTAAGCTATGGATCTGCTCACCCTCAGAGGAGATGTGGGGTATCTACTCTCTCTCTCTCTCTCTCCTGTGTTATATGTGATATGTATAGTATGGGTTTAACTGTGCTTGTGGTATGTGTGTCAGGTAGATGTACATGGTGTTTATGGTATTTACAAGTTTTCTCGTGTGTGTGGTATTTGTGCATTGTGGGGTATGTGATATATTGTGCAGGTACTAGCATGTATATGCTGCATGGCATGGGTCTGTGGTATAGTATGTGTGGACCAGGGAGGACGTTGTCTCCTGTCAGTATTCAGGCAGTTAGCCCACAGCATGAGACAGTGAGACACCAGCCACCCCTGCTTCCCTTGGGACGGAATTACTCAGATTCTTCAGACAAGCTCAACTTGATGCTGTCAGTCCTCTCCAAATGAAGCACCCATCTCTCGTGGAGTAATGAGTGCCCCGTGGGTAGATGCTGGTTGTGCTCTCTCTGCGGGTGGAGCTGAGTATTTGTTTGTCTTCATTCTGGGGCTGTGGAAGATACCATGCCACCTAGACCAGTGCTCCCCAGCTTTGGAATGTCCTACACTGTGATTTAAGTGCAATGACTTGTCCTAACGATCCAGATTAGCCTCAGGTTTAAGTAGCAAATGAGTTGCTTCTTTTCTGAGAGTCACGGGACCCTGTAGCTGAGTCCATGAAGCTCATTACAGAGCTGGAGAACAATTAGCCTTTGTGAAGCTGTCATGTGCATCCTAGAGCACTGTTGAGGCGGCTTCCGGTTTGGCATCCTTCTGGATGGGTGCCCCGTCATGCCCTTTGTGTTATGGGTCTTGTTGGGCTTCAGCTCTCAAATACTGTTCCTTCCCTCCCTTGCTGGGGTCTCAGATCTCAACAGGGCAGGTGATTAGGAGAGCCCTGGCCAGATCTGGTTCCTCCGTTGTACTGACGAACCTTCCAGGAGGTTATTAGAATGCATGTCCCTACTCTCTTATTATCTCCTAGGCTTCACTACACCTGAAGTCTGAGGAGTGTCCTGTCTGAGTGGCATGACCGGAGCCTGAAAACAGCAGATTTTCAGTGTGCTAAAATAACGAGGGAGTATTGCCCTGTTTCCAGTTTACCCAAATGACAAGAGCATTTGGTTTATAATGAGATGACCATGGAGCCATGCTTGGTAGGCCTTGGTGTCATTACAGAGCAATTTCTATGTTAACGGCGACGAGAAGAGAATGAAGACGTTGCTGTCACAGATGGAAAAGGGTGACATTAAATATGACAGTTACAGTGCAGCCAGGCAGACCCTATTCCATGAAGAGGGTGAACAAGCAACGTTTATATATGCATGTGAGCTTCTAGATTAAAGGGTATTGGTGCTCCTTTGAGGACCCACCCTAGCCAATAAAGTGTTACCTCATCTTCTCCTGTTAGGCGTTAGGTCCCTAGGCTGAGGGTAAGGACAGCGATGGTGTGATCTGTAAACCGTAGATCATCAGCCTCGGTACATCAGGCTGGTGAGATAGGCCCTAATGAGGAGTCCTAAAGTTGATGACACAGAAACTGATTCCAAGCTGGTGAAATGTCCCGCGCGCCTCTCGCCAGCAAGAAGACACGCGACACGCAGGCTTCGTCTGCAGTTCAGCTTTATTCAGCCATTGATAGAGGAGGAACCCGGGGCCCCAGAATGG
>CM052708.1:86092933-86115925 GCA_028551405.1 Uromys caudimaculatus | reverse complement strand
CAGAATGGCGCTGCTTATATAGCCCTGAGGCAGCGTGTCCTCCATTGATTGGCGCGCCCCGGGAGTGGGCGGTGATTAGTCATGTACACCCTTAATGCGCAGGCGCTTCGGGCGAGCCACCCCGCGCTATCCACAAGTTTCCTTAGAGCGACAGCGGAAGTCAGCGCCATCTTGTAATGGCGAATACTCTAACCGCTCCCTACAGTGAAAGATGAAGCCACAGGATTTTGAGGAGAGTTGGAAGAAAAGATCCACAGTGGATGAGGTGGGTGACTAAGGACTCATCATCAATGTGCTCCTCTGAACTCCTTCTCTTCTGCCAGGGCCTAATCCCAGCTCTCCTCATGGCCTAGTCCTGCCCCTGGCGATGTAGTGACATTTTGTCAGGCCCCAGAGGTAGCAAGAAGGACCTTTTCTAGAAATCCCAGAGCAAGTACCATGGCCTACTTGTGTTCCACGTTCATTGCTGACCTAATCCAGTACCAGTCAAAACGCAAAGCTCTGACAGACAGGCCTGGGCTGTGTGTGGGTGCCACCTGGGCCTTTGTGGGACACATACAGAGACAACAGCGGACTGTTCTGACTGTGGCCCTAAGCCACTGTTCACTTGCCTTTCTTCCCTCAGTGAATGGGTGAGTTCCTGGCTCTTGACATAGTAGGCCTGCTGCAGCAGTTCCCACAGGCAAGAGACCAGAAGCAGCCACAGCAAGTGCTTGACCCCACAAGTGAGGCACATTCACTCTGAGCACACATTGCTGAGGCCTCTCCACACCAAGGTGTCCCTGTTCATGTGCTCAGTGTGGGACTTTAGTTCTCGGTTACCACAAAGCTCACAGACTCACACTGTTCAGAAATGTACAATAAAAGTGTTGATGTTATTAGGAGAAAATGATATTTTGTGTTTTACTGACAACCTCGTCCTGTATTCTCTCCAGTTCCAGACATAAGCAGCTGCACTCTTCCCTATCGGCAATCATGCAGAGCCTGCCTCGAAAGGCTCTGCCGGATCCCAGACCTTGGGAATCTTAGAGAATAGAATGGGAAGATGGTCAGGCAGGACAGAGAGAGAGAGAGAGAGAGAGAGAGAGAGAGAGAGAGAGAGAGAGAGAGAGAGAGAGAGAGAGAGAGAAGGGGAGCTACATTAGTTAATATGTGGCCCAAGGGAACCCGTTGTCAATGAGCGTTGAGAAGCCAAAATGTTGGACACCTTAGCTGTAAAGAATGCTTCTAGTGGGTATGTGAGCCAAGGAAGTGTGAACAGCTCCAGCCAGTGTCTGAGGATGGAGGGGACCAGGGTGGTCAGGAGGCTTCTCTGAGAAGAACAAACAAGCTCGTGGCCTGCCTTGCTGCCTTCTGCATCTATTTGGGGGACCTCTTAGATTCTAGGAGGCAAGAAGAACTCTGGGGAATCCCCCTCCCCAGTGTGCATTGGCAACAGTTGGTTGTCAGAGATCACTACTCAGGCTGTGGCTCTGCCACTGCTTAGTGATGGGAGGGCAGCCCCTGAGATGTCAACGGATAGTGAACAGAGGTGAAGCCTAACCATTCCCTAATTTGCCAAGAAGCACCTGAGTACGGTGGCCAGCGCTCAACTCTAAACTACATTCATACGATTCATTAAAGTCAAAATCACCTTTAAGAGGATGGGGACCCTGGCTGACATTGTCCAAGCTCTCAGTACCTAGGAAACCCCAGGAACAAATTATCTATAAAAGTGGATAAAGTAGTCAGAGTATTCAAAACCACAGATAGCAATTCTTGAGTTTATCTATGAGTAACCCAGCTCAAGGCAAATAGCCTCAGGGTCTCAGTCTGCTTTAAAAAATTGAACCAGGGCCTGGGGAGATGGCTCAGTGATTCAGAGTACTTGCTACTCTTCCAGAGGACCAGAGTTAGGTTTAAGTCTTCTAACTTGAACCTAGGTTCAAGCACCTAAGTCAGATGGCTCACAGCCACCTGAAACGCCAGCACCAGGAGATTGGACACACCTCTGAACTCTGAGGACACACACAGAGGCACATACAGGAACTCCAGGGACACACACACACACACACAAATACATCACATACATACACACACACACACACACACACACACACACACACACACACACACACCACACATGAACACACACACACACACACATACATACACACACAGAGAGAGAAAGAGACAGAGAGAGAGAGAGAGAGAGAGAGAGACAGAGAGGGAGAGACAGAGAGACACACAGGCATACAGATAGAAGAAAATGCATTGATTCAAACAATTACTAAAATTTAAATAAAACAATTCACATAAAAAGAACAGCTATGAAAATCCTCATATGAAAAGTGTCCAGATATTAAACTTGCTTTAGATATTAAAACCGACTCTAAAGGGACAATAATAGAAAGAGTCTAGTTACTGATACAGAAGTAGGTAAGTCACGGGAAATATTAAAACGCAGGATTTTGTTCATAATGGAAATGGCATTTCAAAGCAATGGATAATGATAAAAGAAGGAACAGTATTGCAACCTCTGGCAACATATTTAGAAAACAAGAGCAATTGGTTGCTCTCATCCCATGCACTAACAGTAATCACAGGTCCAGAGGGAAGGCTTTTATACTCAGGGTTCCATGGCTGCACAGAGGCATCTTCCCCACATTTCCTCTTCCCTGGAGCTCCAGAGGTTCTGAGACCCTGACACTGACAGATGTAGCCTCTGAGCCCATGGGAGGCATTGTGCTGTGGGCTTTGAGAGGTTTGGGGGCTCAATAATAAAGAAGGCACAGCCACAGAGGCAGCAGTCCCAATGTTTTAAGCCATGCTAGAATGTCAGCTGCCTTCTGGCTGAAGTGTATGTGCAAACCACTAGATCCATCGGCCATTCCTTAGAGGAGCAGGAGGCCAAGGGAGCTCCCAGGAAGGAGGGAAATCTGAGGCAGGTGCTCCACCTCTACATGAGCTTTCTTCTCAGCACAGAGGAATTCTCTGAGCCCAGAGCTCTGCGCAGCCTTAGCAACTTCAAGCCTAGCAATTGCAAGACCACATCTTATCAACGGTTAGCAGCTGCTGAGTGAGGTGTATACGAAAACAAAGGATGTCCAAACGGCTAAAAAGTTGCTGCTTTCAGTTATTTTGAGAATAAATATAAAACTTTGAGCTTGGTGCTAGCAGGCTTTTTAAGATAATTCAACCCAACTCAAGTGAAATGGAGAAATAAAGAACCTAAAAGGCAGTACATATAGGGCATCGGTATTAGTCCATCTTCAGCTGCTGTAACAAAACACAGGAACTGCATATTTTCTTTTTAAAAGGATTTATTTAGCTCACAGTTTTGAAATGTAAGATTGGTTTAGCCTCTGATGAAGGGCTCATGACACATGGCATCCGAGTGCAGAACAGGAGCTGAAGTGAAGGTGAAATTAGAAGCTGGAGATTCAGGGTCCAGACGTGTTCTTTTTATAACCATCTCTCAGAGGAAGAACTGATATGCTGTGAGAATTACATTAATCCCTTCCATGGCAGCTCCTCTCTCTTTCCAGACTGGGGATCAAGTTTGCAACAGACATGTATTAGTGATTTCTCTGTGTCTGCAACCAAATGCACGACAAAAACAATTGTGGAATTAAGATTTATTTCAAATTAAGGCTGGAGAAAGATTATGGTTTTCCATATCAAGCAAGAAACTGAGAATGACTCTGTCCATGATCCTGACACGAGGCAAGGGTAGGTCACATGACTTGCTCTAGACCACAGATGCAGGCTCGAACAAGGGCCCATCCCCTGTGACCAAGTCCTCTGAGCCAGGCTCTACCTCTTAAGGTTCTATAACCCTCAAAATAATGCCACAAGCTGGGGACTAACACTCAAAACACAAGCCTGTGGGAGACCTTTCAGATGCATAACCTAACAACTTGTGCTTTTGGAGAATCATGTTCAAATCCCAGCATTGTGTTTGTTCCACTTTTGTAAAGAAGGGACAGTGCCTGAAACTGGCAGAGGGTCACAGGCTTCTCCTCTCTTGCCAGAGGAGCTGTTTGAGCACAAACTGTTCTGCTTCCCAGTGAGGTTGGAGGGTGAGCCCCAGACCAGTCTGCCAGCACCCAGAGTCTACTGTAGCTACTTAGACCTTTAGTGGTCCTGACTTTTGGGGAGCCCTAACAGCCTGGCTTAGCACAAGGCAGGTTACAGTCCCTGAAGGATTTCTGTCCCTAGAGTACAAGCCCCAAGCTTTGTGTGTAGTCAAACCAGGACTGTCCTTCTTAATGTGAAGTCTACAGAGCAGTAGCACTAGCTGGAGCTGCATTATCTGCAGGCTACAGATGCTCTGGGAGGGACTCCTTGGTCTACAGGCACAAGCTCTCCAGGACACCCAGATAACTGCAGACAATGGGGAACAATTCTAAGGAGTAGGTCCCAGAGGCTCAACATTTAGAAGCCACCGGGGTCCACGAATGCATTAGTCTGAGTTGGAAGTCACTGCCTCAGGTCCTCACCCTTTGCTGTTGTATGTTAGACTATTTGGGGTGGAGGAACTACAAGTGGTGATATTTGTGCACATTACAGAATGTATGAAAACCCACACCCGGGCCAGTGTAAAGGTTCAGTAGGTAAAGCCTGAAAACCCAAGTTGGCTCTCTAGAACATAGAGTAGAAAGAGAGAACTGACTCCAGAAAGTTGTTTTCTGACTTCCATATAAGGGTTGTGGCTGTGTACACTCCCCCTTTGCTTATGTACTCACAGACTCAATAAACTAAGAGCCAGACATGATCCTCCCTCAGACATAATTGCTTTTGAGGCCACTTAGGTCACAGATTCTTTTCTTCCCTAGATAGAGATCAAAGCATCTGTCTTGGTTTGGGTTTTATCTCTGAAGAGACACCATGACCAAGGCAACTCTTATAAAGGCAAACATTTAATTGGTGTTGGCTTACAGTTATAGAAGTTCAGTCTGTTATCATCATGGCGGGAAGCATGTCAGCATGCAGGCAGACATGGTGCTGGAGGGGCCAAGGCTTCCACATCTTGATCCAAAGGCAGCCAGGAAGAGACTATCTCCCACATGCAGCCAGCCAAAGGGTTTCTTTTGCATCGGGCCAAGCCTGAGCATATGAGGAGACATCAAAGCTCACCCTCATAGTGACACACTTCCTCCAAAAAAGGCCACACCTACTCCAACAAGGTCACATCTCCTAATAGTGTCACTTCCCATGGACCACGTACATTCAAACCACCACAGCATCCAAGACTGAGAACCAGTGAATATGGCCCTGTTGCATGGAAGGGAAGAAGGTGATGCCTCAGGAGGGCCATGCTACTTATCATAATAGGACAAGAGGAAGCAGTTACTGGCCTTCCACACGTGCCAGAAGCCGTGCTGCTACTTAAATCATCGCCCACAGACTCAAATCAACCCCAGAACCAAGGTGTTACTGTCTCCGCTCTACACAGGGCCCTGCACTCTCCTTCTCCAATCTTAGTTTCAGTCCAGCATTGTTTGAGTTCTCAGGGATTGATTTCCCAGAGCTGGGGACTCCTGAAGTGGTCTTCACTGCACAGCCCATGTTCCTACCATCTGACAGTTCATTCCAAGATATTTGAAGGAGCTTAAAACACAAAGCGAGGAATTTGGGAGATGGGGAGGAACTCCTGCCTGGTGGCTCTTTTCTTAGGGGAAAATGCAACTGGAGGAGCCTAGAAATATGGAAAACCAGCCTCAGCCTCAACCCCCCCAGGACAGGACAAATGGGGTGCATGGCCAAGGGTCATGTGCTGATCCTCCCTGGCCACCTCTCATGGGCCACTGTGCTCTGTATGCTACCCAGCGGCTTTTGAGATAGTCATGCTAAGCAGGTCAGTTCTTCATCCGGTCATGGCTGTCCTGACTCCAGGTCACAGCAGCCAGCCCTGTGGTCATGGGAAGAAGCTATTTTGCTTTTGTGATATGTACCACAGCCTGCTCATTTAAAGCACCCTCTGGAGAAGACAAAGATGACAATGATGGTGAATAACAGATTTCTTTCTCTGCTAGGCATGCTGCCACGTGCTTCCATGTAATGTTAAATGTACAAAGCCAGTTGGTGAGGTGAGGACTTGGATTAGCTCAATTTTACAGATGAGAAACTCAGGCACAGAAAGACAAAGCAACTTGCTCAAGGCTACACAGAGAACAAAAAGCATTTGGTTCTTACCCACCATACAGGTGGGCTTTACTACCTCCAGTCCCCTCTCATCTCCTAGCCCTTCTTTCTCATTTCTTCATCTCCCTGTGGTCCAAATGTTTCATGGGGTTCTTGGTAAGGCTTCTATTAGGTCTAGTTCATCCTTCTTCATCAGTCAGGATCCCACTGGGAGACAGATGTCATCAGTCATTGAGCAGAGAGAATTTAATATATAACGTGATATATAGTAGGGAGCTGTGTAGCCGAAAGGGCACACAAAGGACTCAAAAGCATCTCCAAGGTAGGCACTGTAATTCCCTATGGCTGGAGAAATAAGGAAAGAGAATAGGATTATCAATTCCCAAAGCAGAGCAAAGAGCCCGGCCGGGCCGGACCCCAGAATGCTGACTGGTGCTAGAGTTCTTCCAGTAGACACAGGGAGGGACATGGCATGCAAACTAGATACAGATGAAGTTTCAGATAAAGAGGCATCTGTATGATACTCACCACAGACCAACAGGAGGAAGCAAGACCACTCCCTCTTCTAACCTTGTGTTCCTTCTCCAGTACCTCTCTTGGAGAGCTTGACAGAGCAGCTGGCAAGGTGAGCATGAGGTCAGAACCTGACATGGGATAGGGGTGGAATTTAGACCTGAGACACTTGCTAAATAGTCCAGCTTCCCAAGGTCCAGGTTGAGAACTTGTCTCTCATACTTCAGGCTAAGCTTTTCATCTGCATCCACATCTTATCCTGTCCACTCACCTCTGGTATCTCTATAGTGCTTTCGAGTCCCACATAGCCATGTGCCTCTTATGGAATTCAAAGGACAGAAATAGTGAGTACTTCTCCATGCTGAGTGATAAAGATATGCATCAGATTGCTCTTGAGACCTTACTCTTTACTGAGGAAATAATTACAGTTGATAGCCACCAATGGAGGGAGAATTTTCCTTCTTTGAGTGTGTGACCACTGGAAGTTTCCTACTGCCGCCATGTCCAGCACTACACCTAAGCACATATGGCAGAACTAATTGGACTTAGTGAGTCAATGTAAAAAGAAAGAAAAAACATAAAGACATGGGTTTTGGAAGAGGATGCATTAGAGGAAACCTAAAGGAGTTAGAGAGGGTAGAGAAAGGTGGATATTTACATATTCTATTTGTGTAGGTATGAAATTCTCTGAGAGTAAATACAGGTAATATATGCATACCTTATGTCTTTGACCTTTTCAGAAATGAACAATTAAGTTTCTCAGAAAGGTATTGAACACAAGTTAGGGGTTTTCAATACCAAAGTATCACATCAATTAAATATCTGCCCTCAAGTTTTCTCTGGCTTTCCATATTCCAAAAAGCTTACAATAAAATTCACTCCAAAGTTACTGAACTGAGAAATTTACAATTACTGTCCTCGTGCAATAAAACAAGAAGGACTGTTTAGGCATTTAATTGACACCCAACAGCATCATTGGTGTGTTAATTAGACATCAATTACTGCACAGTACTAATTGGCATTTGATAAGCATTCTAACGGATAACCAACGTTTGCTCTACCAAATTAAATGCCTTGGTGAGCTGGGCATGACGGCTGGGAGGGAGGGAGTGAGGGGTGGCTGCTAGTGCCTGGCAGCCTACAGATAGAAGGGCCTGCCTGTCATGCCCTGCTTGGAAGTCGCTTGTAAGAGTCACGTGATTGGCAGACGTTGCTTGGGGGAAACAAGGTCTTATTTTTGATGGAGCCAGTCCTTACAGAAGATCCCCTCCTTTGTCTTCTCCTCTTTCTATTTGGCCCCACATATAAGTCCTATTTCTGTGGGCTCTCGCGTTAGCCTACCTGTATTCTAAGCCTGCTTTTACCACTGTCTAGACACACGCCCTGACTTGGCTTGCAGTTTCCAGTTCCTTTTTTTGTGAACCAGGAGTCAGTCTTTTGCAGAGGGTGAGAATTCAGGGCGTTTTAGTATCTGCTCTGCTTAGACCTGATTCCCTTCTGACCTCCTATTCTTTCCCCTAGCTTTGTTTCACTCGGTCTTGGTTCAGCTGGTGGGTCCCAGAGACAGGGTCATGACCATAACTAGAGACTCCATGAACTGGCGTTTTAAAGGCCGTTCAGTCCCATTGGGCCGTCACTTCACTGCTCTGTTCTTGGGTTTCCCTTCTGGGTTGCCATCCTAATAGTACAGTCAGTCCACTGTATACATGGATTCAGTACTCAGATTCAACTAATTGAGGATGAAAAATAGTCTGAAAAAGTTTCTGTACTTTTATCATTTCTTATTATCATTCCCTGAACAAAATTGTGTAAGAGCTAACATATCCTTTATGTTGTATTAGGCATTAGAAAAGATCTAGAGAAAAGACA
The DNA here is from genome assembly GCA_028551405.1 of Uromys caudimaculatus. Classification (NCBI taxonomy): domain Eukaryota; kingdom Metazoa; phylum Chordata; class Mammalia; order Rodentia; family Muridae; genus Uromys; species Uromys caudimaculatus. The sequence continues at coordinate 86,107,417 of CM052708.1, read as the reverse complement.
AAATATCCTGAAGGCCATGTCTGGTTACATGTTGATACCATGCTGTTTGATAAGGACCTGGGACATCCTGAGGTTTGAATATGGTGAGATTCTCGGAACAAATCCGTATGGGTCTAGCGTGTGATTGTTCTTACATTGTAGAGTTGATGCAAGGATTTAGAATAGTGCCTGTCCTTGGTGAGGGCTTACAGTTGGCTTTTGTAATCATCCGACTCAGTTCTCTGAAACCATTGAACTTAGCTCTCAACTAAGTACTTGTTTTCAGCAACCAACTCGAGTATATTCAGGCTTCTGTTATCTCCTGTTTCTCAGTGGCAAGTGTCCAAGTGGCCTCATTCTATCTTCTTTACCTCCTGGCTCTTGAGCACTGCTGGGTCATTATGAGCAGATTCTGCTGTAGTGTGGCAGGAGAGAAAAGAGAGAGAGAGAGAGAGAGAGAGAGAGAGAGAGAGAGAGAGAGAGAGAGAGAGAGAGAGAGAGAAAGAGAGAGAGAATTTGATACACACTAATTAGTAGTTAGTGAGTCTTAGTTTTCTTAGAGTATAAGAAAATGTGTTTCTTTCTCTCAGTTAATACTCTGATTAAAATATTACTTGAGAATTCAGGTTACACATGGATCTAGGCCAATTCAATGAAAGCTAATTTATTGAATGGCTAATTTGCTGAATGTCACCTCACAAGGAGTTAATCTGCTGGAAGTCAGTTTGCTGAGTCATCTGATTGCTGAATGGCGATTCACTGGAAACTAAGAACCTCTGCTGGTTTAGGAAGGGCTCCTCTGCTTTCAGAGCAGGAGCACCTGTGACAGTCAACCCACAAGCTGAGGAAAGAGCAAAGTCCACGTCCTTAAAAGGAGGGAGGACAGCCCCCTGCATTTCAGAGCTAGCCCGCCTGGTGAGTTCAGGGAAGTCAGCTGTAGAAACAGTCTGGCTTGGAGCCTGGAAACACATTAGGACTTCATATCCGGCTGAGCTGGCCTGACTGATCTGTGCTTAGATGGCAGTAAGACAGTGTTGATAAAACTAACGCAAAATGTTATTCTTAATAATTTGGAGCCTCTATCATTTACAGATCATTGGCAAACTGTCAGGGAATCAGACTATTTCCTTCCCTGTTATAGCTTTATCTTTGGGTATGTTAATACTGGAGAGAGAACATCTGTCTGTCCTCAGGGAAGATGGCCTTTGGTCTGGCAGCTCAGTCTTGCTCACGGCAGGGAGGAGTGCTGGAGAGCAGTTTGCAGGGAACTGAAACATTCCCTTCAGGAGGGAACAATGCTCACAGACTCCAGAAGTAAACAAACTTCCTGGAAAATCATACTTACAAAAGTCAGGGCAACCCCCCAGGGTTACGTGAACCAGTGCTGGAGGAGATCAGGGGAGCTGTCTGAAGAAATTGTTGATCCCACCAAAGGGGAGTCAAGACAAATTCATAGCAAGCTTTATTATATGCACACAATATGGCAGGTCTGGCAGCTGCTGCCTAGTCCTAAATGTGGGATTTGAGAGGGCAGTCCTGAACATAGGAGAATGGGGCCTTTATAGCCCCCCAATCTGCAAGGATAGGGGGTTTCCAAGGGCTGGAAGATTTCCAGAGGAATTTTGGTTATGTAGAAGCTGGGCAGAGCATCTCAAAATCATTTGGCAGGTTATCTTATGAGTGTGGGTGTCAGACTTGTATGGTCAGACTGTGAGTCAAGTTCCATAGGGTTTAGAACATCTCAAATGCCAGAAAATGTGTCAAGACATGGTCAAACGTAAGGTTTACAGAATATAGGAATGGACGTATTTTGACTTTGTAATAACATGGCTTCCAATCTTAAGATGGAGTTAGGCTGGTTCATCAAGATGTCTGAGCATCTCTGATTTCTTAGCTGCCTGCAAGCCAGAGAGCTCCTCAGTTGCAGCTTTCGTGATTCATCTCATGCTGGGTTAGGCTTTTCTGTGATACAGCTCTATTTGACCCATCCCTGATCCCGTAAGGAACCCGGATGCTCTTGTTAGTAACCCCCAAAAACCTAGCTGGTTCACCAAGTTGGACTTTAAAGCAGTTGTTACTTTGGTCTGTGTGGGTTCCCTCTCTGGGATGAGTAGGTGTATGTGTGTCCACGTGAGCACATTCCTGACTGGGTAGTGTATATAAATATGTATAAGGGAATCTGCAAGCATGGTAAATTCAAATACTATAAGATACAAAATCAGACTCTTATCTCAGCATTATTCATCAAAAGAAGGTACTAATATTATTTTGTGTCTGTTTTATAAATGTTTATATTATTAAAGTATATTAATGTATATATATTATATACTTATATGAGATTTATTTACTTATATATTTATATACAATTTTAATTATAAATTAGATCTTTATATATTGTATATTTATTTATAAATTAGATATTTATATAATGTATATAAGGAATACATTTGTATCCTTTTCTGTCATAAAATATCTCTGAGATTCATACCATTCATCCTTTTCCTCCTTTCAGCTAAAACGTGAATGGAATTTCTTCTTATGTAAGCACATATAAATACTTATGCTTCAAAAGAAGCCAAGTGTTATCCCAGTGTGCGAATCTATTGAACCATATTTTATTTAAACATATATGAGTGTTCCAACTGTCATGCTTAACAAAGCTTGGAGCTGCCAGCCCTTTTAAGTTTAGACATTCTGGTGGGTGTGGGTACATGATGATAGTTCATTGTGGTTTAATGTGCAATTTCTTAATGACTGGTGCCATAGTCCATCCTCATGTGTTTTTTGGGCACTTGTCTAGCTTGTGTATGATAGACCTGCACAGTGCCTTCATTTGTAGTAGTTTTTTTTATAGATTCTGAATCTCATAGTCTCTCAAACTACATCTGTAGATTGCAAGTATTTTCTATTTGTAAATTGATTTTCATTTGCTTTTAACAGACCAGCATCCCCAGTTTTAATCAGGTCTCATCTGGTAATTGCTTCTTTTGTAGTTAGTGCTTTTGGGACCTTATTGATTTAATCTTCCTGTATCCCTCTTCCCTCTTCCCACGTCATTTCCTTTAGTCCAGTTGTTTTATGTTTCTTGTTAAACCTTTAGTAGCATGTGCTAGAAAGTAGATTGAAAGTGGTTATCCAGTTGAACCAGGGTCAGGTTTATGAAAAGACCATCATTAAAAATGAATTAATTAATTCGGTTTTGGATATTGGATCAAGGCTTTCCACATATTAAACTTGTGCTTCAACATTAAAGCCCATCGCCAGCTTCTGGGTCTATTTTTAAAATGATACGTCAAAAAAAAGTAGGGCTATAGTCATGGTTCAGTAGTAAGGAGCATTTTTGATTTTGCATAGGACCCTAGTTTGATTCCCAGCCCCCAGTACTGGATAGCACACAATTGCCCCTGATTTTATTCCAGTGCATATGATACTTTCTTCTGGCCTCCATAGGCACGTGTACATACATGGTGCACATACAGACCTGTAAGTACACACACATTCATGTAACCTGTGTCTAAAACCCCATGAATGGCAGCCAATAAGGAAGGACATTCAAGCTAAGTTCCAGCTTGAATTCTGTGTCCTGTATCTAGAATTCTTTATGTTTGAGACAGGATCTCTTATGGAATCCTGAGTTCATTAAGTTGACTAGGCTACCTGGCCAACAAGTTTCAGGCATCCAACTGTCTCTTCCTCTTCACTCCTATCAGTGTTGGAGTTGCAAATATGCTCTGTAGTATCTTGATGTTGTTACCCTCATGCCTCTGCCTCTTCAGAATTTTTAAAAATTTATTATTTTATTTATTTACATTTCAAATGTTGTTCCCTTCCCTGGTCTCTGCTCGGCAAGGCAACTCCCCATCCAAATCCCCTCCCCTTTGCCTTTAAGAGAGTACTCCCCCACCCACCCACTCCTGCCTTACCCCTCTAGCATCCTCCTTCACTGGGGCAACAAGCCTCCACCAGGACCAAGTGCCTTCCCTCCCATTAGTACCAGATAAGGCTATCTTCTGCTAGATATGTAGCTGGAGCCATGGACCCATCCATGTATACTTTTTGGTTGGTGGTTTAGTTCCTCAGAGCTCTGAGGGTCCAGTTAGTGGATATTGTTCTTCCTATGGGGTTGCAACCCCTTCAACTCCTTCAGTCCTTCCCCAGCTCTTCCATTGGGGTTCCTGGGCTCAGTCCAATGGTTGGCTGCAAGCATCCACCTCTGTCTTGGTCAAGTGCTGATACAGCCTGTCAGAGGACAGCCCTGCTGGGCTTCTATCTACAAGCAGTTCTTTGCATCAGCAATAGTGTTGGGGTTTGATGTCTGCAGAAGGGGTGGATCCCAAGGTAGTGCAGTCTTGGGATGGCCTTTCCTTCTGTCTCTGCTCCATTTTTTGTTCCTTCATTTCCTTTAGACAGGAACAATTGAGATGGGTGAGTAGCCCCTTCCCTCAACTGGGGGCAATGCCTATGTACCGGGGGTAGTCTCTTCAGGTTTCATCTCCCCTCTGTTGGATATTTCAGCTAATGTCATCCCCATTGGGTCCTAGGAGCCTCTCATATCCTGGCATCTGGGACTTTCTAGTGGTTCCCCCTAGTGGTTCCCCCATTTCCTGCTCCCCACTGCTACATATTTCTATTTATACTCTTGGCCCTCTGGACTTCTTTCCTGTCTTTTCCTATACCTGATCCTGTTTCCCCTTTTGTCCTCCCCTTCCCGTCTCCTACCCAAAAACCTGCCTCCCTCTGTGACCAGTGAATGTTTTGCTACCCCTTCTAAGTGGAATACAAGCATCCACATTTTGGCCTTCCTTTTTGTTAAGCTTCATATGGTCTGTGAGTTGTATCGTGTATATTCTGAGCTTTGGGGCTAATATCCACTTATCAGTGAGTACATACCATGTATATCCCTTGGGGTCTGGGTTACCTCACTCAGGATAATATTTTCTAGTTCCATCCATTTGCCTGCAAAACTGGTGAAGTCGTCGTTTTTAATAGCTGAGTAGTACTCCATTGTGTAAATGTACAGATTTTCTGTGTCCATTCTTCTTTTGAGGGACATCTGGGTTGTTTCCAGCTTCTGGCTATTAAAAATAAGGCTTCCATGAACATAGTGGAGCATATGTCCTTGTTATATGTTGGAGTTTTTTTTGGTATATGTCCGGTAGTGGTATAGCTGGGTCCTCAGGTAGAACTATTTCCAGTTTCATGAGGAACCACCAGATTGATTTCCAGAGTGGTTGTACCAGCTTGCAATCCCACCAGCAATGGAGGAGTATTCCTCTTTCTCTACCTACTCTCCAACATCTACTGTCACCTGAGATTTTGATCTTAACCATTCTGATTTGTGTAAGGTAGAATCCCAGTGTTGTTTTGATTTGCATTTCTCTGATGACTACGGGTGTTGAACATTTCTTTAGGTGCTTCTCGGCCATTTGAGATTCCTTGGTTGAGAATTCTCTGTTTAGCTCTGTACCCCATTTTTGAAATTGGATTATTTCACCTGTCAGTGGTGGTGCATGCCTTTAATCCTAGCACTTGGGAGGCAGAGGCAGGTGGATTTCTGAGTTCGAGGCCAGCCTGGTCTACAGAGTGAGTTCCAGGACAGCCAGGGCTACACAGAGAAACCCTATCTCGAAAAACCAAAAAAAAAAAAAAAAAAAAAGAAAGAAAAAGAAAAAGTTGGATTATTTGGGTTTTTGGAGGTTAGCTTCTTGAGTTCTTTATATATTTTGGATATTAGCTCTTTATTGGATATGGGGTTGGTGAAGATTTTTTTTTCCTAATCTGTAGGTTACCAATTTGTCCTATGAGGTCCCATTTATCAATCCTTGATCTTAGAGCCTGAAACACTGGAGTTCTGTTTAGGAAATTCCTCCACACACACCCCCCCCCCCCCGGGCCAATGAATTCGAGGCTCTTTCCCACTTTCTCTTCTATTAGATTCAATGTATCTGGTTTTACGTTGAGGTCCTTGATCCACTTGGATTTGAACTTTGTGCAAGGTGACAAATATGGATCTATTTTCATTTTTCTACATACAGACTTCTAGTTAGACCAGCACCATTTATTGAAGATGCTTTCTTATTTTTCCATAGTATGTTTTTGGCTTCTTTGTTAAAGATCAAGTGTCCATAAGTGTGTGGGCTTATTCCTGGGTCTTAAATTATATTCCATTGATCAAACTGTCCATCTCTGTACCAATACCATGCCGTTTTTATCACTATTACTCTGCAGTACAGTCAGGTGTGGTGATTCCCCCAGAAGTTGTTTTATTGTTAAAAATAATTTTTGCTATCCTGGGTGTATTTTTTTTTCCCATATGAAATTAACAATTGTTCTTTCCATGACTGTGAAGAGCCATGTTGGAATCTTGATGCAAATTGTGTTGAACTTGTAGATTGCTTTTGGTAGGATGGCCATTTTTCCTATGTTAATCCTACGAATCCATGAACATGGGAGATCTTTCCATCTTCTGGGGTGTTCTCTGATTTATTTTTTTCAGGAATTTGAAGTTCTTGTCATACAGATCTTTCACTGGCTTGGTAAAAGTTACACCAAGATATTTTATACTATTTGTGGCTATTGTGAAAAGTGTTGTTTCCCTAATTTCTTTCTCAACTTGTTTGTCAGTTGTATAAAGGAAAGCTACTGATTTCTTTGAGTTAATTTTATATCCAGCCACATTGCTGAAGTTCTTTATCAGCTGTAGGAGTTCTCTGGGAGAATTTTTGGGGTTGCTTATGTATATTATCACATCATGTGCAAATAGTGATACCTTGACTTCTTCTTTTCCAATTTGTATCCCTTTGTTTTCTTATTGCACTAGCTAGAACTTCAAGTACTATATTGAATAGATAGGGAGAGAGTGGGCAGCTTTGCTTGTCCCTGATTTTATTGGGATTGCTTCAAGTATCTCTCCATTTAAGTTGATATTAGCTAATGGATTGCTGTATATTGCTTTTATTATGTTTAGTAAGGGCCTTAGATTCCTGATCTCTTCAATACTTTTAACATGAAGAAAAGAGGTGTTGTATTTTGTCAAGTGCTTTTTCAGCTTCTAATGAGATGATCATATGATTTTTTCTTTGAGTTTGTTTAATAATAGATTGCATGAATGAATTTTCATATATTGAACCATCCCTGCATCCCTGGAATGAAGCCTGCTTGATTGTGGTGAATGATGGTTTTGATGTGTTCTTGGATTCAGTGTGCCAGAATTTTATTGAGTATTTTTGCATCAATATTCATTATTGAAATTGGTCTGAAGTTCTCTTTCTTTGTCGGATCTTTGTGTGGTTTAGGTATCAGAGTAACTGTGGCTTCAGAGAATGAATTATGTAGTGTTCCTTCTGTTTCTATTGTGTGAAATAGTTTTAGGAGTGTTGGTATTAGTTTTGTTGATTCTTTGTATTGTTCTCTTTGTTTATAATTGGTTGATTTCAGCCCTGAGTTTGATTATTTCCTGCCATCTACTCCTCTTGGATGTGTTTGCTTCTTTATTGTAGGAGCTCTCCAGTTCATTTACCAGGGCACTTAGTGCTATGAATTTTCTTCTTACCACTGCTTTCATTGTGTCCCATAAGTTTGGGTATTCTGTGTCTTTTTTTTTTTTTTTTTCATTAAATCCTAAGTCTTCAGTTTCTTTATTTCCTCCCTTACCAAGTTATCATCCAGTAGAGAACTGTTCAGTTTTCATGAGTATGTAGGCTTTCTGTTATTTTGTTGTTATTGAAGTCTAGCCTTAGTCTGTAGTGATCTGATAGGGTGCATATCAATACTCTTGTATCTGTTGAGGCTTGTTTTGGGACCGATTATATGGTAAACTTTGGAGAAGGTACTGTGAGGTACTGAGAAGAAGGTATGTTCTTTTGTTTTAGGGTGAAATGTTCTGCATATATCTGTGAAATCCATTTGGTTGATAACTTTTATTAACTTCATTGTTCTCGGTTTAGGTTCTCTGTCAATGACCTGTCCATTGTTGAGAGTGGAGTATTGAAGTCTCTCACTATTGTAGGGCCATGAAAGGCAGACTGGTTCTTGGTCGAGCACAGTCTGGAAACCCCACTGACCCTGAGGGATGGCAGGCATTTTGCCTGGTTCCTGGACACTAGACTTCTGACATGAGACCACAGCCCTCCATAGATTTGTGGCCATCAGTCATGTAAGGGCAATGCCCCAAGTCCCTTCACAAGTAGAGTATACGACCTGTGGTCATGTAGTCTCAAGACAAATCTCCATTTTAATAAGATACCTAAAGGCCTGGAGCAGTTAGCCAATAAACTCCCCTTCCCAGACACTCCTCCCTGCAACAGGTATTTAACCTCAGGCCTACCCTGAGAAGTTGGGTACAGTTTTTATTCATCCATTTTCTGCCTTGACAATAAATGTCTTAAAACCATGGACTGTCTCTTTTTATTGGGATCTGCCATGGGGAGCAATGGACAGGGCCTTCGCCTAAAGAGCTGGCCTGTCTAATCTCCTGTAGGCCTCTCAATACTCCCAGCCACGACCACCAAGCCAAGCCAGCCACCTGCGGACAAGCCAAGGACTCCTCCCCAAGGGACCCAGGCAGAACTCCGCTGTCTTGGGCATAGGCTAGATCCAGTCTGTGGGCCCCCACTCCATTCTCAGCTCTTCTGTGGCATCCAGCGGCACCTGGGTACCCAAGAGCCTGAGAACCAAATGGCCCCAACCTCATTGCAGGCCGAGACCCTCGAGCCAGCTCTGGCTGTCCCTGGAACCTCAAACTGCACTCCCCCACCCCTAGAGTGGTGTCCCACAGCTACCTATAGCCTGACAACCACTCACACCCCCAGCGCTGCATGGGGTAAGCACAGACAAAACAGCATCCCACCTCCCTGAGTGGCCAGAGCCCTGTGGCAGAGCATACGCGGAGTACCATTTAACCTTACACACTATTATTGTGTGAGGTTCAATGTGTGATTTGAACTTTAGTAAAGTTTCTTTTATGAACGTGGGTACCCTTGCATTTGGGACATAGATGTTCAGAATTGAGATTTCATCTTGGTGGATGTTTCCTTTGGTGAATATGAAGTATCCTTCCCTATCCCATTTGATAACTTTTAGTTAAAAGTCTATTTTACTGAATATTAGAATGGGAACTCCAGGTTGTTTCTTGGAACCATTTGCTTGGAAAAATTTTCCAGCCTTTTACTTAGAGGGAGTGTCTGTTCTTGTCCTTGAGGTGTCTTTCTTGAATGCAGCAAAATGCTGGATCCTGCTTGCATATCCAGTCTGTTAGCTTATGTCTTTTTATTGGGGAATCGAGTCCATTGATGTTGAGAGATATTAAAGATATATGATTATTAGGTCCTTTCATGTTTGCTGTTGGAGGTGGAATTATGTGTGTGTGATTCTCTCCTTTTGGGTTTGTTTGTAAGATGATTAATTTCTTGTTTTTTTCTTTGTTGTAGATATTCTTGCTGTGTTGGAGTTTTCCTTCTAGACTCCTATGTAGGGCTGGATTAGTAGATATATATTGTTTAAATTTGGTTTTGTCATGGAATATTTTGGTTTCTCCGTCTATGATGATTGAGAGTTTTGCTGGGCATAGTAGCCTGGGCTGGCATTTGTCTTCTCGTAGGGTCTGCATGACATCTGCCCAGGATCTTCTGCCTTTTAGACTCTCTGTTGAGAAGTCTGATGTAATTATGATAGGTCTGCCTTTATATGTTACTTAGCCTTTTTTCCTTACTGCTTTTAATATTATTTCTTTGTTTTGTGCATTTAGTGTTTTGATGATTATGTGATGGGAGGATTTTCTTTTCTGGTCCAATCTATTTGGTGTTTTGTAGTCTTATACATTTATGACCATCTTTTGCTTTAGGTTGGGGACGTTTTTTTCTATGATTCTGTTGAAGATGTTTTCTGGAGCTTTGAACTGGGACCCTTCATGCTCTTCTAGTCCTAATCATTCTTAGGTTTGGCTTTTTCATTGTTCCCTGAATTTCCTGGATGTTTTGGTTTAGGACGTTTTTGTGCTTTGTATTTTCTTTGACCGTTGTGTCAATATCTTCTATGGTATCTTCTATGCTGAAATTCTCTCTTCTATCTCTTGGATTCTGTTTGTGATGTTTGCATCGGTAGCTCTTGACCTCTTTCCTAGGTTTTCCATTTTCAGGGTTGTTTCTATTTGTGATTTCTTTATTGTTCTACTTCCATTTTTAGGTCTTGGACTTCTTTGTTCGATTCCTTCACCTGTTTGATTGTGTTTTCCTGTGTTTCTTTAAGTAACTTATTTATATCCTCCTTAAAGGTTTCTATTATCTTCATGAGTTGGGTATTTAGGTCAGCATTATGCTTTTCAGGTTCATTGGGGTATTTATTCATGGCTTGCTCTGGTGGGAGAGGGGGGTTCTGATGGAGTAAAAATATATTGGCATCTGTTGCTTATGATCTTGTGCTTGCTTCTCACTATCTGGTTATCTCTGGTGTTAGCTGGCCTGGGTGACTCTGTGTGGAGCCTGCCTCCTGTGTCCCTGGGTTGTCACAGATCTCACGGAGCATCTGTGGCTCTAGCTGCAGCCCATCTCCTGGGAGACTTGTAGACTGTTGCCCTGGCTTCAGCAGATATCCTGGGAGTCCTACAGCCTGTGCGATGTTGAGAGAGAGGAAGAGGTAGGCTGATATGTCCCCAAGCAGGGGCACACTGGAAGGGAGCTAGCTTTAGCCATAGGGGAGGAGTCCTTTGTCTGCTGGGCACCTGGGTGGGTCCCAGCTGCTATGGTTATTTGGGTGGCTATTCTACTTGTTGCCCTGGCTGCAGCAGATCTCCTGTGAGCCCTGTAGACTGTGCAGTGTTGAGAGAGAGACATCAGTATTTCTTACCAGCACATACAACTTCCAGGTTTGGAAATTTTTGAGCCTTGTTAATAGAAAATATCACTTGCCTCCTAAAGAATTGGCCATTTTGTTGTAGTCTCCATAATTGACTTTTTTTCTCTTCTCCTTCCAGAAATTCTGAGCAAGGCTGTTAATCTCTATGAAATTGCAGTCACATATACTATTCTGTCCCTTAGTTGGCACCAGCACCCAAGTTTGCTGGGAGTCTGCTGTTGGATTGTTACTGATTCAGCTGAAGAAACCAGGCCAAGACTTTCTCTGGGACTGAAGTAGGCCTAGAAGTTTTACTGACATGCAAACTCACCATTCTGTTGTCAAAGACAGTGGAGTTCTTCCTGGCTCTAGGCAGAATCATAATGTGACTACACCCAGTCTATTGTATTATCTATGGCTACCAATTTGGATCATTGTGTCAGATGCTGAAAGTGCTAGAGCAGTAAAAAGACCCACACTAATATGGACTTCCTACTGTTGAGTTGGATTTATAGCCTAAGACTGCTGCTTTCATCTAGTGACGCTGCTGGCCAGCATAGAAGTATAAAACCCTGGACCACCTGACATGAGGGCTATTCTCAGGCTCCATTCAAAGACACTGGCAGGAAAAGGAGTTATTAGGCTATGTCGAGTTCCAAGGCAAAGTTTTGTTTGTACTCTCCTCTTTAGTATCAGTGAATAGAGTATCACCTCAAGGTGTGTTACATAAAATTGTATTAGTGTTGGTCAGCACACCCTTGGCTATCAAGGCTGATATTAAATTTGGTTGTACCTCAGTCTCATAGCCTGTATGATTTCAGAGGAGCACTTGGGACCCAACAACAGTTGTTGCTAATGAAGGCCAAACATGGATCCATCCCACCAGAGTACACTCCTCTGTCTGGTAGCTGAGCAGTTCTGCAAGCTCATGCTGTGAGGAACGCCACTCCACCCAGCTTGGAGTAGAGGTGTTAAAGGCTGCAAGCCAAGGCTGGCACTAAGCTTTGCTCGGCTTGAACTCCACAACCATCAGGACCTGGGAAGTTCTGAGGATGTGGGACTATATAAGGCCCATCCTGTGACTGATCATCATGCAGGCAAGGACTTGAGTTCATCCCCCTGGCATTCTTGTCTCCACCTGATGCTGCATAAGCCTGGACGCTCTGCCTGCAGGATCCTTCCAGTGTTTAGAGCCCTTTTATTTCTCCCTGATACAACTCACTGTAGTGTGCTTGCTATCACCACTTTCCCCTTTGATGCTGAATATCATCTTTGTTATTTAGCTGGTCATATTAAGAGTCTGTTTATTAATAAATTGATATTCCTCTTTACTTGTTCAATTAGCACTTTAATTACTTTGGCTTTCTAAATATTTTTGTTGAATAATTTTTCATACAATATATTTTGGTCTCGTTCTTCCCCTCCTGCAATTCCTCCCAGCTCCTTCCCATTTCTCTACTGTGTGTTAGGTTCTCTCCCTCTTTACCTTCCCCCTCTCAAAACAAATAGGAAAAAAAACCAAACAAGCTGTCTCTCTCTGTATTCCCACTCTTGTTCAGTCTTTCCTCCCCCTCTCCACTTGCTCTTCCCATTTCAGCCCCATCCCAATCCATTCATAACCATCCATTCTTCTTCCATTTCCCAGGGAGATCTATGTGCCCGTCAGGCCCCTGCCAACTCCCTTACTCTATACCTAACCTCTTTAGTTCTACCGATTGTAGCATGATTGTCATTGACTTAACAGGTAAATCTAAATCTTAACAGGTAAAGTGAATCTAAGCATATTTGTCTCTCTAGGATGATTTTTTTTCTAGTTCCATTCATTTATTTAAATCATTTCATGATTTAATTTACTTAATGGATGAATAATATTTCATTGTGTGAATGTATAATATTTTCTTTATTCATTCATCTGTTGAGGGACATCAAGGTTGTTTTCAATTTCTGAACATGATTGAGCATTGTCTTCTGAGTAAAATGAAGCATCCTTTGGAATGGGCTAGATCTAGAGTTTCCATTAAGACAAGATTTTCAACATTTCATATATTTATTTTGTGTTTCTTCCTATGTTTATGTATATGGGTGTTCACATGCCATAGTGCTGTTGTGAAGACTCGAAAGCAATTTTAGGGTATCAGTCCTTTCCTTCCCCCTTGTGGGTCCTAGAGACTGAACTCAGGGCATCAGTCTTGATGGCAAGCAAGATCACCTGCTGAGCTCTTTCACCAGCACGAAAGATTTAAAGTCTTTAAAATTCATAACATAGTTCAAATTCCTCGTTCCATTTTGAATTTCTTAGAAACATTATTTTCTATTCAAATATATTGGCAAAAAAAAATGTTCATTACCTTCCCTCCTCCTTTTGCTTCTTGGCAGGTGCACACCTGACTCTGCTTTCCCACTTTCACAGGTTTCCTGGGCATTCCCTTCGCCACCGTGCATCATTTCCCCACTGTCCTATTCCTTTTATTAGTGTGTTTAAAGAAAAGGGTGTGGTGTTGAACGCTGACTTTCTCGGTTCTGTGCCTTTATCTTCCCTTTCTTGACTTCTGTCCTGGTTGTCGCTGGTTTTCCCATTGTGTTTGAGCTAAATTTGTTCTTTTTTCCCTAACTTCATGAGATGGCTGTTTAGATCCTTGGCTTCGGCATTTCATCTTTTCTCTTCTGGGCATTTAATGCTAAACATCATCTGGATTCGTAGCTGATCCCATCAATTTTGATATGCCCCTGATAGTCTCAAATATTTTCTAGTATTTATTCAAATGCTTTTATTTCTCTTCTGCACCTTATGGAACTATCTGGTTAATTTATGAACATTTGAGATTTTTGTTAACTTTTGGTTGCTGATTTCTTGTTCATTCCATTGTAGTCAAGGAACATACTTCATTCAATTTTCACGTCTTTATTATTGTTGAAACATATTTTATGGGTTCACTTATGGCTGATTTACTAGTTTTATATTAATTTTAAAATAAGGATTGTTTTATAGTTTGAGCTATAATGTCAAGTAATGTGTTAAACACATTTTTTTTTTGATACTTTATTTACATTTCCAATGTTTTCCCTTTTCTAGGTCTCCTCTTTGGAAACCCCCTATCCCCTCCCCCTCCCCGCCTCTATGAAGGAATTCCACCTCCCACCTACCCGCCCACCCATTCCCGTATTCTCACCTTGACATTCCCCTTTACTGGGGCCTCTAACACCCTCAGGCCCAAGGGCCTCTCCTCTCCCTGATGGCCAACAAGGCCATCCTCTGCCACATATGTGGTCCGAACCATGGGTCCCTCGATGTGTATTCTTTGGTTGGTGGTTCAAACTCTAGGACGACTGGGGGCGGGGGGGTCAGGCCAGTTGATGCTGTTGCTCCCTCCATGGGGCTGCAAACTCCCTCAGCTCCTTCAGTCCTTTCTCCAACTCCTCCATCTGGGACCTCACTCTCAGTCCAGCGGTTACTGTAAAGTGAAACTTGGGCATTCTGAACTTTTGGGCTAATATCCACTTATCAGTGAGTACATACCATGTTCATTCTTTTGCGACTGAGTTACCTCACTCAGGATGATATTTTCAAGTTCCATCCATTTGCCTGCAAATGTCATTAAGTCATTGTTTTTAATAGCTGAGTAGTACTCCATTGTGTAGATGTACCACATTTTCTGTATCCATTCCTCTGATGAG
>CM052708.1:86074537-86092833 GCA_028551405.1 Uromys caudimaculatus | reverse complement strand
GTGGAGAGAAGTTTTGAGCTATAATGTCAAGTAATGTGTTAAACACATTATTTTAATATTCTAATTTCAAACCTTTTCTACTTTTTCTCTCAGTTGTGGAGAAAAGTGTATTAAACTCACACTGTCATTATATACTTCTGTTTTATTTCCTTGTAGGTTAATCAATAACTGAGTTCTATATTTTTGTCTTACACTATTAGGGACATATGAATGTTGATTATTTTTATTGTACTAATTGTTGGTTCTGTTATCATTATGAAATGTACTGTATTATCATGTAAAAAATGGTGGTCCTAAAGTTTCTCATTTTTTTTTTATAATATGGACGTGAGGGAAACTTTTCTCTAAGTATTTGTATAGTACATTTCATTTTTACTTAATATCCACTCTATGTGCTTAGAATTTGGACAATTTGGTAGGAACCATAAAATAATTGACCTTTTATTTGGGGTATTTATTGTATGTATTTAATATCATTTCTGATGTGATTGGCTGTATAGCTATCTCTTAACTACTTTTTAAAAACTGTTGGACATGCCTGAATCTATGTTCATTTTCTTTTTCTTGTTTTATCCACAAAGTAGGCTTACTTATTCTATTATTTCTCCTTGTTTAGTTTGATAGTTTTGTATTTTTCATAGTGTAAGAAATTTTACTTTAGATATTCAAAGGGCATTTTAAATTTGTTAAAAGCTAGCAAGGAAGACTGTTTATATACCAAACAAATTAAGAACTTTTGAGTGCATTACAAAACACTTGTGTTTCATTTTAAATTTTCTCATGTTAATTGCAGCTTCATTTTTAAGCCTTGTAATATAATATCACCATTATTGTTTAGTATAGTTAATATTTATTCAAATTTCTCTTTGTTTGTATTTATAGTAATAGTGTCCTTTCTCTTGCCTATCTTTGTTTTCTGGAAATTTATGGTTTTACCTAGCATTATTTTTCTTCTTCCTGGGGTATTTCCTTTAGTTTTCCACCTGGTACATATACTTTAGGATTTTGCTTATATGAAATGTGTCATTTTAAAAAGACTTATGTTATTATTTATGAGAGGGGGTTCTGGTTCTCTGTGTGTGCGTGCATGCTCGTATGTGTGTGTGTGTGTGTGTGTGTGTGTGTGTGTGAGCTTAAGTTACAGTCAGTTATTTGCTCTCCATTGTGCGAGCTGGGAACTGAACTTAAGTCTTCTGGAAGACCATCACATGCTTTCAACCACTGAACTATCTCTTCAGGCCCCATATTTTGTCTTTATTTTGAATAATAATTAAAACTTTTATGTTACACATAAAATTCTTCATTAGTTATTTCCATATACACATATTTCTATATAACTATATAATCTTTAGCATTACACACACACACACACACACACACACACACACACACACACACACACACAGACACACAAACTGTCAGATGCTCTTTCTTGACACTATCGAGTAGCAAACTTTTTCTGTAGATAAAATTGGATAACCTAGGCTGTGTAGAGTGGATTTGCTTTATTGCTTGCTGGTTCATTTTTATGTGCCAAAAGAGAATTTCAATCTCTAGTGCATCTGGTAGAAAACTGTCTTCCTTAGTAACTATGCCCTTTAATCCATCAGAACTTCACACGGTGAGAAATGAAAGCACACATTTTGTGTTCAGTTGCTGGGTATGTTTCTATAGAGTTGCTTTCTGGAGACTGGCCAACAGTGAAATGGCCTGAGATGGGAACTCTCTGCATCACCTGTCTCTCATGAACCTCGACTCTCACTCTTAAGGTGCTGCACTATTTTGATGCTTCAGGAACAGTTTTCAATTCAGTTTCCAAGTCCAGCAATCTCTGACAAGTCTGGCATCATCAGTTCATGTGCAGACCCTAGTAGGAGATAGAAAGTGTAACTTAGAGAGTGATACTGTACTAGGCTTCTTCCAATCAAGTGCTTTATGTTTGTGAAGTGGGAACACTCAGGGAATCAGGGAAAAAGAATCTCCACTGTATAGTCACTGGACCTAGTTCTCAATCTTTGTGTTCTGCTTGTTGTTATTTGTTTACTGAAGAGATCAATTAAGACTTTAGTTTGCTAGGGATTATTGACAAATATCCCCATGTATGAAAATATTTTGATGAAATGATTTAAACTTGCTGCCCACTGTAGTGACCATACCTCCCCCATGTCTGTAGTTTAACTACCTGCTTTATTCATTACTTTGGATATGTTGAGACACCTCCATGATCATCACTTAGAAAAGGCAAAATTTCAGATTCTACCCAAACCTACTGAGGTAGAAATTGAGAAAAAAGCTCAACACTCTGCGATTAAACAAGCCTTTCATGGGATTTGAATTTATACTGAAATCTGAGACATAATATATCCTGTCATCTCGACTACAGGCAAAAACTTATTTCAGTCATGATATCCACTAAAATTGTTCCTATCCAGCAAGGATAGACATTACAGAGCTTTGGTAATAATGCTGTGTTCCTGGTCAATCTATGTTTTAATGTATTACTAAATGTCATTCCTGAATGTCTGTTGGGAGATGCATTTCGGGTACATTGAGTAGCAACTTATGATAAATATACTCCAATATTCCAATCTCCATAAGGTTCCCATTGCTTTCTCTAGAGGTTATACTCAAG
Source organism: Uromys caudimaculatus (assembly GCA_028551405.1). NCBI lineage: Eukaryota > Metazoa > Chordata > Mammalia > Rodentia > Muridae > Uromys > Uromys caudimaculatus. The sequence goes on along the minus strand of CM052708.1, from coordinate 86,090,201 downwards.
AAGTCTTAGCATTCCCTTTAAGGTGGTCCATTATTTACTGTGGGTTCCAGATAATCAATTTTGGAAATTTCCATAATCACTGCCAGATGATTTATTAAGTGCACAGAATCAGAATTTCTGGTGAGGGTATCCATACGCACAAAGTAGTCTGATTGCAATTCTCTTTCTCCATCAGTATTCTATATCAGTTTGGTTATAAGTACTTACTGATACAGGCTAGCAAAATAGTTTGATTCTGTTAATGTGCACACAGGTATGCATGTGCATATGTGATGTTTACACTCTTATCCCTATGTTATGTTGGGATCGTATTCTAGTTTTACATCTTAAAAAGGAGTGTGTGGAGGGGCGCGGATCTCACAGAGAATGAAATTCATTTGGCAATTAAAATTATGTTTCTTTTTAAAACAACAAATTGTTTTACTAGTGTGTATTAGTTGTACATAATGATTTATCTGATAATGATAATTTCACTCATATCTATCATATCATACTGTAGCATCCTTTCCCCATTTCTAATAGTTTGCATTTTCTTCTAATACTTATACTTTCATGTCACTCAGGGTGTGTGTGTGTGTGTGTGTGTGTGTTTGCATGCAGAGTCTTTCTGAGCCTCATTTCACTTAATTTGATGAGTTCCTCCACTTCTACCCATTTTCCTATGAATGACTTTATTTCATTCATTTTTATGGAAAAATAAAAGTTAGCGTGTATACCTGCTCCGTTTTCTTTGTTTATCCATCCTTTGATGAATCCCTAGGTTGATTCTATACATGAGCTACTCTTAGTAGTGCCACAACAACCACGAATGTGCAACTATACCTGTAGGAAACAAACATTAAATATGCAGGTGTCTCTGTAGCTTGTTGACTTAAAATTCCTTTGGGTATATTCTTAAGAGGGGTATTGTTGGGCCATGTGATAAGGAAGGTTACTTTTAGGTTTTGGAAGAACTTAGATCCTGATGTCCATAGTTACTAGATTACTTTATGTCCCCACCAGCAGTACATAGGGTTCTTTCCCCTGCATCCTCAACAGCATTTGCCATTTTGTTTTAATGTTAGCTGTCCTGACTAGGGTGCGATGGATATAGTCTTTACTTGCATTTCTCTGGTGGCTAAAGGTATTGAACATTTTAAATATATTTATTGTTTTTGGCTTTTTAAAAATCATTTTAGAACTATTTATATACTTATTTGTTGATTTTATCTTGCTTTATATATACCTTTTGAGTTCTTACTGATACTAGATGTTACCACTTGGTCAAATATATAGGTAGCAAACATTTCCCACTCTGTAGGCTGTGTGGCCAATTGGTGATTATCTCCTTTGCTATGCAGAAGCTTTTTAATTTTAGACACTTTCATTTGTCAATATTTGGAGTTGTTATTGACTGATTTGAGTCCTTTTCATATACCTTGAAGTACTTTTGTTATATTTTCCTCTAGACTTTTCAGGTCTTACAATTAGGTCTTTGAACCATATTGATTTAATTTTTGTTTAGAGTGAGAAGTAGGTACCTAGTTTCCTTCTTCTATATGTAAATATGCAATTTTCCAAGTGCTGTTTGTGAATGAGGGTGTCTTTTCTCCAATGGATGTTTTTGGTTTCATTGTGAAAGATCAAGTTGGTATAGATATCTGTATTGTCTTTGTCTGTTTGTTTGTTAAATCAGTTGTTTTGTTTGTTGGCTTATTTTTGTTTTTAGTTACCATTAATCTGGAGTGCATTTTGAAATCATGTATTGTGATACTACCAATATTTCTCTTTCTTAAGATTGCTCTGACAGGCTATTCCCCACTTTCTCGTCTATTAAATTTAGTATATCCAGTTTTATGTTGAGATCCTTGATCCACTTGGGCTTGGGTTTTGTGCAGGGTGATAATTATGGATCTATTTGCATTCTTCTTCATGCAGACCTCCAGTTAGAACAGCACTATTTGTTGAAGATGTTTTCTTTTTACATTGTAAGGTTTTGGTTTCTTTGTCAAAAAGCAAGTGTCCACAGTTGTGTGGGTTTATTTCTGGGTCTTTGATTGGGCTCTAATGATCAACCTGTCTGTTTCTGTACCAACACCATGCAATTTTTAATCCCTATTGCTCAGTAGTATAGCTTGAGATCAGGGATGGTGATTCCTGAAGAAGTTCTTTTATTGTTCAGGATTGTGTTAGCTACCCTGGGTTTTTTTCTTTCTATATGAAGTCGAGAATTGTTCTTTACAGGTCTGTAAAAAATTGTTGGAATTTTGATGGAAATTGCATTGAATATGTAGATTGCTTTTGGTAAAATGACCATTTTCATTATGTTAATCCTACCTATTCATGAACATCGGAAATCTTTCCATCTTCTGATATCTTCTTCAAATTCTTTATTCAGGGACTTGAAGTTCTTAGTACAGGAGACAATTTTCTGAGCCTGGTTCAGGCTCTAAGATAAACAATCAATAAATAGAACCTCATGAAACTGAAAAGGTTTTATAAGGCAAAGAACACCATTAATAGGACAAAATAGCAGCCTAAAGACTAGGAGAGTAAGTTCACTAACCCTACATCGACAGAGGGTTAATATTCATAATATATAAAGAACTCAAGAAGTTAGACACCAACAAACCAAATAATCCAATTAAAAATGGGGTATGGAGCTAAACAAAGAATTGTCAACAGAGGAATCCCAAATGGCCTAGAATCACTCAAAGAAATGTTCAGCTCCTTAGTCATCAAGGAAGTGCAAATCAAAATAGCCCTGAGATTCCACCTCACACCAGTCAGACTGGCTAAGATCAAAAACTTAAGCAACAGCACATGCTGACAAGAATGTCGAGCAAGGGGAACACTCCTCCATTGCTGGTGGAATTGCAAATTTGTACAGCCACTCTGGGAATCAATCTGCCAGTTTCTTAGAAAATTAGAAATAGTTTTACCTGAAGACCCAACTATATCATTCCTTGGCATATATTCAAAAGATGCTCTATCATACCACAAGGACATGTGCTCCCCTGTATTCATAGCAGCTTTATTCGTAGTAGCCAGAAACTGGAAACAACCCAGATGTCTCTCAACCAAAGAATGGATACAGAAAATATGGTTCATTTACACTATGGAATATTTTTAAGCTATTAAGAACAAGGACATACTGAACTTTGCAGATAAATGGATAGAACTAGAAAATATCATCCTGTGTGAGGTAATCCAGACTCCAAAGGTCATATGTGGTGTATACTCACTGATAAGTGGATATTAGCCAAAATGTACAGGACACTCATGATACACTCCACAGACCCAAGAAGTTAAAGAAGAAGGTAGACCCAAGTAAGGATGCTTGAATCTCACTTAGAATGGGGAATAAAATAGTCATAGAAGTCAGAGAGAGAGGGAGGAAATTGGGTGGCAGAGGGAAGAGGGATGGGAAGGGGGGACAGCAGCAACAGATGTGGGAGGAGACAGGAGAGAAGGCCCGAGGACCAGGAGAGTCAGTGGAAATCTACAGTTTCTGGGGATGAGGAGAATCTCTAGGAAGTCCTGGAGACCTAGGATGGGAGAGGCACCCAGGAGTCAATGTCAGTGACTGTAGCTGAGATACCTAACAGTGGGGACATGAAACCTGAAGAGCCTACCTTGTATAGCCAGGCAGTACCCCCAGTGGAGGGATGAGGACACCAACCTACCTACAAAATTTCCAACTCCAAACTTCTGTCTAAAAGAAATGCAGGGACAAAGATGGAACAGAGACTGAAAGATTGGCTAATCAATAACCAGCTGAATTTGAGACCCATCCCATGGGGAAAACCAATCCCTGACGCGATTAGTAATATTCTGTTATGCTTGCAAACAGGATCCTACCATAACTGTTCTCTGAGAAGCTCTACCCAGCCGCTGACTGAAACAGATGCAGACACCCACAGTCAAAGACTGGTTGGAGGTAGGGGTTATGGAAGAGTTGGGGGGAAGGATTGAAGCCCCTCAAAGGAATAGGAACTCCACAGGGAGATCAACAGAGTCAAATAACCTGGACCCCTGGGAGATCTCAGAGACTGAACCATCAACCAAAGAGCATACACAGTCTGGACTGAGGGCCCAAGCACTTATGTAGCAGGTGCACGGCTCAGTCTCCATGGCTGCCTTTACTGGTCTCAGAGAGAGGATGTGCCTAATCCTGCACAGACTTGAAGTGCCAGAATCAGGGGATACTGGGGGTGGGCACCCTTTCAGAGGAGAAAGAGAAGGGGCATGGGGGAGGGACTCTGTGAGAGCAGGGATCGGGAGGGGGCAGTGTTTGGGATATAAATTAATTAATTAAAGAAAGGAAAAAGATTGCTTGAACAGACTGTTTAAGGCAGAAAGCTCAGGATAATCTCAATAGATTTAGAAGGCCTTTGGTTCAGTCTCAGATTTCTCCAGGATGGAATTCCTGAGGAAATTAGAAATAGAAAGACTATATTTGAACATAATGAGGGCTGTATATGACAGACATATATTCATTTTATGCTTGATTGTGAAAAAAATAAAAGCAGAAATGCTGGAACTATCACTACTACTTTCTTAAACACCTAGGAATAAGTCTGTTCATGGGCTGAAAGACTACTTCTAGGAAAACTATAAAACATGGAAGGAAGAAATGGAAAAGATAGTAGAAGATGGAAAGACTTCCTAAGCTAATGGGTTGGCAAAATTAATATCAGGAAATAGCTACCTCATCCAAAAGAGATTAAAAGTAAAAATAAAAGTAAAAAGTGATTAAAGTATTCTATCAAAATTTCAATAGCATCCTACACACACACACATGCACACACAAAGAAAATATAATCACTGTTAGAAAAATTATGGAAGCACAAAATAACCTGAATAGTCAAAGTGATCTAGCTTTTCTTTCTCTGACTGGTTGGCACCTTGTTGGGGGGAGCATAACCATTGGTTGAGTTTAGCTTTTTATGTTGATCTTTGTGCTATTTGTCCTCCAGTTTTGTTTGTGTATGTGGTGATGGGGTTGTCAGATAGTATCTGGGGTTACAGATAGTTGTGAGCTGCTATGTGAGTGCTGGGACCCAAACCTGAGTTAAGTGCTCTTAACCACCAGGCCATCTCTCCAGCTGCCTGACTGTTTTTTTGACTTTCAGACTGAAACTCAAATTTCTTTTATTCAGATGATCAACTGTGTGGGAATTTGTTGTGATGATAAAAGAAAAGTAATACAACAAGGGCAAAGGTAAAGCCAAACAGAAAAATCGGGAAAGAACAATCCTCAGATTTAACCAACTAACATATAGAGAAATGTACAAGTCTAGTGATGAAGCGGGAAATGGATAGAATGAGATATCACAAGTTTGCTCTTCAAATTGGTGATAATTAAAGCAACTGAAATCTGTTCTCTGTGATAGTGAGACATAAGCACTCATGTAGATGATCAGAATGTGAGTTTCTTTAACTTTTGAGAAAGTAAGAGATGATACATATTATAAATAACATGGAAATCCTTTGATTAAGTACAGCCAGTTTGAGCCATCATTCTTATAGAAATAATAGGATCATTAGTTTTCCTGTAGATGTCTAAGAAAATTTATCATGGTGTCAAAAAGCCAGAACCAGTCTTTAGAATCGTCCTGAGGAATAGATGAATAAGTGATGGTGTATCCATGGTGTGAAGCATTGAGCATGAGATGGAGTTAAGTAGATTTCTACACAGATCTCTAGCAGCCTGTTCATCGTATGCTGAAAATGTTCATTGTGTGACTGAAAAGCAAGTGTCAGGAAATGGCAATGGTAGGACCCAGTCAAGATTAAAAATGGTAAACAAAAAGTGAACCAAAATTTATAGAAAGGTATTTATGTCCTTGTGTTTGCGAGATCAGGATGTGAAACCTCACTCAGCAGTTACAGCACTGGTATTGTGTGTCATGGGAAAGAAGAGAACGTAACACTGTCTTCATGCAACTTTGTTGGCCAAGTTTTATAATGAAAACATCTACAAGGTTCGACACATCTAGTACAATCTTAGGCAGTTAAAAAAAATCTTACAATCTTAAACACCTCTGCCTAGGAGCTGATTGATGATCTCTGCCTGGCACTGGGCTCTTCCCACTGACCAGAAGTCCAGTGTAGATTGCAATACACTGTCTTTTTCACACTCAGAGCACCTTCGTGCACATGCCTGAACTCTCAGTGGTACCCCATTCTTTTCTAAAGATGAGGAGAAGGAGAGGAAACTAAAGTGCAGATAAGAAGGATGGGTCCCATAAATCTCAAGCAATGGAGTCAAAGGTGGGAATCATTGGACATACTGAGAGTAATGTGTCTTATCTGAAGCAGATGCATAGCAAACTTGAGCTGTTCGTTTGTGAAGGCAAAGGACAAAAATTAAGAAACAGAGGCAAAGCCATTTTATCTTTTGGGAGAATATGTGCACACACAAACACACAGACAAACACACACACACACACACACACACACACACACACACACACACACATACACACACACTTTCTTTCTAAGATGGAGTTATCTCTTAACATCCTTAAAACATGTATGTCTTCTGCAGACTTCTCATATTTTAAGGTACATATTTTGTATGTGCCATGACAGTTCAAATGCCACATACAGTGGCTCATCCTTCCTTCTGCATGTTCCCAATTCTGATCCTTAGTCAATCAAGCTATTCATGTGATCTTTATGAGAAGCTAGACAAATAGAAGGAAAACACCAAGAAATCATCATATTATATTTGATTTCCCAAATATTTTTTGTTTTAGTTGGTTTTTGCCAATTCTTCATAAACTATGCATCTGAGAAGAGGGAATCTTAATTGAGAAATTGAGAAAATGCCTCCTTAAGATTAGCCTGAAGACAAGTCTGTGTGGTATTGTCTTGACTAATTATTGATGGTGGCTCAACTCATTGTGGGAGGTGCCATTTCTGGGCAGGTGGTCTTGGGTTATATAAGAAAGCAGGTTGAGCAAGCCATGGGAGGCAAGCCAAATAACAGTAGTCATCTATGGTTTCTGTTTCACTTACTGCCTCCAGGTTCTTGCATTGGATTCCCTTAATGGACTGTGTCCTAGGATATGTAAGTCAAATGACCTTTCTTCTCCAAGTTGCTTTTGGTCAGTAGTCTTTACCACAGTAAACAGAAACTTAACTAGGGTATTCTTTAAGATGCAAAAGGCAGTCTTGTGATACCTTTCAGTTGGAAGAATACTTGCACATGCCCTGGATTTGCTCCCTCATACTGTGTAAAATTAGATGTGGTGGCTTGATATGGTGGTATAAGCCCAGGATGCATGAGACTTTCTCTCAGGAAACAGAAGCTTCAAAAGGGGGCAAACCTGAATAAAGCACAGTTATTTGTTTTTATTATTTATTGAAATATATTGTCCAGGCCTTGCATTCATGTGATTCCCTGTGTTAGGACCTTGAGTAGCTCTGAAAATAGGTACACACCTCCATGCCCTACTTATGTTACATCACTTATATAACAATGATAGGACTGTAAAGAAAAGAGAGAAAAAGGTAGCCTGCCCCATCTCTGCTCCTTGCAAGAAGAGGGAGGAGAAACCCTGACTGCTGAGGAGTGACTAGCAGAAAGTCTTCCATTGGGAGCCTGTGTGTGACCCAGGCAGGATACTCTGGTAGCTATTGATTGTTGTATTAATTAGTATTTGTATTTATATCATAATATGAAAGCGTATTTTTAACACAACAACTTGTTTAGCGGAACCAACACTGAAGTGTTTAAAAAAACATTACTGTAGTATTTGTATTTTTCATATCTTTATAGATGCTCTTTGGTCTGGTGTACACACTGTTCTGCACACATCTCTGACCATAACTGGTGGTGTCAGATGTAGGCATAGCTGCAGCGTTGTTTGTGTTGGAATTTATAGCAGGCATTCCAGTCCCTTCTTGTTGAGAGCTGTGTGCTATGCTGGGATCCATGGAGATGTGAATGCCCTCGTGAGGCTGGGGGTGGGCGGTGAGGGCTTAGACTAAATGAGTCCAGACACTTGAATATAATGTTGGAGTCATGACAATAGGCAAATCAGGTAGAATCAAGAGAATAACTGGGAAAGAGAAGAATGAGAATATCCCAGTAATCAGGACAATCTAAGTATATATCACTTGCTAAAATTATCAAGCAAGCTGAAATGAGAAGACAAGAACAACAAAAATAATATCTGTTTAGCCTGGAGACTTGTAGTACAAAGTTTTAAAGATCCTAAATAAATATAATCATATCTTATTAATAACTATTAAGATAGTTTTGGGACTGAATATCTATCATATGTGATAAATGAAAGAAAGCTATAAAAAGAAGCTATGCAATAAATCTGAATTAAGCCTCTTCCTCTCAATGTTTATGTTTTCCTTGTTTGATTTCTTACAGCCAATGATGTCTGCCCTTTAAGTTTCCCATGCATCAGAAGACACTTTGAACTGAGCCTTTGTCAATCTTGTCCTATACTGAGATAACCAAAAGACTGTCCTAGTTTCAGCTAAGGAAAGGTTAGTGAATAACAAAGGTCAATATTGTAGTGTAAGGAGAAATGACTAGTGGTCTCTGAAGAGTTGGTGAACTGAACTTCTGTGTACTTCCATGAACTTTCAAGCAGTATGAATTATAGAGAAAATATCAACCACAACAGAAGTTTGAATCACAGGTAGACCAAGGTCTGGGGACTCTGTACAGGATCAGTGCAGACTGACATTCTTGGTTATATCCAGTCAACATTACATCTATGGATATGGAGTACTTCATGGATAATTTGTACTAAAGTCACAAGGACACAAGGTATCAAAAATCTGACATTATGAACCACATGAAAGAATTACAAAAAAAGGTATTCATGCTGACGGAGCATGGCTGAGGAAGAAAAAAAACTTTATGGATAACGGTTTTGTAATGAGAATTCTCTGGCTTCAGTGCAATTATTAGAAGAGAGTGTTAGATGCCCCAGTATAGGGGAATGCCAGGGAAGGAAGACGGGAGTGGGTAGGTGAATGGGGGAGCACCCTCATAGAGGCAGGGGAAGGGGGGATAGAATAGGGGGATCTCCAAAGAGGTGACCTGGAAAGGGGAAAACATTTGAAATGTAAATAAAGTACTAAATTAAAAAAAAAGAAAAAAGGAAAAAAAAAAAAAAAAGAAATGAAGTACAGGAGAGTAGCAGCTTTGTAATTGATTTCAAGGCAGGAGAAGCCACAGCTTTATCCTGGAAGGATACAATAGCCATTTTTCATTATTATACTGAAATAGTTTCATTTTATAAAGAAAAGAAGTTTATTTGGGCCCATGGCGCTGAAGGTGCAATGCCTTCATCTGGCATTGTCTTTCTGGCTTTATAATTCTCCTTATATTAATACATCCATGGCAGTTCTACTCTAATGATTTTTTTTCTGATAAATTACTATGTGTAATTAGGATTGCTATCATGTGCATGTTGTAGGATTATTTAAGGAACCCTGGGCAGTTTACCTATAGTTACATCCCTGAAGAAAAATAACTCCTTTTTCTCAGTAACCATTAATTGGCAATAGCTCCTTATCTAGAAGTGGAGGCCCATGTAACTTCCCTCCATCTATGCTAGTATGTTGATGAGCTTCATCTTATATAAATCTTGTTAAGGTAAACACAGCTATTGTGAATTTATCAGTGCAATGACTATATTGTTCCCAGTAGATAGTGTTTCAAAGTACTTTCCCTCATCTCTCAGTTCCCTTTACTGTGATGTTCCCTGAAACTGGAGGTTAGATGTGATAGAGATGTCTTGTTTAGGGCTGAACTCTCAAATGTTACTTATTCTCAGTACTTTGCCCTTTTTGAATCTCCACAGACTATTGCCAACTGCAAAGAGAAACTCCTGTGATCAAGATTGAAAGCAGCACTAATCTATTGATATAAACATAGTTATAAGGCAATTTTAAAACGTGTTCATTTAGTAAAATAACAGCAGTAGGGTTTCACGTAGAGTTGGTCTCTGACCACCATGGCCATAGACTTTTTTTGGCCTGATTTACAATACTAGGCATATGTTCTATTCTCTCCTGTGGAATAGGAATCAAATCCAACCAGAAAGTAACTGGTTAACTTCCTAACATTCACAGCACTATTGTACCACTGGATACGCCTTGACTATCAGATCAGTGTTGTCGAAAGCAAAGTTTAACACTGAATAAGGTCACTGATCACTTTTCTCCCCAAGTGTTTTGTTAAGGACTTTTCAACAATATGAAAGCCAGCTAGCAGGGATCAAGTCTCCAGATCAGTACCAGCTTGATTTATCCATGTCAGGAAATAAAAGTATGTAATGTGTTTATCAGTAGGGACTGGTTGAAAAACCAAAAACAATGACAATGGATAGAAAAACTTATAGGGTGGTACCCCTTGGCTGGCACTAAGGTTTTCATTTATAAACCCATGAGATATAGAATCAGTACTATTTACCCGTGCAAACTACCTCAATTCAACCACATTTCAAAAAGTATTTAGTGTAAATATTGTCCAGCCTAACAATTAATTTTTACCTAAGGATAATTAGTTTTCAAAGTCCCCAACTCTAGACATTATGACCATAATAAAATCTTCTCTTTTAATGTTAATAGTCTATAACTTTTGATATTAAACTGTTACATACATTTTGGAGTAGTAGATGGGAAAAACATGATCAAATACTGCAAAGATGAGATCTGCTTTATGTCCACAAGCCCAGGTCACTTACAGGGCAGTACATGAAGAAGGCAGTGAATGACATAGAATGAAGATGGATAGGGGATGCAGCACATGAAGAGGCAGGGTTTCGACTGATGGTATTTTAGGAATTTTGTCTCTGGGGACTAAGTGGAGGCCATTATAACCATGATGACTTTTCACGGTGATGATATTGTAGTCTGTTCTGGGGGATAGGCATAGAATGATATTTCTTCTGGTTTTCTAACTTGTCCATACCACCCTCATCATAGTTTGAATCAGAAACATCCCCTAGGGTTATGTTTTCAGCACTTGCTCTCTGGTCGGGAGTGCTCTTTTGAGAGACTGTGAAGCCTATAGGAGATGATGCCTGGTCACTAGACATGGGGCTATGCCTTTAAAGGTGATGGTCCAACCCCTATTTGGGCCAATTCTCTGTTTCTTGGTCCACTGCCAAGTTAACAACGGTCCTCTGTCACAAGCTCCCAATCATGTGCATGAAGCTAAGCAACAATGGACTGAAGCCTCTGGAACCATGAGCCAAAATAAATCCTTTCTTTCTTATTTTAATTAGGTACTGCAGTCACAGTGACATAAAAGTAAGTAATACTACCATGATATTTTTTACATATGTGTACTGCTCACACCTTTGTCAAGTACTTATGGGGACACTCTTTACATTGCTGGTCTCTGCCTGTGCAGACCTGTGTCCACCTGTAGGACCATGAAAGGCAGCCTGGTTTCTGGTTGAGTTAAGATTTAAAACTCTGGTGACCCAGCAGGGGATCCCCATCAGGGGATAACCCTACAAGGAATGGTAGGTGTTTTGCCACACTCTTGGGCCCCAGGCTCCTGACACGAGGCCACAGCTCTCCATAGGTCTGTGGCCATCAGTCATGTAAGGGCAATGCTGCAAGCCCCTCCACAGGTAGAGGATGTGACCACAGGTCATGTAGCCTCAAGACAGATCTCCATTTTATTGAGGTACCTAAAGGCCTGGAAGCTTAGCCAATAAACTCCCCTTCCCAGACACTCCTCCCTGCAACAGGTATTTAACCTCAGGACTGCCCTGAGAAAGTGGGGTACGGTTTTACTCATCGCCACTCTCTGCCATGACAATAATTGTCTTAAAACCATGGACTGTCTCTTTTCATCAGGATCCGCCGTGGGGAGCAATGTCCTTCATCTAAAGAGCTACATCTAGTCACCTGCAGAAGGCTTCTCAGCACTTCCAGCCATGGCCTCCACCAAGCCAGTCCACCCGCAGAGAAGCCAAGGACTCTCCTCTCTGTGGGACCCAGCAGGCATTTTCCCTGCCTTTTCCCCTCGGCCTAGATCCAGCCCACGGGCCTCCATTCCATTCTCAGCTCTTCTGTGGCATCCAGCGGCGCCTGGGATGCCCAAGATCTCAAGAATCAGATGGTCCTGGCCTCATCGCAGGCCCGGGATCCCTGAGCTGGCTCCGTGTAGTCCCCAGGACCCCAGGCTGTGCTCCCCCACCCCTGAGCAGTGTCCCACAGCTTCTCACAGCCCAACATCCTCCCAGCAGTGGCATGGGATAAGCGTGGTCAAACTTCCTACATCTCACCTCCTCCAGTGGCCCAAGCCCTGGGTCAGATGCAGGACACCCCCAATTAACCCAACATCCACCCTACTTTCTGACTTGACAACTCTAGCTATCTGGATCTCAGTGGGGCTCTTCTTCCTGTACCATAGACATGGATCTCACTAGGGGCAGAAGATGGTTATCTTAGTTAAGATTCTTATTGCTGCAATGAAACCTCATGACCAAAAACTTAAGTTGGGGAGAAAAGGTATATGAAAGCTCCATATCATTTAAGGAACATAGGACAGGAACTCAAACAGGGTAGGACCTTGGAGGCAGGAGCTGATGCAGAGGCTGTGGAGGGGTGCTGCTTACTGGCTTGCTTCCAATGACTTGCTCAGTGCTTTCTTATAGAACTTGACTATCAGCCCAGGGATGGCATCACCCACAATGGGCTAGACCTTCCCACATTAATCACTAATTAAGAAAATGCCTTACAGCTGAATCTTATGAAGAAACATTTTTGCAGTTGAGGTTCCCTCCTTTCCAATAATTCTAGTTATGTCAAGTTGACATAAGATTAGCCAGAACAACATTATTGGGGGAAATCTGGGTTCAAGACTCAATAATAACCTTGAGGAAAATCTTATTAGAGTTTGAGAGAAAGCCACTGGTCAGGCAAGCTGAAATTTCAACAATCACTGGAGAAGGGAAAGAGCAAAGGCTTAATCTTTTAGGTCATTCTGGCATGTCCAGCAATCAAGGTCACATACAGCATAATGGAGGTCCAGCAAGCAGCCACATGACAGCAAACAGCTGCATGGTGAAAGCATGAAAGAGAGAGAATGGAAAAGTTCAGAGTGTCAGAATAAAAAGAATACATACTTAGGCTTAGATGCATATCCACCAAAAGAAGAGGAACAAAAGGAGGAGGAGGAGGAGGAGGAGGAGGAGGAGGAGGAGGAGGAGGAGGAGGAGGAGGAGGAGGAGGAGGAGGAGAAGGAGAAGGAGAAGGAGAAGGAGAAGGAGAAGAAGAAGAAGAAGAAGAAGAAGAAGAAGAAGAAGAAGAAGAAGAAGAAGAAGAAGAAGAAGAAGAAGAAGAAGAAGAAGAAGAAAGAGGAGGAGGAGGAGGAAAGAGGAGGAGGAGGAGGAAAGGAAGGAAGGAAGAAAAGAAAAAGAGTAAAACTGAAATGCTATGTTCTTCCACGTTATGACTCTGACAAGTGGGTTGAATTAGCAGAGCTGCACAGTAGTGGTTTCATGACTATCTATAATGAAAGCAGGGTTTCTGGGAAGGAAAGCACATTATCTCATTAACGGGATAATTGCTTTCCCCATCTCTTTAGCTTGGCTTAGGTGATTAAACCTTCCAGAGGAGTGGTTTCTTAGGCTGTTGACTGACAGCCCAGTGGGATTATCTTTTAGGGGAGGAGTCAGTATTATATAAAGTTATAATCTCTGAGCATAGGTATTCTATCAGGGAGGCTTTCATCCTCAGTGATCTCTAAGACTCCTGTAACACTGAGTTGGTAGTAGAATTTGGCAGGATCATCTTTTTTTTTAAAAAGCATGAAAGATGTAAGAATGGGGCAGGGGGAATAGAAGCTTGTGCCAAGGTTTCAGAAAGCCGGTGATGCCAGGCAATGTGTGTCAGGGACAGAGTCTATGGAAGGGAGGTCCTACAGGCCATCGCATGGAGCTGAGAAAGTGAAGCCTGGGATGGTGGAGATCCTAGGATGGTGGAGATACCAGGACAATTGGACATCTGCCAGGAAAAGCTACAGGCACAGAGTGGAGATGATCCGATATAAAGGTCACATGGGCTGGGGGTAGTATAGCTGTAGGAATAGGGCTTCCCACAGTTGGGGAAGCCCAGATAATTTCATCATAAGACCCAGATAGTCGAGCACAGATGTGCAGAATGTGGTATTTTTTTATCCTTGGTTTGGTTTTGTTTCAGTGTGATCTTTCTTTGCTATTCTCCAATTCTTCCCCTTTTAAATGAAATAGGGATGCGTATGTCTGCCATTGTATATCACATATATGTAAATTAAAAATTACAGGGGGTCATAGTTATGGATCTCCTTGATTATCAGAAGAAACTGTATTTTGAACTGCATTAGGAATGGTAGATGATTGTGAACTGTTAGGGCTGGACTAAGTATATTTCACATTGAGCTGAAAGTGTGGCATCAGGAGCCAGGTGAGATATTATGGATTAAAGTGATGTGTTTGAGTGTCAAGTTTGCAGGGGTGGAGGTGTGAGTTAACCTTTATTGCTGCAGATTTGATTGGACTGGAAGTCACTATGAAAACACACCTCTGGCTCCCTGCTTTTAGAAAGGATTCACTAAGGAAGGAAGACTTCTACAAATTACAGATAGCATCATTTAATTGGCTGGGACTCCAGACTAAATACGAATGAGAAAATGTGTTCAGTGTGAGGATACATCTCTCTGCATCTATATGTGACCTACCCACGCTCCTATCGCTATGCCTACCCTGCCATGAGGGGGCTGTACCCACAAAGCCTGAGCCACCAGAGACACTTCTGTAAGTTGCATTTGCTAGGTATTTTGTCACAGTGTATAACAGTGTATCTAATTCAATGGCAGACCTGCTCCATGGGAGGCAGAAGTGAGCACGGAGTTGGAGGGTATTCAGCATGATTTCCAACAACCAGGGCAGTATTGGGAAATCTGTTACTTGAAGAGGTCTGTGGTTCATTTTAAGCTAAGCATAGAATCCTGTATTATGTGTGGAATAGAGTACCAGACACACTTGTTTGTAAGCTCTATCGTATCTACGACATTGGCTTTGTTTATCAGAACCTCATTTTTTTTTTCAGTTTTCTTTTCTTTTTTTTTTTTTAATTTTATTTTTGATACTTTATTTACATTTCCAATGTTTCCCCTTTTCTGGGTCTCCTCTTTGGAAGCCCCCTATCCCCTCCCCATCTCTACCTCTATGAGGGAATTCCACCTCCCACCCACCCGCCCACCCATGCCCCTATTCCCACCTTGACATTCACCTTTACTGGTGCCTCTAACACCCTCAGGCCCAAGGGCCTCTCCTCTCTCCCTGATGGCCATCGAGGTCGTCCTCTGCCTCATATGTGGTCCGAACCATGGGTTCATAGATGTGTATTCTTTGGTTGGTGGTCCAAACTTCAGGATGACCAGGGTGTGTGTGTGTGTGTGTCAGGCCCATTGGCGCTGTTGCTCCCTCCATGGGGCTGCGAACTCCCTCAACTCCTTCAGTCCTTTCTCCAACTCCTCTATCTGGGACCTCACTCTCAGTCCAGCGGTTACTGTTAAGTGAAACTTGGGCTTTCTGAACTTTTGGGCTAATATCCGCTTATCAGTGAGTACATACCTTGTTCGTTCTTTTGTGACTGAGTTACCTCGCTCAGGATGATATTTTCAAGTTCCATCCATTTGCCT